>MU182913.1:302130-328088 GCA_016904865.1 Pissodes strobi
ACAAAATTGGTTACCTGGTGGTTTCCGGGCGTGCGGAATTAAACCATTATATCGGCACTGTTGCCAGATTTCCCAGTTTTGTGCTACACGGAATCATTTTGTTACCTTAAATGGAACGCCCCACTTATTTTTATTGCAATAAATTGGGCGTACCAAATTTAGTAAGATCCCAAATTTCTAAAATGTTATCTCTTTTAATTGCTGAGATGTGACAATACAAAAACGCATTTTTAGTAAAAAGTACCGGAACGTTTAAATATCTTCAAAATCGCTCAAGCTGCATATACAAAATTCAGTACGTGGGAGTTTACGGGCATGCAGAATTGCCAAATTTCCCAGTTTTACGCTACACGGAGTCATTTTGTTATCTTAAATGGAACGCCCCATTTGTTTTTATTGCAATAAATTGGGCGTACCAATTTAGTAAAACACCAAATTTTCAAAATTGTATCTCTTTTAATTGCTGAGATGTGACAACAACGCATTCTTGGTAAAATGTACGGGAACGCTTAAATATCTTCAAAATTACAAAATTTGGTACCAGGAGGTTTCCGGGCATGCGGAATTGAACCATGATGTTGACATTGTTGGCAGATTCTCCAGTTTTGCGGTACACCTAGTCATTTTGTTATCTTAAATGGAACGCACTTTTTGTTTTTATTGCAACAAATTGGGTGCGCCCAATTTAGTAGGATTCCAAATTTTCAAAATTTTATCTATTATGTGCTGAGATATGACAACATCACATTTTTGACACGTGTACCGCAAAACTGGGAAATCTGGCAACAGTGTCAATATCATGGTTCAATTCAGCATGCCCGGAAACCGCCGAATTTTGTAAATGCAGCTTGAGCGATTTTGAAGATATTTAAGCGTTCCGCGGTACTTTTTGCTAATAATGCGTTGTTATCACATCTCAGCAATTAGAAAAGATAAAATTTTTAAAATTTGGTATCTTACTAAATATGATATGCCCAATTCATTGCAATAAAAATAAGTGGGGCGTCCATTTACGATAACAAAATGACTCCGAGTAGCACAAAACTGGGAAATCTGACAACAGCGCCGATATCACAGTTCAATTCCGCATATCAGGAAACCCCCAGGTACCAAATTTTGTAAATGTAACGTTATCGGTTTTGAAGATATTTAAGCGTTCCGGTTCTTTTTACTAACCCTGTATGATGACACATACGCAAAAACTGAAAGATTTCATTTTCTTTTCAGAGTATCAGCTTCGTTCCTAACCGTCACTTCAACGGCATTTCTATTTGAGATTTCGATCAAGGCATCGTATATTTCGCCATTTTCGTATTTCAAAGCCTTTATTGAATCCACACGGCTCCCCCACATGTTTTCACTGATGAGTTTTAGGTTTAGATGTTGTACTTTGTTTCTTAAGATTGCCCATTGCTGAGTGGATGTAGCAAAGAAAATATGTATATCACTAACTGTTAAAACGACCAAATTCAAAGTGTGCGCAGCGCATGGTACATGGGTGGGCGTCCCGTCGCCTCTACCCTGGCGCCGGCCCTGCTTCTTACAACAATCTCGAACAAGCCTACTTGTGAACTTACGCCGAGAGTAGATGCTTTTAGACTACATCTACATCGCATTTTAGCACTTAACAGAGGTTAATAATATTTTACTTTTGTAGTGTATTAAAAGTATAGTATTCTAGTTATTTACCAGAACGTGTGTATGAAAATCCCGCAAAGATTTGATGGTTGTTAAAACATGTTATCCGTAGAATCTCAGCCATAAAAGTGTCGCGGACCTACTAGCAATGGTAGGCCAGAAACTGATAACATAATGCATCAATTTTAAAAATATGTATTTTGTTGAGGGGAAGTGGTAAAAATATTGGCTATATATGTCAAACGTCTTCGAGGGTACCAGTCCAAGTCATTTTCTTATATCTCAAATAAAAAATGCAATATTTTCTGAATAATATAATATATCTCAAAGAGGTGTGGACACTGTCCACATTGCAGTTATAAAACTACGTAAAATTATTCTTAGATAATATAGAAAGCTTTGGTGGTGCCAAAGCTCAATGCCCCCCGGTCCAAGTATTTTAAAAGTCCTTTTATATAATATAATAGACAAGTGTGGATACTGTCTGTTTTGAGTTCTGTTGCCGAAACTTGGTATAATTGTTTAGGGATACGTAGAAAGCTTTTGGTGTATTTTCAAAAACAACTTTTATATAAAAAAATACCTTATATTTATTGTTTTGCCAAAATTAAGACAACTGTGGACACTGTCCGCTTTGAGTTGCGTTGACGAAACTTGTTACAATTATTTAGGGGTAACGTAGAAAGCTTTCAGTGGTACCAAAGTTCAATGCACCCCTGTCCAAGTATTTTTAAGAACACCTTTTAGATAAAAAATACCCTTTTTTTGCTGTTTTGCCAATATCAAGACAAGTGTGAACACTGCTGTCTGCTTTGAGTTGCATTAACGAAAATTGGTACAATTATTTATCGATAATTTAGAAAGCTTCTGGTGGTACCAAAGTTCAATGCGCCCCCGTCCAGGTATTTTAAAAAACACCTTATATATAAAAAATACACTATGTTTACTGTTTTGCCAAGATTAAGACAAGTGTGGACACTGTTCGCTTTGAGGTGCGTTGACAAAACTGGGTACAATTATTAAGGGATAACGTAGAACGCTTTTGGTAGCACCAAAGTTTAATGCCCCCCGTCCCTTAATAATCATACCAAGTTTCGTCAACGCAACTCAAAGCGGACAGTGTCCACACTTGTCTCAATCTTGATAAAGCAACAAACATAGGATATTTTTCAATATATAAGGTGCTTTTAAAAATACTTGGACGGGGTGTCATTGAACTTTGATAACACCAAAAGCTTTCTACATTATCGATAAATAATTGTACGAAGTTTCGTCAACACAACTCAAAGAGGACAGTGTCCACACTTGTCTTAATGTTGACAAAACAGTAAACATAGGATATTTTTTAATATATAAGGTGTTTTTTGAAGTACTTGGATTGAACTTTGGTGCCACCAAAAGATTTCTGCATTATCGATAACTAATTGTACGAAGTTTCATAAACGCAACTCAAAGCCGACAGTGTTCACACTTATCTTAATTTTGGCAAAATAGTAAATGTATTATAAATATATTAATAAATAAATTTTATTATATAAAAGGTGTTTTTAAAAATACTTGGACGGGGGGGCATTGAACTTTGGTACCACCAAAAGCTTTCTACTAAATAATTATACCAGTTTCGTCAACCCAACTCAAAGCGGACAGTCTCCACACTTGTCTTAATCCCGGCAAAACGGTAAAAATACAATATTTGTTATATAAAATGTGTTTTTAAAAATACTTGAAGCGGGCTTTGAGCTTTTGTACCCCCAAAGTCTTTTTATATTACCTAAGAATAATTGTACGTAGTTTTATAAACGCAATGTGGACAGTGTCCACACCTCTTTGAGATATATTATATTATTCAGAAAATATTGCATTTTTTTATTTGAGATCTAAGAAAATTACTTGGACTGGTACCATCGAAGACGTTTGACATATACCGGGTGGTGCATCGTGATTGGAAACATAGGAAAGCCCATGCAAATTTTAAACTGCCCAAATATTTGCTCTCCTGTTGACTTTAGAGCAAAGTTGTAAGGAGGCTTTTTCAAGGTCTCTGTATTGTAAATACACATGCGGAATTTGAACAATTTTGGTCAAGTCGATCTTAACTTATTTAAATAAAATTGCAGCTAATTTTTCATTAAAATTCAACAGGTAATACTGTAAACACCAGCATAATTAAACTTGTCAACCTATGATTTGTCAGTGTCAAATAAAATTTGCAAACCAAACGGTAGTTTACTTTCAAATTACTTTTGACAGTGACAAATCATAGGTTGACACGCGTAATTAAAGCTGGTGTCAGCAGTATTACCTGTTGAATTTTAATAAAAAATTAGCCGCAATTTTATTTAAATAAGTTAAATTCGGCTTGTCCAAAATTGTTCAAATTTCGCATCTGTATTTACCATACAGAGACCTTAAAAAAGTCTCCTTACAACTTTGCTCTAAAGTCAACAGGGGAGCAAATATTTAACCAGTTTAAAATTTGCATGGGATTTCCTATGTTTCCAACCTCGATGCACCACCCGGTATAGTCAATATTTTTACCATTTCCCCTCAACAAAATACATATTTTTAAAATTGAATCATTATATTATCAGTGTCTGGCCTGCCATTGAGAGTAGGCCCGCGACACTTTTATGGCTGCGATTCTATGGATAATATCACTCTAACTTAGAAGATGATGTATGGGTGGATATCACAGTTAACTATTAAAGACCAGAAGACTTAAGAAGACTATTGCCCATAAATGTTCAGACAAAAATGGCAATAGTTGTAAACAGTGATTAAAATGTATGATCGAATGTATATGCAAATTATGCAGTAATAGTTTAAATTGTAATGAGATGACGGTCTATCAGACAGAAAATGAAGAAGCCTAAGCCTAATATATGATTTTTCGTAGCCTCTTATGTAAAAATCTCAATAAATTAACATAGTGACATAGTGGTAATAATAAGGTACTGTTAAGTAAACAAACATTGTTTGGTTTCTTCATGGCGTTCCGATATTATAGGTAGGTACCTGTCGCTCCAGATTAACCGACGAGAAACCAAATTTTTAAATTCCGCGCGCTTTAAAAGATCGTAGCTCCTAAACTATAAAAGTCACAACAATGCTTATGCTACAGAAAACTATTTTGGTCATTTGTCTACATTTTATTCGCTGCATGTTATATGAAATTCCCAAAAACAAAAAGTTTTTCGATTAGTGTAAATTTGCCTGCATCAGTAGCGTGCCGTGGGTATAAGGGCGGGAGGGGCGAGCTATTTCGAGGGCGCCGAATGATGAGTCATTTGCAGTTTGCGTTAGGAGGCTGAGGCGGGTTAGATAGAGGGCGGGGGGGGCATTCGCCCCCCCTGGCCCCCTATACGGCACGCTACTGGCCTGCATAATTTCTAAAGTCTCAAGGTCATCAATATTTTAAGCATATTTAAAATAAAAAATACGAACCATTTTTTATTTGGAAAGAAGCGCCTAAGTGTGTGTTTTAAAACAAAAAAAAATCATGTCGATAGCTCTATTGAGTGTTTAGATATTAGAGTGGAAATATAAAAAAACAGGAATTTTAAAAAGAGGAAGTTTCACAGCTTTTTTTAAATAAAAGGAATCGGGACCGCAAAAAAGGTCGTATTTTGAGGTTTCATATGTAGAATGATCTTATTAACAATACCCAATAGGTTTGATCTTGTTCTAAGCTGATAAAAAAAAATCGACACAATTTTACTCATTACTTATTCCACCACGAAAACGAATATAATAATTATTACGGTCAATATCAATGATCGACGGAGGCGGGGTGAGTGCGGCGCGGCGGGAGCACGAGCGACAAGAAATAATGCTCCTGTTGCCACGTTTTGTACCACGTTGCCGCTTGTAGTGTAAAGTCGTGAATATATAATAGTTATTAATCATGATACAATATTTTTGTATCATGGTTATTAATGATACTAGTTCGATATGAACACTATATTGAAACGCGTGTAACGTTAAACCACGTTTCATTAAGCAAAGTTCATATCGAACGTGTATTATTCAAAATTTAACCTATGACGGCGACACCGCGACGGTCCAAATAAATTTTATTTGCATAGATTCGATTTATCCTACAATTCCATAAACGTTTTCATAAATTAAAATTCAAAATTATAACTATCAATTACCTAAACGTACCGAATTTTGGCGACTAACCAAAATATTAAATTTGATTATAACATATTGGAAGGTTCAAATGACTATAATAATTAAAACTAACTGAAATTAACCGACAACTGATTGAACGACTAACCAAAAGTAACTAAAAGCACCCAAAAAGGGCTAAAACGTATCGGAACATATTAAAAATATAACTAACTAAACTTCACTAATATTAATCAAAACCATTTAAATTGGTTATAACGTATCCGGTTCAAATGACTAAAATAAATTGGAACTAACTGAAAGTATTTGTGTGAGTGAATAACTAACCAAAAGTAACTTAAAGCACCAAAATGGGCTATAATGTACCGGAACACATGAAAAATATTAAAGTAAGTTAAAACTAACCCAAATTAATCGAATTTTGGCGACTAACCAACATTAACCAAAAACAGTAAAATTGGCTATAACCTATCGGAATCGGTTCCAATGACTAAAATAAATGTAAACTAATTGAAATTTTCATACCACCGACGTTACTATATACAGTCTTAGAGAAATATGTTTCTAATATTTCTAATGGCTATTTCGTCATACTCCGAGTTACCTAGAAGTAAGTGGCCTAACCAGCTCTGGTAATTATCCGGCACCAGATATAATTACTTATATTTGTTTTCATATATTTTGAGGTGAAACTTCTTTACGCACGGTAGGATAAATTGGTTTCATGCGTGATGCTATGTAACGAAAACATGCAACGCTACGTAGTCGAATTAGTAGTGGGGATCGCATGAACCGTGAGCGTGCTTCGAGGCATTTTTTTATTAAGATCATTGCTTTCGAGTCCTCACCAGCACTTATGGTCGGCTCGCCAAAAATGTTCAGACCTCTCAATGGTCCCAGTCGCCCTTGAATTAAGTTTAGCTATGTTTGTGACCTCTTTATGACTCGACAAGAAAAACCGCGGTATCTTAAAAAATATGGAGTGTATCGCCAAATTTGTTATAGCTTTTAAATCGTCTAATATTTTCATACAAAAATTTGGAATAAAAAAAAATAGTTAAATTGGTGCTGGCAGAGGGCGCCACTTTACGGAGAAAATAATGAGGTCACTGCTTATTATGTGTGAGCTATCACGTATACGTCGACTCTGACCTCTTTTACACAAAAACAAAATCATCAAAGTATTCTTTAATCGATCGTCGCAACAAAGAATTGCCATACGTAACATGTCAAACAGATGGCACTTTATACTGCTTTAGCAGAAATATAGCAAAATATATAATATTTGAAGAGAATTAAAGGAAAAATATTGTGGCATCGAGTGTAAGAGGTCACAATTTTGGAAGCTGTCACAGTACACCCACAGGCACACACAAGAGGTCATAATAATAGCGATACCAACACACACACACACACACACACACACACATACAGACAAAAAATCGAAATTTTTTTTTTCGATTACAAATCGATTGGTATAAGTTTCAGAGCGATCCGACGTACCGTTACGAAGTTTTTGTCCCGATTGGTCTCGCCCTATAGAAAGCCCTATATTATAGATAAGGGCTTTCTAACAAGAATCAGCTCCAGAATGGTATGGAAATGCCTATACAGGATAAATGAAGTAGGTAAGAGTAACAAATTATCCCTTCAATGGATACCAGGACACGTTGGGATAGAAAAAGCAGACCAAATGACAAAAGTAGGAGCACACACTCCGCTTTTAGGACCGGAAACTTTCTGTGACATAGGGGCGCACACCTACAAGGAAGAATTCAGGAATGAAGAGCGAACCAATTGGATCAGTCTATGAGAACGCGTTTCAGGGTTAAGGCAATCAAAAATGTTTCTAGGCCCCCCCTCACCCAGGAGTATCAAAACACCTTATAACACTGAGTAAGAACAACTTCCGCCTCCTCAACGGCTTTCTTACGAGCCACTGCCGGTTGAGAAGGAACTTGGAATTCTTGGAAAGAATAAAAATTGAAATCGAGGACAGTTGCCGGTTCTGTGAGGAGGGGGAGGAAACCCCGGAACACCTTCTCACGGAGTGCGAGGCGGTCGCGAACAAGCAAAGGGCCTGCTTCGGGTGCTGCATCCTCGAACAGGTGAAACTTCGATCCATTGAACCATCCAGACTACTTGTTTTTATCAAAGCACTGAAACTGGATGAGTTACTTTGATTGAGAAGCACTATGGAGGGGGTACACAATAGATATGCACAGGTCGCAGTGTATTAACACCCCCTAGATCATTCATTCAGTCATAATTTGCTTGTTCGCATCTCTTCCCCCCAGAACTGCCTTGCAGAAAGATCGCTTAATGAAGCAAATAAATTATTTTTTATATAATCGGACGAAAAACTATACCTTTACGATGTGTTTTCTCATCGCAAAAGTCAAGATTCCAGTATATTGTATTCGTTGCTTGGAAACATGCAATAACTGTACGTACAACATTTCCGTCCTAGGCCGGGAATATAAAATTTCTGTCATATTTAAACACCTTGTTTGTCAGATCTCATATTTCCCAAGTCTTATTTAAAAGACCGTGGCCCGAATTTGTCTTCGAAAGGGACTAATGTCACGCCTCAGTTTGTATACATTGATATAAACATTTTTTGAAATCTTATTATTTGATGATATGAATGATATGGATTTATTATTTTTAAGCGCGGTCTACACGTTACTTCTTATCGTACGACTTGTCTGTCTCGACAAGACGTTGCAAATAAAACATTAGAAAGAAAACGCGTTCGCACTGAACGATTAGTTGAATACAATTTGTTGTTGATGAATGAGGTGTGATCTGTTGGGTCATCGAAGAAATACTTTTGTGGTCTGTGTTCGCGCTGTGTTTAATAAGAAGAAATCAAGGTAAGCGTTTAAATAACAGACCCCGTTCACGATGGTCCAGAACATTGGTAATAAAAAGACATATTTATTCCCACGTACAGTTGATTAACGAACTATGAAGTGTACCTGATGATTGGAGAAATTACTTAAGGATGAACGTCAAAGCATACAATTATCTGCTAGAATACATATATTAAAAATCAAGATACTTGTATGAGAAAAGCACTGTCAGTACATGAGAGGTTGGCTGCAAAGCTAATATTTCTAGCAACCGGTCGAGGTTATAAAGATCTGGAGTTCACAACCTTGATTTTCAAGGCAGCCATTTTTTGATGCGATATTTTTTTTCCTGATAATTTCAATAGATAATATGGAAAAAATCTACAATTTTGTGTAAAACTTTTTTCTCTATCTTCAAAAATAAAGGCTCCATGTGGCCACTAAAATATAATCAAAGACCCTGTACGTACAATCTTCAAAATATTTCGCCGCAGTACGTCGATACAACAGTTAAGGCTGATTTTCATATATAGGATTGTGCTTCGACTGTGCGCCTACCGTGCACCAACCGTGTCGTTGTCCCTGTAAATCAAAAAATTAAATGTTCCATATAAAACGCACTGAAACACTTATTTACATTTACACATAAAGGACTGTGCTACGACCGTGTTGCGGTCGTCTAGTCCTATTGTGTAAAAGTAGACGGCCGCAGCATGGTAGGCGCACAGTCGGTGCACAATTCTATATATGAAAATCAGCTTTTAATCGATAGATAAATCGAAGGCTACCATCCACGTGTAACGACTTGTTTGTGCAAATCCACCAAATCTATGCTCGAAAGCTCAAACTTTCAACTCCGTTTTCGATGCTTGCGCAGCTCTATTATCGTTCAAACTTGCGGTCTAAACACAACGTTTTATTTGCAACGTCTTGTCGACACAGACAAATCGTACGATAAGAGGTATCGTGTAGACCGCGCTTTAGAGTAAGAGTAAGGCCTGTTTCACACATACACGGTGGCTGTCCAAACGGCGCCGTTTAAACGGCTAAAGGTCGCATGAAATAATGAGTGGTTTCACATGCACCGGAGCCGTGTGTGCGGCAACATAATGTAACAGCACCGTTCAAACGGCGCCGATTGCACGGTCGCCGTGTATGTGTGAAACAGGCCTAAGAGTAAGTAAGAGTAACTGATGATTGATTTAATACATTTTATGAAAAACCAATATATAAATACGGTAGAATACAAATAAATATGTTTAATAAAATAAAACAAAAACATAAGGTACCATTGCGCGCACAAAAAAACTGGTACAAGAAATAAATTGAAAATATATTGATCCTATACTAAGCGATAGGATATATGCCTATTAGCCTGCGTGCGTGGGTTCAATCCCCCGCAAGGGTGGAATTTTTATTTCGTTTAGAGGTCTGTCTGTGAATATGGTCTGTGCATAACCACGGAAGTAATTTTAAATAAAAAATACTGCCGAATAACGTTTGGTTAGCACCGGTTTGTATATCATTTTTTTAACTAAAAAAATGATATACAAAGGTAATAAATAACGTGATCGACGTATTATAATTCATTCAAAACTGGCACCGAAGAATATTGGCGCTGTCGCTTGCGCAATATGGAGGAGTCACGTTTAGAAGTTTAGATATAGACACTACTAACGTCTAGCCGCTGACGGTAACTGACTATCCATATGGTATTATTATGGCATTGCATGGCCCTCCACTCGCTTAGTTCGCTACGGGGGCTCAATCAAAAAGAACTAACCAAAACTAACCCAAGGCTAACCCAAACTAACCCAAAATTAATAATGATTGTGTTTTTATTAATTTACCTTTTTTTCTTAATTTTGGGTTAACCTTGGGTTAGTTTTGGTTAGTTCTTGTTGATTGAACCCCCGTAGCGAGCGAAGCGAGCGGAGGGCCATGCAAAGCCATATTAATATCATATGGATAGTCAGTTACCGTCAGCGGCTAGGCGTTAGTGATATGACGACCACGATGTGTTTGTGTATCGTGATATAGACGCAAGTACCGCGCCGTCCGCGCCGAAAAAAACATCAAAGAAAAGCCGCGGTGCCATGCGCTACGCGTACGAAATCGCAAATCAACAATGAAATAAAAAAGGCAAGAAAAAGCCCTTAAAATTAAGTTGTACCTCCAAATAGCCCCAAAGCAACCTACCAGCAATTCCCAGCTAAATGCCAGTTACAGTTTTTCCCATAAAAATTAAATAAACAACCTTAAACCTACTTACCATTATAATAAATATAAACACCGTGATTCACTAACAATATTAAGGCTTTACAGTTTTTCCTCACGCATAATTATAACCATAAATTGCAATTCTTATAGACAAACTCTATAATAAAGTCAACAAGACGCTAGCCATAATATCTCCCAATTGTCTTCGGCTACGGCTGATGACGTTCAGCTATAATCGACGCCTGCAATCGCGCCATAATTCAAAATCAAAATCAAGGCATGTAATAGGTATTGAATGCACTGGAATGTATTCGCGAAAACACATGCAAACTGCTGTGTATCCACTATAATACGGCTTTTGTTTAATATATCCTGGTTTCTAGTTAGAAAAAGCAAAATATATCGTAGAAAGTGCTGACAAATTACGGGCACGTATTACAACAAGTAATATTTCACTTCACGCAAAACCTCCGCTCGCTCCGGGGCTCAGCAAAAGGAAACTAACCAAGTGCTAACCCAAGCCATACCCAAAATCATGAAAAACAGCACGTTGTGTTCCCAAGCGGTCACCCATCCAAGTACTAACCACGCCCGACGTTGCTTAACTGCAGTGATCGGATGAGAACTGGTATTTTCAACGTTGCCTATACATTTTAGCTTGTTCATAGAATTAAAATTAGGTTTAATAGCAAAGTTTAAAATAATTAATAAATAATACCTTTGACGGTTCGTTTAATTTAATATATGCTTTTTTATCGTCTAAAATTCATTTAAAACGATTTTAAATGGCAAAATTGTATAATAATAGCGCTCTAGCGGCTAGAATCGGTTTACATATTTCCGTCCCATTTGCCGGGATTTACCCTCATATCGCCGCATTAGATGTTTACACATCAAAAGATAAAAAAAAACGACGGGATTTGAACCTGGGTCGCCGAAGTAAAGGCTAACCATCTAGATCATAGAAAATGATATCCCTAGACCATCAGCGGGCTTACAAACAACTGGTTGCATCGCGAAGACATGGTGCGAATGGAGACAGGCCAATACTTCCTATGGAGGTCGTATTGGACAGGCGCCCGACGATTGCCGAACGTCAGCAGCCGAAGCCGAAGACAATTGGGAGATAAGTATATGACTTGCTACTAATATAAAGTCATCGGCATCGCCAAAAATTAAACAGGATCAGGAAGAACGGTTTTTAAGAATGGGAATGGCTAAAGTTTTGTTGAAGTGTGGTTTGGTGGCTGCTAAAGATACGACTTACTGTTATGTTACAAATACAGTAGTATGAAACGCTACATTCATTGGTATATTAATCAAAGTTAAGGCATTCGCATGTATCACTTGGCATAAAACTTAGGATTGTAGGAAGTATAGTTTTCGCATTTCGAGATCTAAATTCGCTCATTTCATAATTTTTATTTTTGACAACATTTTTTTGGCAGCTGGTAACTTTTCCCAACTTGATGCCTAAATCTCCATAATTCCCAACTAGCTCATCGTGATTGGAGAGGGACGGTCCCCCCATCTACCTCCTTCACTGTCCGATGATAGCTCTATGTCCTCCAAGGAATGCTTTCTCGTCTGGTTAATTCTGAGTCAACTAAATAAAACACTATATCATCTGACTTTCGACTTTTTTGGTTAGAGTGAACCCTTGATGTTCTTTTAGTGTGGCTGAAACGGTTTTTCCTTATTTCCTTATATCTCGCCTCTAAGGTTCCTTTAGACATATTTCCTATTGGGAGATGAAAATTTGAAATAATATATTTCCCATAAGTTACTTATTATGTAAAGTACTTTGCACTAACCCAAACTAACCCAAATATAGTGTTCTAGATAGAAATATCTTGTTTGCTTTGATAAAAGGTCAAATTTATCTATATTATTTATTTTTCCACTCGCTACGATTCTTAAAACCAAATCTAATTTTGATATTAATTGCTCGTTAATTTCAATTATTTCGGAATTAAGTTTTGGATTATCGAAAAATCATCTAGCGGTCGAATAGAACCCCGGCTTGTATAAGAGTATATAGAAGCAGTTGACCGTACAGTTTAGGTCGTGGGATCTCCACCGAGGGAGGATTTGGTGAGATTGATCATTATTACCATTTGCATTCACCACGCAGATAATATAATAAAGTAATATTTAAACATATATAATTTTTGTAGTCGCAGATAAGGTTTAGTTTTAGTACCTTAACATTGCAAAGTCAGTGAGTTATTTAGTTAGTTTATCTGCGCTAAAATTTGCCAATTAAGGAGTAAAATGATTCTATATTTTTAGTAGGTACCAGTTCACAGGGTGATGTAATTTTCTTTTTTGCTTTGAATGGACTGTAAATAGTGTATTAAATTATCTTTTATTTTTACATATCCCTAACGAGATCAGCAGTAAGAACTTTCCGCAGAGCTTATCTCAGCTTCAGAATAGAGTTCGTTGTCTTTTTAATTCACTGTGGATGGCGCCTAAATCAGATCATAATTGCTTGTGTGAATTTATATTTTGAAGTTGAGAGCTGCTGCTGATTCCAGTCTGTATTGTCAGCATCAGGTTCGTCTAAACAACGGCAATATTATCCACTAACAACTCATCTGAACTTCAAGCCATAGCGACATAAGAGCTGCCGTGCCTAGGCCCAAATTACACGTAAGTTAAGGTTTGCCTAGTAGGGTTATGTATTATTAACACCACCAGCGTTACACCATATTAACTGTTTTCGTTCGATATCAATTGTCAGTGTCCCATCTACTCCCATTCTTAATCGAATCTCTTTGTTCCGAATTCTATCCGCTCAATGCTTTTCTTAAAGCATCCGAGATGGATGCTTTAAGAAAAGCATTGAAAATCTCAAGAGTTGCTTCCAATTTCCTACTGGTATTTTCTGTAAATCTCCACGTCTCCGATCCATATAATAGCGAACCTTTAATAAGTGTTTCATAGATGATATATTTCCGTTTTTTTCCCTAAATCTTCACTCCAAAGGATTCCATTCAAGCAAGAAATCATTCTTTTAGCCTGTCATTCGTTTATATTAATCTCCCTATCGATTTCCCTGTGGTAGCAAATTCAACTCCCAGGTATGTGTAATTACTGCACGCTTAGATTTCATCTATGTCAAGTTGTATGTTAGAAAGTTCGGCCCCGATTGGAAGATACTTCGTTTTTCTTTGTGCTTAGTTCTCTTGTGATTTCCACTACCTTCTCCTTAATTCCCTGTACATTCCAATGTTCATCGTCCTTCTCCATAGCCGATTTCGTTTACCAGATAATCTATCCACAGTTCCAAGGCAAGTGTTTTTAGAAATACATGGTTTTTATGAGTGCCAGGGAACCCGCCTTCCAACTCAACCTCCAAGTTGGAGGACGAGGTGATTTTTTTCTCAAGGTTGTCTTTCCATAGACTGGTTGGCTTTCAGGACTTCAGAGACCAATCTTTCCATTTCTGGTTCTTTCGCTGTTCAAACGACTTTTCTGACCACCGCTGACCATTCTTCGCCTGTGTCCTAGGTAGGAGCCCTTACAGGGTGCTATCGTCTGAGCCAGATGAACCCTGTTTTTTTTTCAGGTTGTTACTACTCCCCCTCATCACTTTCTAAACCTAGCTTGGGACAGGTTCTGCTTGCCTTTTCCGTTCATCCTCTTCCCGATCCGCTTGCCTTTTACGTTCGTCC
This sequence comes from Pissodes strobi, assembly GCA_016904865.1. Taxonomy (NCBI): domain Eukaryota; kingdom Metazoa; phylum Arthropoda; class Insecta; order Coleoptera; family Curculionidae; genus Pissodes; species Pissodes strobi. The sequence goes on from MU182913.1 coordinate 316,655, forward strand.
TCTTCCCGTACCGCTTCCCTCTTAGCAGATTAGCCATGAAATCGGCAACATTTTATTTATTTGCTCCATTTCTGCCGTTTGTTGTCTTGTTTTGACCATAGGATATTATAAAACGTTCAGAGAATTCACCAATTAAAACGGTCTCGTTGACGTACTCGTACCCTCTTCCCTCTTCTCTCCTCGAAGACCACTTCACAAGTCCCGTCCCTTCACAATCCTACTATGGCAGGTATAGTAGTTTTTTATGCTGTTGGAAATAATAAGGCATTTACGGTACTACTTAGAGTAAGGTATTTATTTTCTGAAAGGTCTAGATCTAAGTAAAGAAAGCTTGTTGTACAGACAAAACATTTTCATGACTTGTTGACGGTTCTGTCTGGTTTGTAGAAATTTTTGCAGCAAAGTTGAGCTCATCCGGACTCCAATTTTCAAGTAAAGTTTTAACCTTTTTCTTTTTGTTTAATGTTTTTAGATCTACCTCGACTTGTTTTAGGAATAAAGTTCTGATTTTGCCAGGCTTTGTTCTTTTTGATGAAGGTAGAACGCATTCAGGCCCACTTTTCCCATTTGTGTTTAACTATGAGGCAAAAAATTGAGATATTCTATTGATGTCTGTTTCAATACACCTTGGACAGTCGTTAGTGCTATCTGTAACAAAAAAATTACTTTGCTTGCAACTGCTTGGTTCTTTTGTTTGCTAATTGATACCCGTATTTCGAAAAGATCGGCATTCGTAATGGGGCCCAAATCTGCAAAAATAAATAGGTCTGAAGGTTTCTGCAAAAAACGAATCTAGTAGCAGTTGCCTGAATCATGGAGCATTGACTTACTAACCCAGATATGGTATGGTTATTGATGTTTTTAAGAAAAATCTCCATACATAATGATATCAAAATGTACAATGAACTATTTCTCCTTTTTCTAAAAAATGCTACAAACAGGTCCAATTTTATTTTAAAAAGAAAATTATTGAAACGCGTAAATATGTACTTACCCTCAAGTTCAACTTCCATCATAAAGTTTCATAAAACGCTACGAACTATTTAACAATTATTCAAAACTATTAAAAATTTTACTTAAATATAATTGATTTTTTTTGTGCATCTTTACAGGTTTCAACTTTATGCTTTACATTTCAACAACAAATAATTTTAAGCAAATAAAACCAGTTTTTCTTTATCATTTACTTATCAGCTCTCACATTCGATTGACCAGAAATCAACACAAGCCTACTTGGTTTTTGAACTTTTCATCGCAGCTCGACGCACTGTGCAGCACTCCCTGCTAAAACGTTGTTCAATTGAGTGTACCCTTTTGGGCGCCGCGCCGCACAGTACGACAGATTGAAATTTTAGTGGACAAAACCTCAGGAGCAATGCCTGGGATTTAAATTTGAACTAAGAATCGCAGTAATAATAAATATTTTTGTAGTTTGCTTCGGTCAGTCATAGGATAATGGGTTTATGTAGAATGCGAGCAAAGTAATACGTTTTAAAATTAGCTGGACAAAAATGATAAGCACGATGTTGGCTTATCTTATGTAAATATCATACATCGTTTTTTAATATTAATTAAAAACAAACATACATTTTTTCACCACAAAAGTTCAGGTATGGCATTGATAAAAGTCAAACCATTAACAAATAATGCCTGTCTAAACGAATAAGGTCCAGCTGAGGCAAGAAATTGCAAATTTTGAAGACATCACAAATTCAGGGAAGGCAGTTCGGATCCCGGATTATTCTAGGCAAGAAAGGGTACCGCGAGAGAAAATTGGAGAATAATTTATTGTAATGTTATAATCATGTTATAATGTTAATATCAACAGTAATAAGATTGCACAGTTTACATTACTACCTACATCTTAAACTCGCACATGAAAAGTTTAACAACATCTTCAATCAATAACTTGTTTTTTTTAAAGGAAGATTTCTAGGGCCAGAACAAAAGGATCTGAGGTTATTAAAAGCGTGTGAAATATGTCCTCCTTCGTTTTAGTTCTGGATATCTTCCTTGTATAGTGATCTCTAAAACAGTTCTCAATGTCGCGCCTCTTGGGCATCCTCCAATAGCTCACTAAACACTAATTGGCAACGAAAAGTGCTCAATCACCTCACTGGAATGCATAAGGAGTCTATGTATTGAGGGAGGCATAGCAAGCCATGGATATAGTATTACATATAATTGGGCTGTTTTTGCTTTATGAGAGTAGCCCTTGAATTTCTCCACATCGATTTAATAATCAGAATTTAGAGCTCTTAAGATAACATTAAATCTGTGATCCCTAAAACAATTCACTTCTCTATGTCGCGCCCTCGGTCGCGCCTCTTGAACATCCTCCGATAGCTCACTAATTGGCAACGAAAAGTGCTCGAATGCATAAGAAGTTTATGTATTGAGGGAGACATAGAAAGCCATGGATAAAGTGTTACATAAAATATGGCTGTTTTATGAGCGTAGGCCTTGAATTTCTCCACATCGATTTAATATTCAGAATTTAGAGCTCTTAAGATAACACTAAATCTGTATATTAAAGTTTTATCGACTCCTGTGATTTATCTTGACGTTTGAGGGTCATAGAATATATGTATTGTATTACCATCATTAAAAGAGCCAAACCCTTGTTTGGAAACATTTACTAGAAGTCCCGTTCGCTTTCTGAACTCTGTAGTTATATATATTTCCTTCCATCAAATAAAGGCTTTATTTCTTTAGGTGTTCTCCAGATTCAAAAATTTAATATATGCAATGTGCAAAGAGATTTTATTTAAACATGGAGTGGTGATAACCGAAAATTCATAGCGGATTTTTTTTTATATATATATAAAAAGTTTGATTTCTAGATTATTGAAATCTTTGAGACCTGTTTCACAAATATAACATGTTTGAGCAGAGCAATCCACCAGAACATTACATACTCCTCCGTCAACCATTGTAGGAATCATAACATATTGAACCACATACAAATTGCAGATTTTATTGATATGGTAGCTGATGGGAACCTAAAAAACTACTATTAACTCGACTATTTCGTTACAGTTTATGGCTCAGCTTATTTCATTTTTAATTTTTTTTTTGAGCAACTAATATATTTTTTCTTCAAACGTCAGTAAATCCGTCATTACTCGACTGTGTAGGCGGCCGTGAAGTTTCGTTTTTCCTCCGCCGGAGCTTTACTTTTCACTTTTCCGCCGGCGGAGGTAAAAGTGTTACCATAGCAACAATACAAACAGACAACAAAATAAGCGTCAACAACTCAAGATTTATTAAACTACAATTTGTATTTATCACTCAATTTGTGACTGCATTTCTAAAAATCACTAATTTAGGAACAAATTGGTTATTATTTAATCGAACTTACTCAATAACTGCTTATCAATACGGAATTAAAACGCAATCGGAGACCCAATCTTAAAAAATAATTATTGTTGACAGTGTCCACTGACAGCTTGATGTTACATTATATTAACCGACACCGGTCTAGGCAAGGCCACCTACGACCGTGGTCTAAGCCGCCTTGCGAACCCATTTATCTTTAATAATAATTAGATATTATTACTATTAAAAAGAGATGTTTTTGCATTAATTTTTCGACATTTGAAGAAAAAACAGCATATTTTATTTGGAGGAAAAGTTACTTTTCATGGCTTGCTCTCTATTACCAGCCTCACTCCGTTCGGCGGTTAAACACGAGCGCGCCATGAAAAGTATCACTTTTCCTCCATATAAAATAATATACTATTATTCTTACAGTTGTTTCTAATTTCTCTGTATTTGGAAGCCATAAAAGTAGCTTGTATAAGTATAAGGCATAAGCGATCGGTGCCCATAAAAATTGAAATTAAATTAGTATGTTTATTCTTTTTATAGTATCGATATGTTGACGGAAAACGTAAATATTTCATAGTTTAGTGCTAAGAAAAAAATATAAGTGCTCTAGGGTTGAGAAACACTGAGCTAGACCACAAGGAAATTTAGAACACTTTATATGATGCAATATTGGTGCCTGGAACTTCATTTAGAAACAAACTTATGTGTAGCTGAACACTTGGTACCTTTTAAAGGGCAAATAAACATAAACCAATTCATAAAAAATAGTTCCAAAAGTGGGGCATACACATATTCATATTAGCCAAACCACTTCGGTTTGGCGTCTGATTTCATAATATATCAAGGTTCGACGATATAAATTCCACCAGATCTGATGAAGCTAGGCTCAAGTGCTGGGGTTGTTATGCAAATAGAGTAAGATAATACATTTCGAAAATTATGGACTCCTTTGTGTGTTGTTTCAGTACCTGAAAGAAAAGTCAATTTATGCAAATGGTACTATAAGAATAAACAGGTTTCTTAATCCACCACTACCATTTGATTCTGCAATGAAAAAGAAAGGGCGAAGTTCAAGCAATACTGCCGTCAGCTCAGATGGAATTGTTGTTGCCAAATGATGCGAGAAACATTTTATTCGGAAAGGAATATACGACAAATATCGTTGTTGGATCAATTCAGGGAAAAGGACATTGAACTAGAACGTTCGGAATGAAACGAAAAATTAAATGTTTTTTTTTTAATCCAAATTTGAATTCAAACTACAATTTACTGGGGGCGTAGGCAGTTTTAAATTAATTTGACATGTCAAAATATTAAATTACTGCACATAGGTTAATTTAAAACATCAACAATCAACTTAGAGCGAACAAAATTTATTGGAAACATCTAACCCTATACAATATAGATTTTGTTGGCTGTAGTATCTTATTTTATGTCGGTTCATAATATCATCCCTTCTAAACCTACCTAGACTTCCCTGTAAGCAAAACAGAAATAGTCAGGATTTTAGTAAGTTTTCCGCAGAGGACGTTACAAATTCGAGTCTATCTATGGAGATCTAGGTTACCGCAACAACAGATACCTTGGGGTAAAGTTGCGCAATTTGATGCTGAACTGTATGTATGATTTTGAGGTATTTACAAAATTCCGTTAACTTCCGGAGATATCCAGAAAAACCGAAATACTGACAAATCATTTTTATTGTTTCCCAAGTGTTATAAGTATTTAAAAAAAATTAGATATTTTGACATGTCCAATTAAGTTAAAATTACCATAAATACACCTATCACGTTTTTCTAAATTGAGTTTTAAATTTAAATTTCAACTTACAGATTTTTTTCATTTCGTTTATCATGTCTAAAAAGTTACGAAAATTGTTATATAACCCCATTATATTTTTAGGTCATTACATTAATAATTAAATCCTTTTTCAACTGGCGAGGTACTACACGGTGTATATTGCCATAAAAAAAGGAGGAAGATGTTGACGTCACTCACGTGATGTCATTACAAATTTTGACATGACATTATGACCTGGAACTACTTTAGACACACCCATTTCGATTCCCTAGGCTAGTTTTGTAATTCAAATTCTGATTAGAAAATGTTAAGGGTTTTTTGCCCACAATCCTGGGTGCTACAAATTCGAGTGCATGTATGGGGATCTCGGAAACCGTAAGAGATACGAAGTCGGTTAAATTAAGGCAAAGTTGCACAATTTGATGCCCAACAAGATGCAGTTTTGAAATTTGAAAAATTCCGAATAGTTCCGGAGATATTCGTAAAAAATCGAAAGGCAGCTATTTTATTTTTATTTTTTCCTGACTTTATTTGAAGAGATAATAAAAAATAAATTTAACATTATCATTGCCACTTTTTCCCCTTTATAAAATGGCAGTATCAAATTTTAAATCTGACGTTTCGTGTCCGGGCCCCCATCATCAACTTCATTTTTTTAAATACGGACCTGGATTTTTTATTTCATTTTTTAGAAGCCCTTGATCTCCCAAAACCAACGATCTATCACACTTATCAATATATCAACAAATCTAGATTTTTTCCATAAGAGATAATGTGTTAGACAGAGACGGGGCGATCTTTTCTGACCCTATTTCACGTATGTGAATATTTTTGTTACCGCTATTGGACAAGTGTGATACATCGTTGGTTTTGGGAGATAGCGGTAACAAATATTCTCATAAGTGAAATCGGGTCAGAAAAGATCGCCCCGTCTCTGTCTAACACATTATCTCTTATGGAGGAAATCTAGATTTGTTGATATATTGATAAGTGTGATTCATCGTTGATTTTGGGAGACCAAAGGCTTCTAAAAAATGAAATAAAAAATTCAGGTCCGTATTTAAAAAAATGAAGTTGATGATGGGGGCCCGGACACGAAACGTCAGATTTAAAATTTGACATTGCCATTTTATAAAGGGTAAAAAGTGGCAATGATAATGTTAAATTTATTTTATATTTTCTCTTCAAATAAAGTCAGAAAAAAATAAAAATGAAATAGCTGCTTTTCGGTTTTTTTACGAATATCTCCGTAACTATTCGGAATTTTACAAATTTCAAAACTGCATCTTGTTGGGCATCAAATTGCGCAACTTTGCCTCAATTTAACCGACTTCGTATCTCTTACGGTTCCCGAGATCCCCATGCATGCATTAGAATTTGTAGCACTCTGTATACAGGGTGTAAATTAAGTACTTCGACAGACTTCGGCAAATGATTCTCTCAGCGATTTTAAGTCAAAAAGTTCATATAAACATAGGTCCAAAAATGCTTCGTTCTTAAGATACAGGGTGTCAAACTTTGAAAAAAAAATCGGTTTTTCGTAAATATCTCAATATTCTTTAAGACGATTTTATTGAACTTTGGCAGATGTATTAATAATAGTAAGAGGCTAATTTAGCTTTAATTAGATTAAAATTATTAAGTTCAGTGGCGTCCCGGAAGGCATCTTCCCCACTATTTTTGAAAAAAAAATGTGCGCCACTGACTTTTTTAAATTTTTATTTTTTCGTGAACTCACCAACTAAAATTACAACTTTTTGTCTCTTGTGTTTTTTCGTATCTTGCTTTGTTTTCGAGATAAAATATAATTAATTTCGAAAACTAAGCAAAAAATGTTTCTTTTATTGATTGTATTATCAGGTAAAATACTTAAATTATTTACAAGACTAAAACTAAACTAGTTAATAACATTATTTTACAAAAGTTGTTGAAAATAACCACCGCCTACTTCAACGTATGCAATAAGTCGTCTTAACATTGATTGCCGAACTCTTTCGAATATACCTGGCGTCTGATTAATAATGGCACAAGATTCACTTTTATAAACTAACGACTTCAAGTGACCCCACAGAAAATAATCCAAAGGATTCAAATCTGGTGATCTGGGAGGCCAGGCTTGTGATACAGCTCTTCCTATCCAACGGTTAGGGTAATTCTCGTCCAGAAATTGACGCGCAACGACACTAAAGTGTGGCGGAGCTCCATCGTGTTCTGGTTTCTAAATCAACTTCTTCTAAATGGTTGGGAAGTTCATGCTCCAAAAACCTTCGATACTCTTCGCCATTAAGCCTTTGCGGAAGAATGCAAGGTCCAATAAGGTGATCACCGATAATGCCTACCCAAATATTGAGAGAAAATTGCACTTGAAAATGATTTTCTACGATAGCATTCGGATTATCCTCAGCCCAGATATGGTTGTTATGAAAGTTAATTATGACATTTCGAGGAAACGAGGCTTCATCTGTGAAAAGCACATGGCTTAAGAAATCCGGGGTTCTTACTAATCTATTACGCAACCAAACACAAAAATCGACTGTGAGGGGAAAATCTCTAGGTAATAGAGCCTGCACACGTTGCATATGATAAGGATAAAGTTGTTGGGAAAATTTGCCAAACAAGTGTATGTGTAATATTCAATTCACGACCTATTTTCCGTGTACTACTTTGCGGGTCTTCTTCAATTCTGTTTAACACAGCTTCTTCAATCGCAACTGTTCGAACTGTCGCAAGCCTTCCCGGAACATCTATTGTCCTTTTAAAGCTGCCAGTTTCACAAAGTCTTGCATGCATATTAATAAAAGTTTGGACGTCTGGCACCATTCGTTGGAGAAATCGCACCTGATACATTCGTCTTGCCGCTCGTGCATTACCGCGAGCCATTCCATAAGTAAGAATGAATGCGTTTGTGTATTGGTACATTTTGGACAAAACACACGATGCATATTACTTATAACGTCAAAATTATAAAAAACTACCTGTTTTTTTCTAAATCAATTACCATCACTGATTCTGCTACCATGGAAACCTCTCAATTGTTTTCAAAGGCTACTATTTTCTTGTGTACTGCATGCCCCGGAAGTATGCAATAAATAATTTGAAAAAAATTTAAAATTAAAATTTCACAAAATATAACTTAAAAATTCATTTTTGTTGATTAGCTGCTTTCAATAAGACAACTAAACGCAAAATAATTGCGAATTTTGCCAGTGCAGTGGCGTGAAAATAAATAATTATTTTATTGTGTTGTTTTAGGGACATGTATTAAAGTCGTTTTTATTTTTTATCTCGAAAACGAAGCAAGATATGAAAAAAACACAAGAGACAAAAAAGTTGTATTTTTAGATGGTGAATTCAAAAAATTTAAAAAAAGTCAGTGGCGCACATTTTTTTTTCAAAAATAGTGGGAAGGGGCCTTCCGGGCCGCCAATGGACTTAATAATTTTAATCTAATTAAAGCTAAATTAGCCTCTCACTATCCTTAATACATCTGCCAAAGTTCAATAAAATCGGCTTAACGAATATTGAGATATTTACGAAAAACCGAATGAAGCATTTTTGGACCTATGTTTATACGAACTTTTTCACTTGAAATCACTGAAAGAATCATTTGCCGAAGTTTGTCGAAGTACTTAATTTACACCCTCTATAGGTACGCACAAAAACAGCTAGTCTCGGCGATATATAAAAATGTTACAATCTGTTGTACATACATGTACTCTCAAAATTTAATATAGGGGGTTCAAAATTGTCTCCTGTCATTATTTCTCTTAACGAATAAAGTTTAAGAACTAAGTAAGGAGCACCGCAATAATTGTTACTTAATTATAAAACGGAATATTACATTTGCAAGTTATGTTCTAATCATTCATTATCGTTTTAATGGAAAAGGATTTTTGATGGAAAGGGATAAATGTTCTACAATATTTGACAGATATCCTTGAGTACAATAAAGAGCCTAGCATCTCATTTCACACATTTCGAACTGATTGGTATCGATATTTCGAACATATGATTGATACTAAAAATAATCGTAATATAATTTTGCCTTAGGAAACATACTAAGTATGTGTTTCAATATTCGGCAAAATTTCGAACATTTTTATTAATTCGATAGCGCCAGCATCCCAGATATTATCCGTATCTATTAAAGCAGTCAGAACAATATATTCTTCTCATAGTTCTCATTATTGTTTTTGCATTATAAATAATACGAAATAATGTGTATGACAAATATGTCGCAGCAGATACTATAGATATTATTTGATATATTATATCTTGCTGACTTGTTACAAAGTATATACTTGTGTTACATGTTTATTATTACAAAAGGAGTGGTGCTACGAGCTTTCTATATTGTTTATGTCAAGAGCCATTCGACTTTGTCTCATACACAATAAAGAGTCACCCTGATTGCCTTATCAGAAACACATAAATTCTTCGTTGTGGTTATATTATCAGAGGGAAAAAAGGTTGATAAGCCCTATCTCGATGTGTTGAAAGAACCATTATTTCACTTAATATTCTTCGATAGCCTTCTATTGTTCTCGTTTGGTTCCAGTCACTCTTTCAAGATGTGATCAGTGACCTCTTGTAGTCAAAATATATATAATTTCAACTATACATACAGATACAGGGTGTTTAACAAGTACCTAGTGTCAGACAATATAAATAAAGTTTTTTGACATAGGTTCTCAAAATTGGCAGGCGCTTTGATTTAATGAAGAACGACAACCTAAGGCTGAAATTATTAATCTCCTGGTAACTTCACCAAAGAGCCGAAAATATAATTACTATAGAAACGATTGCCTCAACAATGATTTTCATAAAAATTAAGTTCATGGCAAAGTCGATTAATAATTCCCGCCTAAATGGATCTCAGCCAGTGGCGTAGTTAAGAGTGGGCCAATTTAATGTTTTTCGCCAGTAAAAAGTAACAAGCCAATGATATTTTTTTAACATCAATCATCAATCTCTTCTAACAATATGAAACAGGCTTCTAGCTTTTTTCTCTAAAACTAACAAAATTTAAAACGACTGATGATGCTAATGTATTTAACTATTGTCAATGTAATGTTTTGAATTCTTATAGATGGCGCTCCATGTCGTATCTTGCCCATATTTTATCATCTAGGGTTCTTGCTGTTCTCGGATATATTGATTTTTCAAAATTTTTATTAGCTTCTCAAAGTTCACCATTTCTGCCTTCTGTCAGATTAAAGCGAGCAACGTTGAGGATACACAGATACACAACGCAACAGAATTTCATAACAGCATTCTTGGCAGTAATAATAATTCGCGTCTAGACTCTATATAGAATCTAGCTGCGCCAATTCTGAGCCTTCACGCATGCGTACGTGCTAATTCTGGCTGGCTTGGGTTAGTTTTGCCTGGTTGCGCCCCCGGAGCGAGTGAAGCGAGCGGTGGGCCATGTATGAAGTGAAATATTAGGCTGCTACCAAATGCGCAGGTTCGAAGGTTGAAATATTGGCATAGGTAGACGTGAGTGTAATGATATATTAGGGAATTTCTTCCTAGATTTAAGGATCCTTTGAGAAAGCAGGAAAATAAATGCCAGACTTAGGGACTTTAGTATGCTTTTGTTCTTTCTAATTTACACAACCTTAACATTTTAGCGCAAAATTGAAAATAATTTAACAATTCTATTCATATTCTGCTATTTTATTTAACTAAAACAAAATAAAATGAAATAATGAAATCCATGTCAGTTAGTACGATGTACTAGAAACAGAAACTGATTATCAGCTATTGCAGGTTGCATACTTAAAGACTTAAAGTTAATACGTCGTTAGTCATTCCTTGTTTCGGTTCCAGGGTTTCGGGTGCCTAAGTAGCGTTTAGTGCTGGTAAGGCGGTGATATGGTTTTAGTTTAGATCAGGCAGACCTTTTGATATTACTAGATATTATCAGCTCTGAAATTATAATAAATATTTGTGGTAACACACCCTGTACCAGAGCAATCAGTCCATAACTCTAAACGATATTTATTTAGTTGTATAATGTAGAATAATTAGGAAGTACTATATGGCGTAGTGGAGTTAAGTGTCTATTTTCAAGAACACATTGTGCCATTAGCACAATAAATTACTTGCTTTGTATAAATAGTTCACTGCAAATGCACAAATTTCACAATTTTAAACATATTTTACATTAAAAACTCGAAATATACTCTTTACAGCATTTAGTTTGGGTCCCGGACCGGGCGGCCATATTGGCTACTGTTTTTTTAGTTTCCTGGCCTTGTTCTGGAGGGGTGCTGATTGAAGATGGAGTGTAATCACTTTG
>MU182914.1:5934-52162 GCA_016904865.1 Pissodes strobi
CTCCGCTCGCTTCGCTCGCTTCGGACTAACCCAAGTTTACAAAACGAAACAAACATAACCTTTAAAACACTTCCGGTTCTACGTTGGCAACGAATTACAGAATTCGGCACGGGTAGTGGAAGCTTTTTGCTTAGAAAACGTGTTCCAATCCTTCGGGGTCTGGACAGTGTTAGCGGTGGGTCACGTAGTGGAGGGTGATTCCTACTAGGACTTCAGGGTATTTCCTTGCGCGGTAGCGTGGCCTGTGGGCGGTCGGGGATATATCCTGCGGGGATTTGGAGTCTCTGACAGAAATTGGTTATACCTATAGTGTGCGAAGCCTCCTTGCATATGAACTCAGTCGTGCAGTTCATTAGCTTATATTTACAAAGCTAGGGAATCACCAGGGGCACCGGCCCGTCTTACTGGAGGTTCCCAACGAATACAAGGCCCTTCAAATTGGACTAACGTGTAATGCAAGTAGAAGGGTAGCACTACCTCTGCCTAAGCGCCGGATGAAGGGTGTGCTGGCAATTGCCTCGCAGCAGTGCCATTCCACCCCCTTACAAGGGGGTGTTTGCAACTGAACTCAACTCATAACCTTAAAAAAGACTTCCGATTCGTCTTCGGTCGAGTGTGCACGTGTCGGGTATCGGCCATTTTGTTCCAGCTTCATATACATATATGTTAGTTTGGGGACCCATGGGGCTTTCAGGTGTAGACTCCCCGAATAGGATTCGGACGTCCAGCCGGGGCTAGGCCCGTGCCTGCATCAGATTTTTATGTTTGTGACCGTCCGGCCTGTGGTGTTCGAACCTTAAAACAAGCCATGCAAGTACATGTCTGAGGCCCCAGGAGTACATACTCGATATGCTGGGGACTCAAAAAATAGTATCTCTATCCAATAGGTGTAACTAATCTGGAATGGGTCGCCCCAGCCCTTACTAAGCCGGATAGAGGTCTTTTCTGGCTGAATTTCTCACGAAAAAGGCCAATAGGGAGTTTACTACTACTACTATATAACCTTAAAAAATATCTTGCCACCAAGGGGAATCGAACGCCATATCACAAACACAGCATCTGACCACTGCACTACTCTTGGAAGCAATTCGCTGGACGGTATAGACATGGGTAAATAACGCAAAAGCTGATCATAAAACGCAACCGAGCATGATTGTGTATAGGTATACCGCAGAGGCTAAATGCTAGCAGGCTCGCTTAATTTTTTGTTTTCTCGAAAGGCACGAAATGTAGGTACTATTCTAAAATAAACGATTCATATACATTATTTGTAGCATTGTAGCTATCGAAAATACCATATCCAAAGAGAAAAGTTAAACATTCAAATTCCTTTTATTCTACAAACAAGTATATTTGTATCTATGTACAGGGTTATCCAACAAGGCGATTTTTTTGACCTGTACTTTTATAAAAAAAAAACTGAAATATCCATCTTATGTAATTTTCTTCCGCGAATTCGGATATATTCAGCACAAAACAATTGCACATAAATTTTGATCTAAAATGATGGATTTTTAATTCAAAAACGCCTTTTTTCTTCAGTTTTAAATTCGGAAAATGTTCGTCTACCGTACGATTAATATCTGATAGATGGATACCCGTTTCACCTGTTCAACCTTTAACCTGCTTTAAAGCGGCCGTCAGTCAGACCAAAAACATTTAACCTAAAGAGACCCGACAACTCATTCATAAAAATCCAAAATCTTGCATCAAATATCAACAAAACGATTGTCCCGCCTCCATATATTTTTATGTATCGTGTACAAACTTTTACCCCGACCGAATACTCGCCGTGAGCAAACTTCGTCCCTACCAAAGACATTTGTTTTTGGTCCCCACTACTAAATATAGTGTTGCCCGCGTCCGCCTGAGCGAAAGCAGGGACAGTTCATAGGCGTAGACTTTGAAAATGTCGGTCGTCGACCTTCAATGCTCTCAATCTATTGGTGCACTTACTTTACTACGTGCATACTATAAATATTTTGGGGGTAAAACAAGGCGGAACCAAGGGAAGCGGCATTGCCAGATTGGCATGTAAGAACTTCAGAACCGGTTTTTGATGGATCAAAAATGGGGAAAATAGCTATTTAATGTTATAATTTATTATGAAAAAAGTATGTACAGTAACTCGTAAACTTAAAATATGGCAACGCTACATCTATCAACCTTAGAATGTGCCTCAATGTTGGGGGAAAACAAAGAACCATTTGTCCCGTCTCTTCAGGTTAAATGTCTTTGAGTCAGACCAAATAATCAACTTTCAAATATCTATACCATATTTTTCACGAATTAGGTACAAATAATGAAATATTCTTTAGAAGAACGACTGAGTGTAATAAAATTATATTACAAAAGTGTAGAGAATGCTCGGCAAACACGAAGAACATTTTTTGAGAGTTTCCAGAGGCACATTTCAGTAGATACAATTCTCAGAATTAAGGCCATATTTGAAGAAAGCAAGAAGTTTTATAATTTTTTTGTATTAACTAGTAAGTGTTATACATTCATAATGCTAATAACATGAGTGCTTATGAATGTAAAATTCTTAATATATGATTCGACACTGGCTTTTCCATAGTGTTAGCGATTCCTGTATAACATAATATATTTATGATATTCTAACGAGATAAGCAAGGGCACACTCTAAGGAACTTAAACAATGTATAAATAACAATTACTTTCCAGTGTATGTACGTGAACATACCTACCTTTTTTTGAAATATTGTTTAAAACCTAAATAGCGAAGTGACACACAGTGTAATAAAACCCTCAGTTTCACAATTTCTCTCAATATTAGGTAAAATATAATAATTATTCCTCCCGGACTTGCTTACATTTAAACATAATTTTAGTTGTTCCTACCTTATTTAATAAAAAATCAATAAAAATACTACACTGAAAATTATCTGCAGCTTCGTCTCGGCTTTAATCCTCAATATTATTAAGTTTCTCAATGTTCAAAGCACCAAAACACAACTATCAATGTTTTGAAACATCCGAAAATGTCAATAAAAAGCTAAAAACACAACAAAAACATCTGATCCAATGAAAGCAACGGCGAAAATAAAGGCCGTTCGCGTGCAGCGACGTCACAAATACGATGAAGGTGTTGAGGAAACCGCGTGGCACGGGGCGATAGAAAGTGAACATAGGCTCTTATGGGGCGTAACAATCCTTTTTTCTAGTTTATTATTCTTGGGGTATACCCAGACTCTTGTCACTCTTGTCAGGCGATCTCGTTCAAATCCGGTGTACCCAGACTAGTGGTGTCGATTTTCGTTACTTTTGACTACTCGTTACTTTGGTATAAAGTATTCATTTCAAATATTCGTTACTTTGATTACTTCCTATACTTCGATTAGTAGGTATATTTTGGGTATTGTATGATTCGTTACTTTCCCCCTTAATATTTAGAATGTTTACTGCAATACCTTCATCTTTATCAATCATTATAATTTTTATTTGGCTAATAAGAAAATTCTAAGTGCTCTTGTGAAATACTGGTTAATTACAAACGTGTATGAAGTTAAGGCACTTGCTTCATATATTTGGCTATTTGGGTCATCAACTACTTTTTTCATAACTATGAAATAACAGAGATACGTGGTACGAGGAAACAAAACATGAATGTAACGCAAACTGCAAAAATGTTCATTATTACATAGTAAATAATATAAATACTTGATAATCTGTGTATTTACTTATGAGCAATTCTCATAATAACCCTAAAGTACTAGAAAACTAAACAAACACAACATATTTAGAATGTAAAAACATATCAAAAAATACAGGTACTCAGAGGTCATAATTACAATGTAGAAATAATATATTTTGTACATTCTTTCCCTTCAGACTACTTCTCCTCTCTGAAATTAAGTAGTCCATTTAATATAAGGTCTATAATGTCACCTTAGCTCATAAATTCGATAAGGTCGCTGATCGACATACCTTTTATAACCAAAATTCATTAGAACAATGGAACAGCACTGCAAATATTTCAAAGTAACGAGACGAAATACGACAAAATATGCTGCGACCACCCGACTCTCTAGGTGGCGTTGACCCGACCATAGCGGTGAGTCTAGCGTGTAATGTAATATGTAATCACTGTCTGTATTCAAAGTAACGAAGTAACGATAGAGTTCTCGGTTCGGTATTCGGTACTTCGGGTAATGGATAGTAACGAATATAAAGTAACGAGTAGTTACTTTTTTGACACCACTAACCCAGACTTGTTTTGTGAAAAGCGTCTGTAGACCCGATATAATTTTCGATACCGACTCTAGCGCCATCTAGTGCAGATGGCGTTGACTCAAGCGATTGCATTCGCGCTATGTCTTCGTGATGCAATCGATTTGGAGTATAAGGCGTGGTGGTCCAGAGGACTAAGGTTAGGTCTGAACTCGGCAGCGGCAATTATCGGCGCCGGCGGCTCGGGTCAAACCCCGTTGTTTTCTTTTTATTTTTTTTAAAGGTTTAGTTTCTAAACAGTTTTTTTCTTGATTTTATGTATGTCTTGGGTTAGTTTGGGTTAGCACCTGGTTAGTTTCCTTTTCTTGAGCCCCCGTAGTGAGCGCAGCGAGCGGAGAGCCATGCGAAAAGTGATATTACTTATTGTAATACGTGTCCGTACTTTGGATGCACTTTATCTAAAATATGTTGCTTTATTTAACTAAAAACCAGGATATATTTAATAAAAGCCGTATTATAGTCGATATACAGTAGCTTGCATGGGTATCCGCGAATACATTCACAAAGAATCCCTCTTCTTTGTAAATATATTCCACGCAAGGCCACCTATGTAGTATAGGTGGCCTTTGGTATCGAAAATTTGGTCGGGTCGCTAGACTCTTGTTTTTTGTGTTTTTTTCATCTCGGTCTCTGTTTTATGCAGATTAGTAGATTACTAAGTTAATTAAATTAAGTAGATTATTAGAAACTAAATTTGCCAATGCTTGGCTTATTATGATTATGGTCCATGGTTTATTGCCTAATGGCTATATGCCATGCCATAGCTACTTGGAAAGTTTAACGTATTCTTGAACAGGTTCTTGTCTATGATCTTGAACTTTAGTCCATGGTGATCCCCTTAATATTTATTATTTATCTATGATCGTGATTGAAGATTGAATGAAACAGGACTACAGGACAGTACAGGATACTATACACCTATAAGCGATATTATTTCATTAGTTGATCAAAAACCAGGTTGTTGGCGTGCAAATTATAGAAGCTTGGAAGGTTGCATTGGGTTTTAAATGATTTTAATGTAAATAAATTCATTATATTTTCTTTTTTTTATCTAAGATGGATATAAGAGAATTAGATATAGAAGTTCCCTGGGGGAGAATTGCAAGTAAGTTACAGATATAAATATTAATACACGTTACTGGATATAATTTTGCAGCATTATTTTCACCATGCAAATACCCTTCTGTCAATTTGTTAACCCAAAAGTCAGTTGACTTGTTCAGAAAAGAACACTTTCGCCTTAAAACTACCCACATCCAATATTCCTATATTATCCTCACTTGTTTCACTAGCCATAAGGCAGTCATCTAAATATATTAATAGGTAACATATTTGCATTAATCAAATCTTAGATAATTTCATTAATAAATCTCAACAAAGTAATAAGACTTGAATTCAAACCAAATGGCATCTTAGGAAATTCATATTGACCTTTTGGTGTAATATAAATGAAGTCCGAAGTATACCTATTAATTCATTGTCTGACATGACAAAAAGCATTAAGTCTAGCTTTGAGAAACACTTCTTGTCTTTTAAATTGTCTAAATGATCATCATTCAGGGATAGTGGAAATTAATCCACAAAACATATTTATTAAGTTGATAGTAGTCTGGACACATTCTGTATGACCATTTTCCTTTTTTTGCCAAAATATTGGTTGGACCTAATGCAATGGGCTGAAAGTTTGAAGGGACTGTCTTCCTTGTGAAGAGAAAATCACAGCCTTCTTTAGACAGGCAAGAAATTTGCTAGAAGAAACTGAGAAATGTATGGTTTCAGCCAGAACCTGCAGCACCGCAAATGGTAACACCAGAAAGACCCTCAGAGACAAGCTGTTCCAACTGGAAGATTTTTTACTTGTCATCCTAGAAAATAAGTCTTGATTCTTAAAGGCAGTGGTAGGGTTAAAAAAATAATGTTTCAGTCACTGAAATGTGACTTAAATAGCTCCTAGGATAGTTCTTTTCAGAAAAGCCTTGTGACAATTTTGTGGCTATGGAACAATAAAATTAATCTAGATCATTAGCATTTAAAGAGCTGGAAGCGAGGGGTAAACCGCTGCCAAATATTTGTACACCAGATTACACAATATTGAGTGACTACACGGACTTCACCTGATATTACACAGAATTCATCGAAGCTTACACGGACTTCACCAGAGACTATACAGATTACACATGCTTTACAAGATTACACAGATTTCACAGAGTTTATCTATGATTACACTGGATTACACAGATTACACATATTAATGCACAGACTTCACACTTATGTGAATATACGTATTTAGTAAATTATAACAACTATTATTCGTTTAAAAAAGGAACAGTTCTAAATTATTTCAGTGTCTTTAATTAAAATAAAAAACAAAAAAAAAAAACCATACAACAAATATTATCAAAAGTAACATAAATTCTTTGGTGAGATAAGTAACTAGCTAACTTAAGCAGTTTAATTCAATTAATAGCTTAATAACAGCTTCAAATTATTCTAATGTCTAATATAAAACAAAAATTTCCATACGACTAAATTATTGCAATTTAGGTTCGGAAAAATAATATAAAATAAATAATACCTACTCGTAAAAACAATAAACAATAGGTTTAACTATTGCCAACCGAGTTGCCAACTTATTAACAAAAAAAATGTAACTAAACTAAAACTTATGTAGCACAAAGTTGCTAAAATGATGGTATCTATGTCAAAGAACCAAAATACTATTTAAGTCAAACTTACATAAATATTTGCACATAATAATATTATGAATTTTCGCGAAATAGAAATAATATATTCATTGGGAAGAAAACGGAGTGAGGTAGTATCTGTTAAGTTACGTATTTAATTTTTGTTTATAGTTAATGTTTTTGAATTTGTTAGGGCACTTTTGGTAATTTGAAAGGGAGCGTTTCCAACCAAATCTACATAGGTATAGGGCCATAAAATATATAATTAAAATGAACAATGTCGACGTCGTCGTCTGATTTGGGCCAAATAAATTATCTTAATTTAGATTTCAAATATTTTAATTTAAAATATTCGCTAATGACTTCTTCAATTACTCTTCCTACGTACCACTAATTATCATAAATAACAGCGTAGTATTTCTCTACAACAATTTTAATATTCAGTGGAATTCTAACTTCCGTAGGGTCTTCACTCGGGTCTTCACGAGGGGTTAATCGCTGACTAGAATGTGTACACTAAAATACCATATTTGACAAATAATACCAAAAATACCAATATTATCACTTACCACGGACCCCAATGTGTCGTTTCGGCTTTTTCCAACTATTTTCAAAGTGTGTACAGGGTGGCTCGAATTCGTGTCTATGTATGGGGAACTCGAAAACCGTAAGAGATGCAGTGTCGGTCAAATTAAGGCAAAATTGCGCGTTTAGGGGCCTAGCAATATGCCGTTTAGAAAGGTTTTAAATTCCGAGTATTTCCGGAGATATCCGGAAAAAACCGAAATTTTGAAAATTCGTTTTATATTTTTCCTGCGCATATTTACAAACGGATTTCAAATTGAATTGCACTTTTGCATTGCCACTTTTTTCGCTCTATCTAATGATGGTATCCAGTTTGAAATCCGACGTTTCGTCTTCAAGGAATCATCATCAACTTTCTTTTTTTAAATACGAACTTAAATTTTTTTTATCGTTTTTCAGATGGTATTGGCGTTAATAATATGACTACGTGTTTTTATTTTTTTTTATTATTTTTTTATTTTTCTTTTAATTTATTTTATTATTTTTTTAATTACATATTTTGCTTTGGCGTAATTTTAAATAATTTAAGGTAGGTACTTTTGAAATTTTCATATTCTATAAAAATATTTTATTTTGGTTTTTGTATTAAGTGGAAAATTGGAGCGTATTAAAAATAAAAAATAGTAAAATTATTTCTTACGAGAATATGGCCATGAACTATTACTCAAACAAGTTGCTTACTGCAAAGATAAAATATTCCCAACTTTTAACCAATTAAAAAAAATATTTAATAGAGAACATCAACAATTTATAATCATACTAAGTGATACTATAGGAACTTTGATGGAAAAACTCCTATTGGAATTTTGCTTATAAATAAAATGCACTCAGCAACTTGTTTGAGTAATAGTTCATGGCCATATTCTCGTAAAAAATTATTTAACTATTTTTAATTTTTAATACGGGCTCCAATTTTCCACTTATGCGAAAAACAAATAAAATATTTTTATAGAATATGAAAAATTCAAAAGTACCTACCTTAAATTATTTAAAATCACGCCAAAGCAAAATATATAAAATAAAAATAATGAAAAAAAAAATAAAAAAAATAAAAATAATAAAAACACATACTCATATTAATAACGCCAATACCATCTGAAAAACGATAAAAAAAATAAAGTTCGTATTTAAAAAAAGAAAATTGATGATGATCCCTTGAAGACGAAACGTCGGATCTCAAACTGGATATCATCATTGGATAGAGCGGAAAAAGTGGCAATGCAAAAGTGCAATTAGATTTGAAATCCGTTTTTAAATAAACCCAGGAAAAAAATAAAACCATTTTTCAAAATTTCGGTTTTTTCCGGATATCTCCGTAAGTACTCGGAATTTTAAAACTTTCTAAACGGCATATTGTTAGGCACTTAAATGCGCAATTTTGCCTTAATTTGACCGACACTGTATCTCTTACGGGTTTCGAGTTCCCCATACATAGACACGAATTCGAGCCACCCTGTACAGGGTGGCTCGAATTCGTGTCTATGTATGGGGAACTCGAAAACCGTAAGAGATACAGATTCGGTCAAATTAAGGCAAAATTGCGCATTTGGGTGCCTAACAATATGCCGAAGTTTAAAAATTCCGAGTAATTCCGGAGATATCCAGAAAAAACCGAAATTTTGAAAAATCGTTTTATCTTTTTCCTGGGCTTATTTAAAAACGGATTTCAAATTGAATTGCACTTTTGCATTGCCACTTTTTACGCTCTATCCAACGATGGTAACCAGTTGGAAATCCGACGTTTCGTTTTCAAGGGATCAACCATAACTTTCTTTTTTGAAATACGAACTTTATTTTTTTTATCGTTTTTTAGATGGTATTGGCGTTTGTTTTTATTTATTTTTTTTTAATTTGTTTTTAATTTTTATTATTATTTTTTTAATTATATATTTTGCTCTGGCGTAAGTAAGGTACTACTACTAGGTAAGGTAGGTACTTTTGAAATAATTATATTCTATAAAAATATTTTATTTTGTTTTTTGTATTAAGTGGAAAGTGGTATTAAAAAGAAAAAATAGTTAAATTATTTCTTACGAGAATATTAAATTAAATTATATAAAATCACGCCAAAGCAAAATATATAAAATAAAAATAATAAAATAATAATAAAAAAAAAATAAATAAAAAAAAAATAAAAACACATACTCATATTAATAACGCCAATACCATCTGAAAAACGATAAAAAAAATTAAAGTTCGTATTTAAAAAAAAGAAAGTTGATGATGATCCCTTGAAGACGAAACGTCAGATTTCCATTCTGGATATCATCATTGGATAGAGCGGAAAAAGTGACAATGCAAAAGTGCAATTAGATTTGAAATCCGTTTTTAAATAAGTCCAGGAAAAAAATTAAATGATTTTTCAAAATTTCGGTTTTTCCGGATATCTCCGTAAATACTCGGAATTTTAAAACTTTCTAAACGGTATATTGTTAGGCACCTAAATGCGCAATTTTGCCTTAATTTGACCGACACTGTATCTCTTACGGTTTCCGAGTTCCCCATACATAGACACGAATTCGAGCCACCCTGTACAAAGGCTCCCACCAGCCTGCAAATATTGATCCGTTAATCCGATGTTAACGCAGTATTCCGATAGCATCGACATTTCACCAATAACTACTGTTGATATAGTAGCAGCAAGCAAAGAACTTTAAAACAAGATCACCTCTGACCCCCCACTTCATTGTTAGAGACTGTTCCATCGTTTTATGCGAGCCACTGTGTCATATCTTCAATCTGATCCTGGAACTGGGCATATTTCCCGAAACCTGGAAGGTTGCAAGAGTCTGTCCCATTCATAAGAACAGTTATTGGGAATTATCGTCCTATCTCCATCTTGTAACTTCTCCAAAATATTCGAGATTACCCTGTACAAATTTTACCAACATCTTTGTCATTAAATTGCTTTATTACTCCTTCGTTAGAACAAGGCTGGATTATCGGTCACTTGTATGGTGTCCGTGGTATGATTGCCACATTGATTCGTTGGAGGCTATGCAGAGACGATTTCTCAAGTATCTTATGTTCAGAGAGGACGGTAGGTATCTACCCAGACAAAGGGTTTGATCATTACCTTTTGTTGTCGAAATTCAGGGAACTGTCGCTGTCTGCGCGCAGAGACGCTCAATCGCTGACATTCCTTTATAAGCTTCTCAATGATGTGATCGATTGCCCTTACTTCTTTGTCACTTCTTATTTTGGCGTAATTTGTTTTTTTAGTTTCCTATCTTACTTTACGTTATTCGTAAAGTTCTTGATCGGTTTTGTTCCTCTACATTTTTTATTTTTAGTCTTAATTTAATTTGCTAGTTTATTTTAATTATTACTCTTATTTATATTATATTTTATTATTTTTCTTTGTGTAACAATATTTTTGTGAATTACCTGTTCTTAATTTGTATGGGAATTTCCTGTAATTGGGCGTTTGCCTGTTGGAAATAAAGAGCTTATTATTATTATTATTACCATTGAAATTTTTCTCCGAATATGGCTTCTTGTATATATTACTTTTTAAAAATTATTGTAGATTAAGCATTGGATAGTGGGCAATTATCGATTATCAGGATCAAGCAAAAATTATGGTAGATTCCGATAATTATCGAGCATTTGGGAACACTGTTTAGGACATCGAACAGGTGGTTGCGACGTTGTGGCATGTACCTTGTGAATTATGCATAGTTGTTGCGAATGCGCATATTAGATAATTGTACACAAATACCATAAGGATTACACGGACTTCACTACTATTTCACGGATTACACTCCAAGATTTCACGGATTACACTAGATTACTCCTTGATTACACGCGGATTACACATAAGTACATGCAGATTTCACATGACTACACATAGATTTCACATGATTACAAATAGATTACACGTGATTACACAAAATCTGTACACCAGATTACACCAGCGGTTTACCCCTCGGCTGGAAGGGTTTTTTTCTGCAGATCCTTGACAATCCTTCTGGATTCTTTTGATTTGTTGGGATATTTCAAAATTTTAGGTGGAAATATGACCTCTTGGCTAATCGTATGGCGTTCCTGTCAATGCTATGGTATTTATTAAAGTAGCTAACAAAATTAGCATTATCTAAAGCAAACTTTTTTATGTAGTGAGGACATCGCAGTTTCTGCTGAAATCCGTGAAGTCCCTTATACTTATACCATGATCTCTTTTCCTCTTCTTTATTTTTACAAGAGGAAAGGCTATGTTAAATTTACTCTGAATGATTAAATGGAACTCTTCCAGTGGATTTTCCATGGCTAAAACACCATTCCAATCTGCTTGAAAATAATGCAAATCTTTTAAAATACCAAAATTACCTGAACTATTAGAACTTGTCCTCAGATAAAACAAATGAAGATTGTAAATTTGTTTTAAAACTCCAACTTGTGTTTTTTAAATGAATTACCCTGTATATGATTTATTTAATTATAAAGTTATAAATTTCTTTATTGCCAACAAAATCTCACTAAAAGACACAGTAACGTCACCAACTGTAAATGATATGACTGATAGCGTACCAATTATAGAGTCCTAAGTTTTAAAAACAAGGCAAGTTGCGCTGCTTAACACAAAAATACTTAAAAGTACCTACACTACTCGAAACAATCCACAGAATGAAAATATTTTACATACTTAATTGCAATTTGCAATGCAAATAGTTGTGGACTATCCTTATAATTTACATTAAAATATAAATACTTTGTAATTGTAATTATTGTAGGCCATAGTTAAAATGAAAGTAAATATAGTTTTGACCAGAGTTCATCTTCAAAATTAAATCAGTACAGGCACTTTTCCAACAAAAAAACCGTAGTCTCCCTCTTAAATTTTTCCAGATCTTCTATTGCCCTTAGCCGATGGGGCAATAAATTAAAGGCCTTGTCAACCATACAATGGGAACCCCTCTTGAAAAATGCTGATGAGTGAGTGGGTATGCTAAGGTGGTCCCTACTCCTGGTAACAACCAGCATACTCTGAATAATTACCATGGTTTTGCTGAAAGGCTTCTGGAAATCTCTTAACAAACACTACAAAAGACAAAAAATACAATGAAGGCACAGTCAGGAACCTCAATCGAGAAAAATGCTCTACAAGATTCTCTAGAATGCAACCTAAGGATTCAGCAGACATTGCTTTTGCCCTTTAAACACATCGAGTGCCCACTGTGGCCTTCCCCAAAGCAATATGCTATAATTAATAATAGATTGTACACTGGCATAGTAAAATTGTCGTATTGAATTTATTGTTAAAATTTCTCTGAGTCTGTAGCTTCTGAGGGTGAATATTCCAACTGAGGGTTGGGTCAAGATGAACACCCAAAAATCCACACCCTCCACAATTGGAACTGACCTGCCATTCAAACGCACATAAAGGGAATTGGATATATTTTGTTGGTTGCTAAAGCAGACAAATTTTGTTTTGCCCGTGTTTAGCCGAAGACAGCCTCGCTAGCACCATATCTGCATTTGGTTAGCCACCACTGAGCAGTTCTCTGAAAGGTCAGACAAAGCGAGTTCAGACAGCACCACAGATGTGTCATCTGCGTACTGCGACACCAGACCAGTCACAAGTTCTTCGCTCAGAGTATTTACATATAGTAAAAAAAGAACAGGCCCCAGAATGGAACCCTGGGGCACTCCCTGCTTGATTTGTGTAACTTGAGAGATGTACTCCTTACCATTGTTTGTTATACACACACATTGATTTCTATTTGAGAGATAAAATTCTATTAAGGAAGTACATTTTCCCCTTATACCATAACTCCGTAGCCTTTGGAACAATTGCAGATGGTCAATAGTGTCAAAGGCCTTTGAGAGATCAAAAAACAACCCAGAGACCTTATTTTTATCAAAATTTTCGACAATGCAAGAAATGACCTTGTAGATTGCCAACTGTGTGGATCTCTTTGGTCTGAAACCGTATTGCTGATCGGCAAAAATGCTATGTCGCTCTATGAAATGCATAATTCTACTGTAAACTGCTCTCTGGACACTGAGGGCAGCAATGACACTGGGCGGTAATTTCCCAAATCAAGCTTTTTCAATTCAATTCAAAACATGCTTTATTGTTTAAAATACATAGTATTTGTTAACAAAGCTTACTTATCTATAACTGCCTTACTAAAATTACTGCTAAGTTGAATTATCAGGTACTATTCTTAAGGGCACAAATACCAAAAAAAAAATTACAGAAAAAAGTTTTTGAAACAGTACAAATAAATCGTCAAATAGACAATAAAAATTATAATAAACAAGCAAATGTATATTAACAAAAAATAGCCGGTGAAACAATCACAAATATGTCAACAAAATGGCAGATAAGTCAATATAAAAGTATCACATCAAATATCAGAGTAAAATATATAAATCAGAGTAAAATATATAAGCCAAGCAATAAGTTAAAATGAATACAATAAATAATGTCAAATCTTAAAAATAAGTAAGTAAACTAACAGACAATTCACAGTCACCAAAATCGACATTTAAGCACATGCACACACTCTCGCGCATACACACACGCGCACACACGCAACAACATATAAACTATATAATTTACATGACTAACAAAAAGCAAAGGGATATACAATACCCGACACAGTAAAACAATAAAATTATGTAAAACGAGTCTATAAACCAAGCAGTAAGTTAAAATTAATACAATAAATAATGTCAAATCTTAAAACTAAGTAAACTAACAGACAATCCAACAGTCACCAAAATCGACATTCAAGCACATGCACACCCTCGCGCGCATACACATACGTACACACACGCAACAAATAAAATATATAATTTATATGACTAATTATTGGTAAATTGATAATACAAGCAAAAAGCAAAGAAAATATTCAACACCCAACACAGTAAAACACTTATGTATAACGAGCCTATAAACGATCTTTATAGTACTCAGACAATGTATAGTACCCCTTAGACAATAATAGCAATCGGGCCCCTGATCTCAGCCTTCCAACTGAACCCATTTGCCTTAAGCTGAGTGGAAGATGATTAAACACTGCTTTAGCATTATATTGTAAACGATTAATTTTTAGTAACACGTTTTATTTCGCCAATATTATTACAGCCACTCTTATTTCCGCCTTACACCTTCTCCAGTACAGTTATCATAATTACATAACGCCATGAGTCGACTCTGCTATTCATACAATAACTATATCTACGCCTTATTTCTAATCTATCTATATACTCCATATTATATAACACCATGACATTCTACTACTGCACCATTCGTTTTCCAGGGTTGTCACGTCCTCGCCTATTTGAACGTCGCACGTCGCCTCTCCAAAATTTGCTTGTTACAATATATATGTAATAGAATTCTATATCAAGGAACTACTTGGTATGGGCAGTTGCAGCGAGCGGGTTTGTCTGGTATTATAAACTGTGTCTCTATCCAATTCATTATTATACTTCTCATATGCCAAGCAAACACTCTCCAATATAAATATGGAGGTCAAGGTCAGAATTCTGTGCTCTATGAAAAGTGCCCTGCATGGTTCCCTTGGTTTGGCTTTACACATATACCTTAAGGCTCTTTTTTTGCTTAACAAATATCATATTGAGCAGATATTGGCTTGTATTTCCCCAAAAACAAATTCCATACCTCAAGTGAGAATCAATAAGTGCAAAATAGCACATCCTAGCACATGATGCATCAAGTTCCCTGGAAATAACGCTTAAAGCATAACAACTCCTTGCCAATTTACTACACAGACCCGTAATATGTGCTTGAAACATTAATTTTTTTATCAATATTCAATCCCAAGAACTTTGCATTCTCTTGCTTATTTAACAAATTGCTGCTCAACTGGATATCTCCAACTACACACCCAAAAGTAACAACATTTGTTTTTTCAAAATTAAAAGTCAGCAAGTTCGCGTCACACCACTTTTTGACAATACAGACATCACTAGAACCATTTCAGTCAATTCCGCATCAGTACCACCATCCCAGAGGATGGTAGTATCATCCGCGAAAAGTATGAACTTGCCTCTCACAGGTGCCCCAGAAATATCATTAATATACACAAGAAGGGCTCCAACACTGAACCCTGAGGTATACTTGTGTGAACCTCTGATTCTCGAGACATGTCTCCTCCAAGCAATACCCGTTGTGTCCTTCCCGAAAGGTAAGACTTAAACCACTCCAGAGAAACCCCCCTAGATCCATAGTTCTCAAGCTTTTGCAACAGTATTCCATGATCAACGCAGTCAAATGCCTTTGTCAAATCACAGAACACTGCCGCAGCCACTCTGCCCCTATTAAGAACGGAATATAATTCTTCCAGAAATGAAAAGATGGCATCATTGGTGCTCTTATCCCCCCCTTTATGAATCGGAACCACTTTTGCTGTCTTCAGTGATGAGTGAAAAGTTCCCATGACAAAACACTGATTTATTACATCTGTTAGAGGTTGGCATATCCAAGGTGCTATATACTTCAAAACAATAATTGGAACTTCATCAAGACCTGCGGAAAATTTGCTTGGTAGACTCATTATTAATCTAAAAACCTCACCGCTATCCACGGGGATCAAAAACAGTGTTTGAAAATTATTATGGCTTTTTATTTGATTGACATTATGTTGAGGCCCTAGAAGAATATCAAATTTTTGACTGAATAATTCAGCAATAGTGTCGGGTCCTCAATTTTGTTGTTGTTGTTAAACTTTAAAGTTATATCCGAACGTGTTCCCTTTATTTAAAATGTTCCATTCTGTTTTTACTTTATTCCCAGAATTGCGAATCATACTTTCATTTCTACCAGTACAATATTGAGAAAGAAACTTATGGTAGGCCCCTCTTCCATCCCTGTAGTGTCCATAAACGCTTGGGAATTAGTTTGTTTGTACCAAATATAAAGGTCTTTAATATACTTCGCATAGTTCTTGATTTCAGTGGTTACCCATGAAGCCCTGCCAACTTTAATTCTGGGTGAAGAAAGAGGAAAAGACAAATCAAAATAATAATGAAAAATATTCATATAATTTATATATTTCTCATTCACACCATCAGCCCAATAGATCTCTTGCCAGGTTTCTGCTTTGAGATAGTTAATGAATGGAACTATATTTGTGTTTGTAAAGAAACGTTTGCTAGTATATTTTACTTTGCTCTCTGCGCCACCAGTCTGAAATTTCAATACTTGACCATAGTGATCTGAAACATCAGTCATGTAAATTTTACAGCATATGTCTTCTACCCTTAAGGTACTAAAAACGTCAATTCGGGTCTGTCTGATCATGAAGCAGTAATTTCTTCCTCAGTTGTCCCTGGGATCAGGGAAACCAGGGGACGGTATCATGGCAGAATTTTTAATGATGCCAATAAAATTTTGAAAGATTTCACCAGTTATGTCGCACTGTAAATTGGATGGGCATTCAAAGATCCCCAGAGCCATTTGCCGTCTTTCATTCGATTCTAGTGGACATCTTCAACCGGGTATTTCCGCTGCGGCTAATTAGACCGAAATAAAAAAAAAACGTAAACCCTGGACTACTAAGGGCTTGAGGTTATCTGCGGCAAATTTGCGTAGTCTCAGATATATTAAAAAGTTATCTGGCATAGTTTGGCTCCTATCTTGAGGGCCGCAGCCAGTCAGTGGTTGTTTCTGGTGGCCGTTCATCGTCCATGGGAGTTCAGTGTGTGGTCCCACAACAGATCTGTTTTGGG
The DNA here is from genome assembly GCA_016904865.1 of Pissodes strobi. Classification (NCBI taxonomy): domain Eukaryota; kingdom Metazoa; phylum Arthropoda; class Insecta; order Coleoptera; family Curculionidae; genus Pissodes; species Pissodes strobi. The sequence goes on from MU182914.1 coordinate 23,160, forward strand.
ACCTATACTTTTCCTGCTGTATATGAACGACATTGTAAATGTTAAAATTGCAGGCGGGTTTACCCTTTTCGCTGATGATACTTCTGTTGTATGGCATAATAAAAACTTAGACCAGCTCAGGGCACATATTACATTTATTAGTGATTAAGAACTGGTGCAGTGCTAATCGGCTATCATTCAATATAACTAAATCCAACGTAATAGGTTTTAAATGCAACATGCAGGGGTTACAACCGGATACTGATACTAATATTATATTATTCATTAAATATGTAGTAACCATTTGCGAACATTTTTTTTTGCCTTTTTCTTCGTCACAATCTTATTAAAACTTCCAATATGGGAAATCTGGTCCTTGTCCCAGGGTGTAAATTGCACAAGAGCTTATCAAGTGGCCCTAACAAATCTGAAAAACTTGAAAATATTTGACGTTTTTAGACAATTTAGACAATTTATTCATGTTCATAAATTACAAGGTAATTTTTACATAAGTCAAAAATAAGTATATAAATTCTTAAAGCTAGGTAAAAACAAAAGACAGTACTTAAATGTATCACAGCAAAATGGACAGATATTGCAAAACATAATGGACGGTCAAAATGTTAAACAGATGTAGGACAGACATAATATGTATGTTAAAATAGAGTTTAAAATTGAATTAAGAATAACTGGCACTAACATATTAAAATTAGACATTTAAAAACGACTCTGGACCACACTCAAAGAATTCTTGTTCTGAATAAAATGCGTTCCTCAGCAGAATTCTCCCAACCGTGCATTTAAAGGAATTAAGTGGGAGCTCTCTAGCAATTACCGGTAGTTTATTCACCGCAATAAACTCTGGCCTTGACTGCGATTTTGAGAGACGGCAGCGGGCAACCCTTAAGTCACTCCCATGGCGAGTGGGGTAATCGTGGATATCATGGTGGCTTTCAAACAGTTCTATATTACTCCTGACATGCATGAGGCACTCATAGATATAAGCAGATGGAAGAGTCAAGATCTGGAACTCGCGAAATGTCCGCCTACAGTCCTCTCTGTAACCCAACCCAGCAGCGATTCTTATGGTCTCCTCTGCAAGGCAAACACCCTAGTTGCAGAGGCAGCCCTACCCCAAGCCAATAGGCTGTAGCAGATGGTGGAATGGAACAGCGCATGATAAGATGTCAGAAGGGTATCCAGAGAAACACATCCTGCCAAGCTTCTCAACAAAAACACAGTGCTTCGGAGTCTCTTGCAAACGGACTCAACATGAACATCCCAGCTAAGTTTTGGGTCCAGATGGACTCCCAGAAACTTGACGCTGTCCTCAGCATTCATGCCCTCGCAGTTTTTTAGGGAAAACAGCATTTTTTGGGTCTTATCTATGTTGAGTGATAACTTGTTTGTATCAAACCACAGCCTGGCTTCTGACTGTGCCATGCCTGCCAACTCCTCCGCTACAACCTGGCTCCGGCTGCGGCTCCCGGTATATGTATCATCCGCATATTGGCCAAATTTAGCTATGGAATTACACATAGGCAAATCATTCACATACACCAGGAAAAGAAACGGACCCAGGATGGAGCCCTGAGGAACACCAAGATTCAAAACCCTTTCTCCAGACAGTCTACTACCCACTCTAACCATTTGCGGTCGTTTCTCCAGATATGATCTAAGCAAGGCAATGCTAGCTTCTGAGGATTTGTAGTATACAAGCTTTTTAAGTAGGATTTCATGGGAGACACAGTCAAAAGCCTTACTGAGGTCAAAGAATTGTGCTATACTGTAGTTCCCATCCTCAAAATCATCCAGTATGGCACAGATGAGGTCCAGAACTGCCATAGCTGTGCCTCTACCAGAGCGAAAACCAAACTGACAATTTGAGAAAAGTGCATTAGTCTCAAAAAACAATGAAATTTGATCCACCATGCACTTCTCCATCACCTTAGACAAAATTGGAAGTAGGGAAATAGGGCGGTAGTTGGCTACTTCAGTTTTCTCCCCCTTTTTAAAAATTGGACTGATTATTGCCCTCTTAAGCACTGCTGGGAAAATACCTGACGAGAAACACTGGTTTATGAGGTTGGTGAGTGGCTTAGCTATTAGGCCCTTTATATGTTTGACAACTTTAACAGAGAAACCAAAAACATCAGTGCTGTTTTTGTTTTTTAGGTTTTGAATTATTTTTAATATTTGCTGTTCAGTAACTTGCTGGAAAGTTTCGGGGAACAAATCTGTGCCCGCGCTCAAAACAGATAAATCTAAAAATGAAATAATAATTACAATTAAGCGTTCAAAATAACAAAATAGTAAAAAGTTCGTGACCTTTGTCAAGTTTTCAATTTGACAAGTATTTTCAATTCTTTTTTTTAGGATTTTTCGACTTTGTTAGGGTCACTTGATGGCAATTTACATCCTAGGGCCAGTACCGAAGAAATTTTATTTTGAAAGGTGTAATAAGACTGTGTTGGAAAAAGGGTAAAAAAATTGTTCTACAATCATGAATCCTCCACAATAATATAAAAAAACATATCTACAAAAGTAATCATGCTATAAATGCAAATGTAAAAATGTTATGGTCCCTTAATGTCCCGACCTAAAGACTTAAAATAATATCGGAGTTATACTTATTCTTGCTTAAAATGATTTCATTTAACTTAGGCAAAAAAAACTGTTTTTTAACACATTTTAATATCTCTATTAATTCTCGAGAAATCGGTCTTTCTGGTTTAAAACGTCCTGTGTAAAAAAATTTAAGATATTCTCACCATTTTTTTTTTAATTTTAAATATTAATACGGCTGATCTAGCAACTCAGCAAGAATTTAAAAATTATGTTTTACTTAGTTCTTTTCCTTATTATTTTATTACATGGTTATATAGTTACGTCCGCCTGACCTCAGTAGTGTTCTCATTGGATACAAAATAGAATTTAACCATATCAGCCCTCTTTGTTGCTTAATGATTCATTAATTTGTGTGTTTTTAGGCTAAGACTTAGAAGAGATTTGCACACAAAAAATGCTATCAAAGGGTAATAAAAGTATTTTAAAGCCTTGCCATTAGCAATTTTGACAAGGTTGCTTAAAATGTTTTCATGATTTACTAACAAATGAATTCGATCGATAAATTTGTATTTTCCTTCTTTGTATAAAACACTGAGAACAAATAATAAAATGATCCAAAATATATTGCACCTAACATAATTTGGCAATAGCAAAAACATTACGGTCTATACAGGATGAATCGGTCTGAATAAACTTTATGTGTTGTCATGTAAGAAGAATCCGTGAGGCGTATCTGTCACATTGACAGCTGACAAAAATTTTGGGTCAGAATCACCTTCATCGCAAAAATCTGCATAAGGGCCTGGTTTCGTTTTTTGGAAGAGCAAATGGAAAATTGCCAGTTAAGTGAGACACTTGAAATGATTTTCGACAGACGAAAATTTTAATACCCTGTATATTGAAAACGTTTAGCGCATAGTGCCTACAATCCTATATTTTTAAAATCAACTCATAAATGTGTATCGAACGGTGTCAAAAAATACTCGTATATGAGCTGCCATTTAATAAAAATCTGAGAGGGCCTCGTATATGTCAAATTGCCCACTCAAAATTTTGGATGTCTAAGTCGGCTTCCTTGCAAAAATCTGGATAGGGACCTGTTTTTCGTTTTTTGGAAAAGCTGTAATGAATTTCTAGCTCAGTCACCAATTTGTGAGGATAATTAATTTATTTGTTTTATTTAATTTAACTTAAATGCGAATAGGGGTGGATTCAATTAACAATTCTCCTGTTGATTATATTAAAAGTAATTGTGGGCGCCAAGTTCTTAAAGACAATGCAAACAGAGAATATCAATATTTAGATAACAATAATTAGAAATTACGAAGATAAAAATAATTCGTGTCTTATAGAACCCAGTCCTGTAGTAAATTAAAGAAGGTAAATTAAAAACAACTATATATTAACTATATGGTTAAATTACAACTTATGGTACCATGTGCACTGCAGTTATGAACATAATTGATTACTGAAGATTTAGTTTACAAAAATGATAAAGATGAAAATTGACTTAAAATTAGATTACAAATGCAATCAAATACAATTGATTACTGAGAATTTAGTTTACAAAAATGGTAAAAATGAAAATTGACTTAAAATTAGATTACAAATGCAATCAAATACAATTGATTACTGAGAATTTGATTTACCAAAATGATGAAAATGAAATTAGCTTTGGTGTTCGACAAATTTAAAATAAATAAAATCTAGGTCTTTGCAGTTATTTCATATAAGTAACGCGTTACCTACGTTCCCAACTGTTCTTATTATCCGCAAACCACGTGATCGGTTGGGACCTCCTCTGGAAACCTCAACTGCCTGTACCTAAGCTTCCTAGCTATAGGCGTGTCCAGGGCTTACCAGTCATTCCAGGAATGGTTCCCAGTTGTCTGCACGTGCCTGCTATCGAATCGACTGTCACCACAATGATCTGCGTGACTGTTGTCTTGTAGGAACGTTGAACGTTTACATGAAAAAAAGAATTGGGTGTCTTAGACCGGTGTACACTGCTAATTATAATTATACAGAAGAATATCCTGTGGACCTCAGTTTGATATACAAGGTTTTATCCAACAACTTGAAGATTCACTGCTTACATAATCAGAACTTAAATTACAATTTAAGTTCAGCAAAAATTATAGATAACTGTGATTAAATGACACTATGAATAATTACTGCTACTCAAGGTATTTCATTTCTTTAATTAGAGATATGAAATTCAAAGGAAATGATGACTGAAATTAGAAATTTAAAAGAAAATTATGAAAAAATTATGAAACTTGTCCAACAGTGACTCTCGGCAACTTCAAATAGAAAATCACTAGACTTTAATAAAAAAAAAATAGGAAGAACGAGGTATAACCGCTCTTAAACAAGTCTAATGACTACAAATAGGTAATTTCTTTACTTAATTTATTGAGATGGCCCTTGGCACATAAACAATAATTGGACGTAAATTACGTCTCAAATAATCAAAGATAAAGATAAGATAATTACTATCTCGCTTTGAGATAGGAACTATAAACGTTAAAGAAAAAATAAACCAGGTAATTTCACACGTGCTTAACCTCTTTAATACGCAAATCAATGCAGATACATCATGGATCAAACGTTGTCACGATAAGCAATAATAATTATAGTTTAAAGCTACGAATAAACTGAAAAAGTAATGAAATACGTTTGAAAAGCGAAAAATTTACTATAACTATCAATATTGCTAGGAAAAACCCAGAGAAATTCTACTACAAATTCAATTTACTACCTTTTACAGGAAAAGATAAAATCTGCTCTGCGAATCTTCCCAACAATATCGTCAAATCTAAATGAAAATATCTAAAATAATGTGTGTGACCGTTTAAAACGACGAAATAATTCCGTTCTCGATAAATTTGGATTAAACCATTATCAAATTACACGAATTTGACCAATAAGAAACGCAACTATTCACCAAAAAATCGGTATTTAACCTTAAGGTCACCAAAAAAAATTTACAATTGTTGAAATCGCAATTACTTGAAAATGCAATACAAAAGCCAAATATAACTAAGTGAATTGGAAACAATTTTTAATTATATATTTAAAGTATGAAAGGATTATTGAAAAATATGCGGGATGAATAAGATATTTTGAGATAAAAAATTATTATCACTCACCGTGCCGACGTCTTCACACAAGATGAGACCAAACTTTTCAAAATTGTACATTCTACCCACTTAAATTCAATGGCTTTTTTCATTGGGCAGTTCAAAATACGTGACAACCGTTGTGAGAAACACGGCGTCAAACTAAGGAAGCATTCAAGCATTGCCTATCAATATACTAATCATTGAAAACCATTGATAAATAGGTAGAATTAATGGAGCGGAATAGACTAATACTTGATAACATATATTTAACATATATTCCGTTACAAAGCAAAGAAAATTGTTAATCGAGTGGGACACTTAAAATGATTTCCGACAATCCAAAATTTTAACAGCTGTATATCGAAATCGTTTATCCTAAATGCATGCAACCTATATTTTTGAAAACCGCCCAGAAAGATCTATCGAACGGCGTGAAAATATCTACGGGTTGCCATTTAAGAAAAATCTATGATTTAAGACTAAGATGGCGTCGTATTGTCGTATCTGTCAAATTGATAGCTGACTAAGGAGGGCTACAAGGAAGGAGAGCAATCGACAACGGCAGAAATTTGGTTTTCTGGTCATACTTTTGTAATAGTTCACAGGCTCGTCATAGTTGGCGCTGCGATCACATGTGATACGTTTATAACACGGTGTCTTATGGAGAAATCGTGATTGTTTCTAATTGTGTTTTATTTTGTTTGTGTGACTGACTATGAGTTCGGACTCATTAATCTAAGCAGAAGCTGTTTTGTGCTTAGCATCATGAAATAAAAGGCATAATTTTGGGAATACAGCTAATTGTTTTTATTTCATATCTCAAGAAAATTATGATAAATTTTGTATCATATTCATCAATATCCTCTCTCTATATGCGTGTGAATAATACAGTAATAATTTCTAATAATTGTTCTCAGACATTAATTATTATTAAGAATAAAATGTTTTGCTCACTGAAAATACTCTTATAGATTAGAGGTAACCTAAAATAAATCCAGAGATCTCTGATAAAACAGCATATAAACATTTTACCTTAGTTTCTTGTTCAAAAAATACAAATGATGAAAAATAAAGTGAATAACATATTCTACTAATTTTTTACGCAAACGCCAAAAAATTGTCTATAGAACTAAACTCGTTATTTTAAGCGAAATTATTAATAGATTCTAAAAAGCATGGAAAAACATCTGATGAAAAAATTAACTACTCTAAGTTACAACCTATAAAAAAATAAGTGGCAAGGAGAGAAAGGAGCAAAGTCGCTAACGATTTATGCTTACAATTTTTACAGATCTTGGCTGCGCATTCCAAACAGGTAGGCTTGACACACACACACACAAATAAAAGGTTTTTCTTTTAATTTGCGGTCACCGAGACCGCACTACGATGGTTAAGGTACAGCTTATACAATAAAGCTGTGATTAAGGGTTAAATAACATCAAATAATAGGTTTCCAATAAAGAAAAAGTGAGAAATTTCCACTGCGTACATAAGAAACCATGTATTTGTCGTATCACATAAGACACGGACGCCCTCTGGCGGTGAGATCTTAAGCTCATTTACCATCGACAAACCATGACCAAAACAATAACATTGCGTTTGTCCTCCGTCCCTCTAGCCCTTATAGATGACAAAGGACCACGCACTAATTACATTGAAAACCGGCATCGGTGAAATTGTTTGAGATTGTCGAGGAGATTGTAGTATGTTAGAGTTCTATCCCTACTGATAATATTTCCATAAAAATTTGGGAAGGTCACCGGTCATATTTTTTAAGTTAGTAAATGAAGAGAAGTACGAAATGTACTAAATGAAAAACTTTTGTATTCCATGCATACATTCAATCGATCGTCGATTAGACGTCCTTTTGGATTAAATTTATGCATGGAATACAAAAGTTTTTCATTTTTAAGTTAGGGCTACCTACACGTACACCACTGGAAAGTATAAAAATCATATATTACTTTACCTCAAGTAAATTTTAGAAAAACGTGAATAAAGGATGGGAATTTGGGTTATTTGGTTAAAACCTTTAGAAGATAGATGATAGAATCATGCTTTGAAGTTTGTCGGCCCGCAAAGTATCTACAGGGTGATCCAAATCATAAAACAGAAAAATCTGCCAATACAAGCATGTTTAAGATGACTAAAACAATAAAATGAAAATCAAAACAGTTTGTTACATTATTTAATTGCACTTTTGGCTTCATAATGAGTTTCTTAAGGTTAAGTTTTTGAGACAATCCTACAAGGTGTCCGAAGTTAAAATTGAATTGAATATTACGTACAACGAGCTATTTATTCTAACTTATTTTAACAGCTAAAAATTAATAAAATATTGAAATATCTTTTTTGCATATTCAGTGGATTAAGTCACTAACAGGGCGATTCAAAAGTAAGTAAGTAACATATATGAAAAGGGCATTTAGAGGAAAAGTAAATAGCGATCAATTATAACTCGTCTGTCGAAACGAAACAAAAGAATCTATTCATTAATAAAGTTTTTGCAAATTTTTATGGCACTCACAACACAAGTTTTATGTGTTATTTCACTTATAATTAAAACGAAACTATAACGTTGATTACCAATCGCGACAGGCTGCTTACAAGGCTGTAAGCATGACCGTAGAGAAGGTTAGCCGATCTCTAGGCATTCGATTTTTGAGGTAATCAGTACGCGCAAACTCAGTAACCAGAGCCAGCTACATACAGGAAAACGTCACTAAATTTGCTAACGCTTTGTATATATAACCCGACTCCTGGTGAGGCAAAAGCCATTGTAACAGTACATATTGAAATATCGAAATAAACTCCTCGTCAGATCAATAACTCTCATAAAGGATATCATCTAGTCAAGTGAAACCTATACTAATTTGTTGCGTCCTATGGATACATCCGATTTGTGTAATACTGGGTACTGAATCTATTTTTATTTTTATTCTAGCACAGAATTTCTACTACACATTAAATTCACCTCCAAAATTATTTATCTTAACCTTAAATGCGTACACTTTTCCAATTATTGAGTGCTAGGTATTTTCATGTTTTAATTATGTTATAGGTTCGTTATAATTATAAGTGAGTAACACATAAAACTCTTGTGTTGTGAGTATGATAAAAATGTGCAAAAAACTTACTTGTTGAATAGTTTTTTTTTGTTTCGTTTGGACAGACTAGTTATAATTGATTCCTATTTTGGAATTTTCTTCTGAATGCCCTATACATATATGTCACTAACTTTAGTTTAGGTTCACCCTGTTAGTTACTTTGATCCACTGAATACGTAAAAAAGATATTTCAATATTTTATTAATTTTTTAGCGGTCACAATAAGTTAAAATAAATAGTTCGCTGGAAGTAATGTTCAATTTTAACTTCGGACACCCTGTAGGATTGTTTCAAAAACTTTAACTCAAGAAACTCATTATGAGGTTAAAACTGCAATAAAGTAATGTAACTTAAACTATTTTGATTTTCTTTTTATTGTTTTAATCACCTAAAACATGCTTGTATTGGCACACTTTTTCTGGTGTATGATATGAACCATCTGGTAGATACTTTGCGGGCCGGCAAACTTCAAAACATGATTCTATCTTTTAAAGGTATATATTTTCAACCCAATAACCCAAATTCCCACCTTTTATTCATGTTTTTCTAAAATTTATTTGATGTAAAGTAATATAATGTGATTTTTTATATTTTCCAGTGGGGTTTTTAGACAGCCCTAACTCAAAAATATGACCGGTGACCCCCCAAACTTTTTGTGGAAATGTTGTCGGTAGGGATAGGGCTCTAACTTACTACAATCTCAAACAATTTCACCGATGCTGGTTTTCAATGTAACTAGTGCGGGGGTTCTTTTTGAATGCTACATTTGACAGCAGCTGCTAAATTTAGCGGAAATGATCATATATTGTGAAGTTACTTAAAATATTTTGTTACGTATCTAAAATATTAAAACACTTTGCAATGCCCCTCTTGCTTCGGGGCACAAAATTAGTAAAAACTAACCTAAGGTATGTGTAAAATCCACAAATATTTGCAACAACAAAATATTTCGCTAGATTTAGACGCTGTGTACTTAGTTAAGGTTTTTGGAGATTACACTCTTGAAAATAAATATGAAATAGCAGGTACTAACATATGAATAATTTTCAGTTAAATTATGGGGAAATGCAGACAATCCAGCAGTTCTAACAGTTCATGGTGTAATGGATAATGCAGGAAGCTTCGATGGATTAATACCTCTCCTTCCCAAATATTTTTATATTTGTATTGACCTGCCAGGGCATGGAAAATCCAGTCAGTTCCCACCCCACTTGCCAATACACACAGTCAATTATTTGCTGGTGTATACTTTGGTTATGGATTACTTCAAAAAATACAAATATGTTATTATGGCGCACAGCTATGGTGCCCAAATTGGGTTGTTATTTTCTCAGCTATATCCTGACCGAGTAGAAAAGCTTATTATGTTTGACACAGTACATTTGTTTACTGTACCAACACAATACTTTAAAGAATTTCTGAAGGATAGATTGATCACACACTCAGAATTGGAAATGAAAATGAAAACCAAGTCTGCCCCACAATACACATATCAAGAAGCTTTGGATAAAATTATGAAGGTAATATTTTATAATCAAAGCATCCTAACTCCGCGAATTAGACAATTTTGTAAACAATTAAATAATAAATACACACTCGATATGACGCTAGCAGTCTGGACCCGTGCCCCGTGCTGCTTTTGTCGTCACTGCCTGATCGGCCTCGTCACGTCACCGAACATTAAGTTCGATGACTTCGTGTACCGCTCGCCGATAACTCGAGCATGTCGCATATTATGTCGCTCTTGTCTTTTATTCACATATAAATGCGCCCAGTAGTATTTTGAATACAAAAACCTAGACATAAAGGAACAAAGAGACGAATCACGCTGTTGGTTGCCAAAGTCTTGACGTTCGTCTCAAACATCTGATTATATTTTCTTGATGCGACAATTATTTCCCAGTTAGGTTCGATATTTTATCAGTTCGGCGCAATACATTTACGCAGTTATGTTATAACATATTATATGCGCTATTTGGATATATGTTGGGATCTGCTTGGTTTGTTTTCTATTTTTGTGAGATGTTTCAAAGATGAATTGTAAAGGGATCTTTAGAGCAGGTGCCAAGTTAATTAGTTTGAGTTAGTTCGTCTTTCATTTTATATAAGAAGATGTAGATCTGCGGTGTAGGTCGAAAAGAAAGACTGGTATTTAGAATAAATATGATTTATTACATTAAAGCATATAAGTACATGAAAATATGATACCATTCGTGGTATACGTTAGGAGTTCACTGTAAATAGGTGGATGTTATAGTGGCACTGATTTCCTCACGGAGGATGAGGTAATTACCTCCTCCTACTACTTATGACGAGAAATTTCCATTACCTAGCATTACCGAAATTTTAGATTCCTTGTCAGGGGCGATATATTTCTCTCATTTGGATTTGGCTCAAGGATATTATCAGTTAGAACTACATCCAGAAAGTAGACCATGCACAGCTTTTACTACGGAAAGAGGGCAGTTTCAGATGAAAATATTAGCAATGGGAATGAAAATTAGTCAGAGTGCATTTTCAAGGCTCATGACGATGGCTGGTTTAAACTATGATGCGTGTTTTGTTTATTTGGATGAATAGTGTTCGGGCATTCCTTGCAAAACCATAATAGCAATTTGCTTAAAGTCTTACAGCGACTAAGGGAATAATAGCGAATAAACTTATCAAGTTTATAGATTTACTGAGTTATTAAATTTATTTTAAACACACTGTTTACTTACGTATGGTAAATAAGATCACAACACACATGATATTTAACCGGCCCTTCCAATGTACGACATGCCCTATAATAACATCGAACACAATTTAATTGGATCTCTGATGATATTAATGTAATACTAGTTTGGCTACTGAAGTAGTTGAAATACTGCATACACGAGCAGTGAATTAATTAAAGGATAGTTTAGTTACGAATATAAGTGTTGCTTTGCGCAAGTTGAAATAACATAGATAATAAAATGAATTTAAATTATTTCGGGCCTTTCACCCGATAACTTGAACTGCTGAAGAAAATTAGCACTTTGATGGACATCTTGTAATTTTTGACGTCTTTGGGCATTTACGATAATTGTAGCGATATCTACCGGTAGGTATACAGCGGTAGTCAGCTGATTAACGTCGATACGTTCCGGTAAATGGTAATTGTCGAACGGAACGGAACGGTGCGGGTCGCGACTCGCGAATAACCTAAACAAAATTTATTACAATGAAGAATAATAAACGTCAAGCTATCGCAATCTTGGCTACTTTTTAAATATTAGATAGTAGTGATTCGGAAACTGAATGCATTATAAAATAGTTTCAGTTTCAATGCAGAAAACATAAAAGAAGAAAAAAATTAACGTCTGTTTATTTAAAAATATATTGAAAATGTTGCTTTTCGCTATATGATGTTGAAGGTATTTTAATTATTTCTCTCTAAAAATGAATGTAATAGTAAAATTATTTTCAGAATTTCGAAAGTATATAAGTAACAACAGGCTCGCAGGCTAAATTTGTAGGTTATGTCAATATAAGGTGTAAACAAACCGACATGTAGCGACACAAATAGCAGATCCATAAAGTTGGATCGCGGTACATGTATCGGTAGATTCAATCGAATTATAGATCGCGGTTGGTTAATGGAACACAAATTAACGAACGCTCAGATACATACCCGTAGATACCGCTCCAATTATCGTAAATGCCCTTTATTAGTAGAAATCCTATTGAAAGCGGTGTCGCAATTTTTGCTAGTGGGCCTTGCCATTGAAAAGTTTTGCAATATAGCAGCCAGACAACAAAAGTAGTGTAGGTTCTTTTCAACACTCCTTTGCGTGTCGAAATGGAATCATTTGTAACGCTCAGTTCCCAAAAAAAAAAATTCAAACCTAATTTACACAAATCTACAAGTTCACAATAATCTCCATGTTCACAAATTCTCCAAGCTCACAATCGGTGGTACAGCCTTTACTTTAGTGCAGGAACAATGGCGGCCCCCAGCTTTTAGACAGTGGAGAAGGGTCGTGGTGAGTTATAGTGCCTGAGCGCCAGGCGGTTGGATCTTCAGTGAGATTCGACCAATAACCACGAATTGCTCTCCTCCCCGCTGTAACCTATTGAGAAAACTCGGAACGGCAAACAAATAAAAAAATACCACTGCAATTAAACAAAAATAACAAGTGTATATTCCGTATTGGTGACTATACTTTTGAATTATATATGGAAAAATAATTGCTACAAGAAGAATTTCTTGTATATGTAGCTGTGACAATTAATATATATTATGTTAAAGATGGACTATTAAAAGTAACGGTTTAAAAATTAAGCAGTACTTTATGTTATGTCTACGGCGCCCTATAAATACGAAGACGTGATCACGTGTCGTTTACATGCACTTGATTGGTGCTATCAACCTATCCGGTACAAAAATATGATAACTTCTTCTACTTCGACACTCTAAATAACTCTAATCAAAAAGCGAGAAGTTAACGTGCTAGTTCAAATGTACTAGAGATTCATGTATGTAAAATATTCATTAATGTAATTAAAATATTCACCTATTAATTAGTATCCATACCAAAGATAAACCTACATGAATACGCATCGATATGCTATACTTACATACGAACCGTTCCAAAATATTTATATCATACAACGCTGGAAAGTACAAAACACGCAATCAAGACTACGCTGAAAGAAATAAAACACGCAATCAAGACTACGCTGAAAAGAAGTAAAACACGCGATCAAGACTACGCTGAAATTAGTTACTAACACGCCAATACTATCCGGATTAGCTGGATAATCCAGTATACCTATGCTAACTATTGAGAATAATTCATTACTCCCAAATAACTTGAAGGTAGCTATATTTTAAATCAAGTCAAACCATTAATACTTTCATTAAGCAAATTCACCCGAAACTTTAATTTAAGTAGCCTTAAATCACCAATCAAATAAAACACAATAATAAAATGAAATAAAATAAAAGTCCCAAAATACACTAGAAATATCCTAAACTAAGACTTATCTGATACGTTATCAAGCCAACAATGAGTTCGTCCAGAATCCAGGTGTTCGTAGAATCGCTGGAGTGTCAAGGTCGAGAAGACACACTACGTGAACGTTGAGGCTTGGATCAGACAGCGAGACACGCAGTCAACTTGATGATTACTCCGAAAATACGTGTAGTCGGAGGAGTCTCAGTATTCATTCTGGAAACCCAGGAAGGAAACCGGAACGTAAGAGGACAATGGAAGGCCCATAAAAACCAAAAATAAAATCCAAAAATCCAAAATTAAAAACCCCTGGAACAAATAGGGCAGATTAGAACGGTGATCAAGCCAAAATATGAAGGAAACAGGTACGGAACCTCAACAAATAAGAGATCAAAACACTATCTGTATCAAAATTACTCAAACAACATACCTTTAGATGTTAAACGGGGTTCAAGCATGTGGCAGCTCTCGAAAGTCAAATCCCCAAACGTGGGTGCAGGTGGTCGAATCTACAAATCTTCCTTCACCTACAATCATCCATCAGACGAGAAACCATCGACGACCACAATCCTGCTCAAGGGCTTCGTTGAATAATCCCCTAACTAGGGCACTGTATATTTCATACTAAATATCAGTATCTCAACGAAAATTCCCAATTTCGAGAGCTAGGCACTGAAACCTACTGGTTCCTTCAAGATCACATAAAGACTAAATTGGCTTGCTCCGAAAATGACGAGGCTAGCAGAATCATCATCGCGCCGACTCAACATGCTAAGTTGCCAGCAGCGTCCCTATTTGTGACAAAGTACTAGAAAGTTATGATGTCATACTACCGGATTCGCCAAATCAAGCGATAAAGTGACTTACTATCGAAATGATCTGAATCAGTTAGAACCTACTTTTAAATGCTTAGTGGGAATATATGACCCACGCGTTATGCGGCAGTCTAAAATTACAATCAACACACGCCACTAATAGCATTATGCCAAATAAAGCGAACGTGAAGACCACGCGCCAAATTATACCGCGAAAATTACACCCACAGACCCTATGAAACATAGAACAATTTCCTTGTAGGACCGGATCCACTCCGAGCTGAAATATTGTCGCTTTAACAACGGATATTCAGCAGAATGCTCCGTCAATATACAAACCTAGTGTGCTAACCATTGATACCATCCAATATAATCAGCAAATTCAAGCGTATGATAGCGAAATCCTACAGTAAATGCAACGCGAATTAGAGTGGTTCTCGAGTCGATATCGACGGGCGGATCCGATGGTACTTCCACCGATCGTCTATGAGTCTATGGTCCAAATCCGAAGTGACAGGACATACTTCTAACAAACGTCAATGTTTCATTCCCAAAATTAAAATATTCCGTAATCACCTAAGCAGAACAATATATTATCAAGTATAAATCAACGAGAAAATTCCCACAGAATGACCATCAAGTGTACAAAAGTAAGTTATAATTTCAGTGCTAGATATCCCTAAATAACCTCACAATATAACCGCATTACATTTCAACTAATCTGTAAACAATCTATCACTATTATTTTCTTCTAGACACAACTCTCCAAGAAAGGCTGAAATGCATTCCAGATGCCCAAAATACCTCGAATCAGCAATTAAAAGTCATAATTAGATGAAACCAGAGGGTGGACGTCAAGCTGCATCATAGAACCGAACCAATGAAAATAAGCCAAATGATTAGAAGGGTTTCTTCTTTTCCATTTAGAAGGGCAGCACAATAAGATAAAACCAAGGGGAAAATCACCAATATAGAACGAAGCTCTCTCTGAACGATATATCGTGTGTGTAAAGTTAACCATCCACAAGAAGGCCTGTACATTTGATATTTAAATAGACATCAATATGAAATATTTGCTTTAGAATACCTAGTTTAATGGATTGGGTTCCATGCTTTTCCAATACTAGTACTATTGTGATGTTTATATAATTTTTGTAGTCTACTTTAATAAATAATATGTTTGATTTCTTTCACTCCAGAAATATGTCATTCCATGGTCGATCTCTACGTAAATTTTTATTTTGATCCTTCGCCATTTCGTCCAGAAAAATGAACTTGCTTATAGGTCACCGTATGTAATCGTAGCCTGTTACACATTTTGAACGCAAAATAGAAGAAGAGCCTTTTTCGACACTACTTGGTTAACTGGTCACTATGATATTAACAAAATTGTTCAATGCCCGGGCCCACTAGCAAAAATTGCGACACCGCTTCAAATGGAATTTCTACTAATAAAGACGTGAAAAATTACATGATGGTCGCGCAACTGCTGATCGGGACTAGAATAAATTAATGTTTTTTCATTAAAAAACCTGCAAAAAAAGAAAAAAAATGGTATAAAATATACGTTTTAAAAGACATTTAGCGCACTCACACGTTAGGAAACTCCCAGCGGGTCGTTTCCTAATTACGTGCTCGTCCGGAAAAATATGGTATTTTAAAACTAGTATCTTAATATACTATTTTTCGCCGTTTGACACCAAAATACTAATTTTGCAGACAAATAACAATCAGAAAAGTATCATTTTTCCCGCCTTCACATGTCAAACTTTGATTATTACTGCCATTAAAATACACTGCGATTTGATTTGAAAAGCCTTAATTTTATTTGTATTTTAATAATTTATTTGGACTTCGGTGGAAATATATACGAAGCAATGTAAAATACTAAGGCAAATAGGTAAAATCTATAGTCGGATCAGCGAATGATGTAGTAGTTGGTGGAATTCTTTTAACCATGGACGGGAATGAAAAGTGTTTTAAATGTACCAAAGATATTAACGATAAAGACTTTTATGAATGTGATTGTTGTAAGAATACACAAAGACTGTATGTTTTTATCAACATCGGAAATGCGTGTATTGCCGCTTCAAAAGCATTTCTTGATGCTTGTATGTGAAAAATGCAAACAAATGCTGGTTAAAATTCCGACTATGATTGAAATGCTAAAGTATATTAAAAATGAATTTATTGACTTTAAAACTAAATTTCAAAAGGCAAAAAGCAATGAATTGGGAGTTTTGGAACAAACTGTTCATGATATTACATCACAAAACATTGAATTGGCAAAGAAACTGAAAGATATTGAAAATGCTCAAAGCAAAAAGCCTGCTTGGCCATACTGTGCGGATATAACTAATAAATCTAAACAAGCTGCAAACCAGTCTCATAATAAAGTCTAAGAAACAACAGGACTCAAAAAACACAAAACAATAAAACCACCCGAACTGAAAATTGGAATTAAAACAGCAAGGATTACGGAAGAGGGTGGAATGATTGTAAGATGCCAGAGTGGGAGTGAGCTGGATAAGCTGCAAAAAGAAATTGAAAAAACTTTAAACCAGGAATATGTAATACATAGAACTAAGTTAAGGAAACCCAGAATAAAGATTGTAAATGTTTCTGTGGATATGTCGAAAGAAGACTTTGAAATGTGTTTAAGAGAGCAAAATGAATTCATAACAAGCGATGATGACTTCACAGTGACCTATATTAAGAAACATAAAAATAGTGATAGCCGAACAATATTTCTAGAATGTTCTCCAGGACTTCTCCACAAATGTATAAATGAAAAAAGGGTTTATATTGAGTGGGAGCGTTACAGAGTATTTGAAGATCTCATGGTACCCAGATGTTTCAAGTGTCAACACTACTACCGGAAGAATAACGAATGTACCAATAAAACTATCTGTGAGTTCTGTATGGGTGAACATGACGTCAAGGAGCGTCCGAGATTATCTAAAGAGTGTGTCAACTGTGTAGAATCCAACCAAAAGTATAAAACAAAGTACAATACATCTCATGAGGCCAGTAACTCTGAATGTTCTTCTTACAAATATTTACTCGACATAATAAAAGGTAAAATTGACTCTGGTTACTGAAGTAAATCTATTAAATCAGCTGGACACACTTGAGAATGAGTTGCAAAATGACATAAACTGTTGTGAATTGCTAAGATACATTGATATGTCCACAAAGATGCTAAGCATACTGCACTTAAACATTCGCAGCATACAGAAAAGCTTTGATAATCTTCAAGCCTTTTTACATACTTCTAAATTAAATTATAGTGACATTATAATATTGAGTGAATGCTGGAAACTACATGATGCTGCATCTTTTAACATCGAGGATTATGTAAATTATTACAATAATGCAAGGTTTAATCAAAATGATGGTCTGTTCATCTTTACCAAGTTGGGATTGAGCGTGGAATTTACCAATACTGAATTAAGAACATCAAAAGTAACTCTTACAAAATTAAAGTTCGAAATTGATGGGATATCATGTGGAATCACATGCTGTTACAGGCCACCGTCTAGTGATTTTAAGGCTTCTTGAATGATCTAGAGGTCTATTTATCAAATAATGCATGTGGTGAAATTGAAATCTTGATTGGTGATATTAATATAGATATACTAAAAAATCAGGATAACTATAACAAGAGGTATATGTCAATACTAAACATGTTTGGTTTTCAATCAATGATCAATGGCTACACTCCTGTAACTACAACTGCAATGTCCTGTCTGGATCATGTTTTTCTGAGAAATAAGATAAAGAATGTTTGTGTCTCTAATTCCTTCGTCTTGGAGTCTGATGTGACTAATCATTTCCCTATCATGATTAATTTTAACACTAATATTAACAACAAAAATTATAATGAAACTGTCAAAAAAAAGTGAGACACGGGTGACTGAAACTATTAACTCGGTCACTTTTGGTAATTTAATAAAAGAGGTAGATTGGGGGGTGTTAGTGGGCTCTACTGATGTTAGGTGGTTCACGGAGCGGTTCTCCATTATCATAAGTGATATTGTTAAGAAATCCACAGAAACAAAGTTTGCAAGCTTGAAATTAAACAAAATTAAGCCTTGGATTACTAATGGAATTGTTAACTCTATAAAAACCAGGGATCGAATGAAAAAACACCTTCTAAAAAATAAAACTAATCACAATCAGGAAGCATATAAAAGCTATAGAAATACCTTACAAAAGTTAATTAAAAAAACCAAATATGAATATTATAAAACTAAAATTGAAGAGAATTCAAAAGATTTAAAAAAAAATCTCTAAAATATTGGCTGAAGACACAGATCAGAAAAAATATCAGGAGAATTGCAAAATTAATATTAAAGATGACAATATGCACCAATTTGGAAACTCCAAAGATATGGCAGATTACTGTAATAATTTTTTTAATAAGATCGGTATGAGGATGTTTAATAAAATTGGAAATGCTAAGAACCCTTTTCACCTTCAACTAAATATTACTGATTCTATGTTTTTAACCCGGTTACTGATGCAGAGATTACAGTACTTTTTCGGCCAGGGCCGGAAAAATAATATTCCCGACTGTCGTTTCTTTTAAAAATATCAATACTGTATTAATTTTTTCGATCACAGAAAAAAAATATGTGCACTGGCGCAGCTGAAGCAAGAATGCACAGTGTACTATTTTCTGCGATCGTCCGAAAATGTCATCATTCTCGGCCCATTGACAGACCGCAAAACTAACTGTTCTGGTATTGTTAAGATTTGCTAGGAAATCGTAAACAATAGCCCCAGGATATTACTTTTTCGGCCTATGTCGGAAAGGTAATTCTAATACTGCTGTTTCGTCTCTTTTTTCTTCATTTCCAGTTGCTCGTTTTAAATGCCGAAGTATTTAATGAATTATTGACTCAAATACTTCGAATGTTCTCAAAATTTTCGACCCAAAATATATTTTCTGTGTAATTCAAGGAACGAATATTTGCACCAAACGCTTTATTACCTTCTGGTCTTCATTCAACGTAGGTGTACCTGAACCAAATAGTGTATTTTAGGGATGATGCTATCGGAAAATCGATCAGGTGGATTTTATGTATTCACTCAGAGAAATAATGGTATATTATTTCTTAATACACTGTGCAAAAAAATGGAGACATCAAACAATACAGATTCAGTTCTGCATTCGTTTTTTTACATAATTACTTAATTATGTATTTTAAAAGAGTTTACAAAAATATGTACTTTTGGTGTAAAATTGGAACACCTTTTTCATTTATTCTGCACAAATATGATTGTTCGGGTCTCTTCCATCCCGCAGGTTTGTGATAGACGGCGGCATTCAGAAATCCGATTTGTGTTCAGGCAACAAGTGAGTCCGTCGACTTAACCTCAGATAAAAATAAGTAAATTAAGATTTATGACAACAATATTATGTTATTATTGTTTAATTTTAATTGATTGTGAACTATTGGGAGGGTAATCGAAGAAGGCATATAAACAATACCTTCTTTAATTTTTGATATTTGAGAACTGACCACCAGCACTTACGTCTATTAAATCTATTTGGGGCCGATTGGATTAAATTTTGAACGATGCACGTTCAATATAAACTCAAAGTCAAAATAATATACTCCAGTTTTTATGCGAGTATGTTCTTTGTAAAGGTACACCATCTATGCCACAATTGAAAATATATAGATGGTGTACGCAGACTTGTTTCTATTTAGATCCAAATTAAGTTCTCTACACACTACACCATCGCACAACTGAACTAAGCAATGATGGTTTTATGGGTGTAATACAATTACCCCCCCCCCCCCCCCCCCCCCCCAATCGTTTAACATGGGTAACCATATATGAACAACAGAATTTGCTTGCTTAACTGCACAGCTTCCAAGATCTTTACCTAACACCGCCCTTGGAACTAAGCTTACTACAACTACAATCACCCATCTATTAATCTGGCGTGTAATTTGTTAAACGTGTCATCCGATATATAAGGAGTAGTTTGGTGCATTTTTGGAAACCAAGGACTTTTCTACCGTCGGTAAATATTGATGGTATTGTCTAGCCCTATTGATTTTTGTAGGTGCGTTGTCAAAATCAGTGCATGTATTAGCACTTTCGAAAGTAATCCTCTACGTATATAAAGTAGATCATGAGAACGGCTAAGCGGTAAGATGACATTGCCTAGAAGAAGCATCAAAAATCTGCTTGCTGTCTGTTCTGCAATTCTAATCTATGGGAAGATATTCAAGGGATATTCTGCCCAGAACTGTCTATCTCTCTTATTTATTGCTAATGTTTTATTTATGTGCCATTTATTTAATCCATGTCGTTAAATAAAATCTTTAATGCCGTTTGCATTTCAGGTTCGACCAACGCAATTCAGAGAAACAGCAGCAAAGGCTTTATTGCAAAGAATGCTAATACCAGTGGGAAATGATAAATTTGAACTATCACTGGATCAAAGGCTGAAATATTTTATGAACCCAATACATGATTCTAAATATGCTATAGAAACTTTAAAGCAGAGCCCAGTTAAATGTCCAGTTTTAATGGTTTTTGCGCTCGAAAATGGTGCCCAAAGAGAGATGCTTAGACCTATTTTAAACTACTTGAAGAAACAGAAAAATGTAACTATAAAATATGTACCTGGACATCATGATGTCCATCAGACAGATCCTGAAATAGTAGCTCCATATGTAGAAGAATTTTTAAATTTTCAGAAAAGTAAGCTTTAATATATTTAAATCTAAATATCTTCAGTACATTCCGGAACGTTTCAAGAAAGTTTAGTTATCCAGCTGTTTCTAGTCTAAAGCGGTGACACATACAAAATTTGTCAAGCTCTTTATAAATCTAGATTAAAAATTGAGAAATAGTAATCGTATCACGGCAAGAAAATATTTTTTAAATTGATGAATATGGAGTAAATGGAGCATCGTTGGTTGGATTCCAATAGGCAGTTTTTGAGTTATGACTCTAAAAATTAATGTTTTCTTCAAAATCATTGAACAATATTAAAACAAATATTATAAAATTATTCCAAGCGCCATGATCGGAATCCCCTAAAATTTCTGTATGACCTAGAAGTCATGTATGTATTAAAACATTCATAAAACTTCTTTACATATTATTCCGTTTTAAGGCTTAGCAAATAAATTTACCATACTGGTTATATGGGAAATTTAAAATTTTTTAATATAACTCGAAAACTATCCATATGAGTTATTTTATTAGCATGACGTACACTGCGTCATCAAAACTTAGACATATTTGACCCGGCATGAGTTTCCATAGCAATTAGCAGAGTTCGTTAATATTAACATCATTTTTCGGAAAGTGGGTAATTATTGGTTGGGTAAGGTCTTTTTTAACCTGTTTGACGCATATGCTGTAGTAAAGGGTTTTCCAATAAGAGGTGTTATTTTGATATTCAGAGGAAAATGCCATTTTTTGAGATAAATGATCGGATGTTTATTTCATTATAAAGAGGAAGGTATACCGTTAATAATGGAAAATAACATCAGCCAAATGACCACCACTTCATTTTCATGAAATTTTCCATAACCAAATCGCAAAGCGGCTGCCCTATGTCCTCGATAGCCTCACAAATTCCATCTTTGACGTCTTGAATCGACGCTGGGCTGTTGGCGTAGACCTTCTCTTTCACGTGGCCCCGAAGGAAGAAGGTCGCAAGGTGTTAAATCACAAGATCTCGGTGGCCAATTGTGATCACCTCTTCGAGAGATAACATGGTCCGGAAACTTTTCCCGTAAAAGATCAATGGTTTCGTTGCCTGTGTGGCACGTAGCGCCGTCTTGTTGAAAGCAAACGTTGTCTAGATCAATACCATCCAATTCTGGCCATAAAAATCATTAATCATCTTTCGATAGCGCAATCCATTCACCGTAACTGGTGCTCCAGCGTCATTTTCGAAAAAGTAAGGTCCAATGACCCCGCCGGACCGCGATTTTACTAAATATACTTAAGGCCAGCACAAGACACGCCCACCGCAATACGTCAGCTTTAAAAATCTCCGATATACTCGGCGCCAGCACATTGCCCTAAATATACTGCGCTCCAGCACCGGGCTTGGTGGATGCAGATGTATAGAAGTTTGGCTCAAGTGACAATGCGTATTTTTGTGTATTTATTTTTTTTTTGGTTTAGTTAGTTTTTTGACATGCATTGGGTTAGCTTGGGTTAGTTTTTGTTGGTTGCGTCCCGCAGCTAGCGAAGCGAGTGGAGAGCATTACATGTAGAGAAAATGTACAAAAAAATTGCATTTCGAAAATAGGTGAAAAAGACTATAATATACCTGACGAATTAGGATGGACGTGTCTTATGCTAGCGTGAAGTTAATTTTGTAAAACCGCGTATACGTCAGGTATATTATAGTATTTTTCACCTATTTTCGAAATGCAAAGAATTTTTACATTTTTACTTCATGCAATGCTCTCCACTCGCTTCGCTGGCTGCGGGACGCAACCAACAAAAACTAACCCAAGGCATGTCAAAAAACGAATTAACCCAAAAGAAAATAAATACCAAAAACTTTCAAGGGACGAACGTCGAAACCATTGCCTCGCATTCTCACTTGAGCCAAGCTTCTACACATCTGCTTTCTGCTAGCCAAGATGAGCATTTAAAGATCCTTTACACAAATAGTGCATTATGTAAAAATCGACCTCTCCTATTGGTCGATCCATCTCGTATTACGATATGTCTGCGTGATGCAATCGATTTCTATCAAGAGCTCTCGTGGTGTAGAGGTTTATACAGCTAAGTTTCACCTGCATGGCCTAGGTTCGAACCCCGTTGCTATATTTTTTTTAAGATTAAGTTTCTAAACAGTTTTTTTCTTGATTTTGGGTATGTCTTGGGTTAGTTTGGTTTAGCACCTGGTTAGTTTCCTTTTCTTGAGCCCCCGTAGCGAGCGAAGCGAGCGGAGGGCGATGCCGATCGACCAATAGGAAAGGCCGATTTTTATATAGTGCACTATTTGTGTAAAGGACCTTATAATGCCCAAGATGACACCAAACCCTGTGCTGGAGCGCAGTATATTTAGTGCGATGTGCTGGCGCCGAGTATGTCGGAGATTTTTAAAGCTGACGTATTACGGTGGGCGTGTCTTGTGCTGGCGTTAAGTATGTTCAGTAAAATCGCCGCCGGACCATAAACCGCACCAAACAGTCACACGTTGAGGATAGAGAGGCTTTTCAACAATAACTCTTGGGTTTTCCGAGCCCCAGATGCGACAATTGCTTGTTGACGAAGCCACCGAGGTGGAAATGGGCCTCATCACTCAAGATGATTTTTCGATGGAATTCCGGATCATTTTCATGCATTTCAAGGACCCAATCGGCAAAGAACCGACGTTGTTGATGATCGGCCGGCTTGAGTTCTTGTGTGAACTGAACTTTATAAACCTTAAGACCCAAATCTTTATGCAACATACGCTGTAATGATATTTTTGGAATGCGTATTTCCAAAGAACGACAAGAAATGGACAAACCTGGGTTTTCTTCAACACTTTCGGCTAAAAAAGCAATATTCTCGGCTGTTCTTGAGCTACGTGCACGGGTTTTATTCTTCACATCACTAACTTGTCCCAACAGCTCGAATTTTTCCACCAATTTCTGTATTGCGGTCCGACAAGGTGCTTCACGACGACCCAAAAATGTTCGAGTTTTACGAACCGTCTCTGCCCAATTTTCACCATTTTTATAGTGAATTTTAATAATTTCAATGCGTTGTTGAAACGTGTATCGTTCCATTTTTATTAATGGCGTTTTCTACTTGTCAAATGTCAAAAAATTACAGCTCCAAAAGTGACATCTACCGAAATAGCGGGCTATTCAAAATAACACCTTTTATTGGAAAACCCTTTATATCGCTGTTTTAAAACAGATATTTTATTGCGCCGGCTAGTGGGTACATAATTAATTTCATGGACAAAAACATATTGTGTATATACAGTCAGGTTGTAAAGTAACGAATAAATTCAATATTTTGAAAACTACTCATTTTCTGGAAAATCCCTTGGACCCATAGATTTTGTTTTTTATTGTAATTTTTTTATACAAAGTATCCAGAAAAAGGTTGGGTCGATTTGAACTGAATTTTATTTAAAAGGAATACTTTTATATTATCACTTTTTGAATTCCTCGTGAAATATATACCTAAAGTCAATGGTTTTTGAAATATTGATCTTTGAAAATTGACATTTTACAAAATTTGATAGGCTGTGCAATCTAAACGGTTTAATTTAAAACGAAACGGTTAGCACTTTCCAATCTTCGTTATAATCTACCGACTGACATCAACTTTCCGGTTTAACCGAAAGTTGATGCCGGAGATTAATTATGAAAGATAGCAAAGTGCAAACCATTTCTCTAGATTATTTTCACTTTTATTTATTCGCTCTAATAATATATTTAAAAATATATGCTATAACTAGTTAATTTTCCTCACGCTAGTAAATTCTTCAACTTGTCATATTGGCTAAAAATCTCAGTTTTTAAAGTTTCACAAGGAATTGAAAAATTCCATAATATACAGGGTATTCCATCTAAAAAAAAATAAATTGATATAGGCCTACTCTATTTAATAAACATTAGTAAAAAATTGTCCTCAAAAACAATCGTCGGCTTCGTGCGATTCTCCACAGAATTAACCGTTTTATTTTACGACCTCGCTTTACATAAAACCAGAACTGCAATTATACATTCAATTTAAGTTTATGGTATAAATAATTTTGTGATCGATAATAGTATTTTAAGATAGTATTATTTGTTTGTTCAAAGATGTGCATTGTTGAAAATATGTTTTTATTATACTTCAACGTTATTATCTAGTCTCATTACTTTCCCTTCTTATCCACACCTCGCAATTAAGTTATATAGGGATATTTTATTCGACCGAATTAAATTTGCTTATGGGCAAAACTCTATGGCGACTACTGCATGCTGGTGTGATGAATCTAGGATGTTTCTTTACAAACTTGAACATTAAAAAATTGCAAGGCGGACAAAAGCAATGATTTCGGCAGATTTTAAGATTAGAAAAATAGAATCTACAATTCTCTCTGGGATTTGTGCTATTTATATATTTATAAACAGGCCATTATTTTAACAGATATTTTTAAATCTGCCAATTTATTGAGAAACTGTTCTCAATATCAGAAAACCATATGAAAGTCTTAGAGGTGGGACGTTATTTGGGTAATGTTATTTTATAACGTTATTTTACCAGAACGGAACGGAACGTCACTTGTTCGGGAAATAAGGCGTTACAAAGGAACGAAACAACTGTCTACAGAAGGAATGACAGTCGCCGCACCCGATGAAAACCGTTAGACTACCTATTCATCATCCCTCTTGGATCTTCACTGATCCGGACAAGCCTCGGTCTGCGATGCAGTTTCTCGCTCATGATGCAAATAATGGCCGAAGTGTTGTACTGGGTGGGATAGTTTCAATTTGTTAGAAGAAAAAAAAAATATTTTCTACCAATTAAACAATCTTAATGCGTATGGAGGATTAGTTGCACCATAATCTCAGAAATACGGGCGTTCTCGAAAATATATTTTCAAAGAGGTCCGCTGAACTTACTTGTGAAGAAAAAGTTGAAAAGAAATTGGAGCGGTATGTCTCAAATTTGATTATTTCTGCCTCTGTATAGAAGAGTTCGCATATATTTTATTTTTAAGTTCACCAATAGAGATCGGCACAGGTAAATAATTTACAATTGTGTGTACGTTTAGTTATAGTAATCTTCCTAGTAATAGGTATGCATGTGTTTTAATGCCTAGTAGTATTAATAGCTGAGGGGAGGACAAAAGGCGTTGTTGATAGGCCCGAAGGATCCTTGCAGAATCAACAGCGCCACTTCCAGTCCTGGTGAAGGTCAGGATCTCATCTCCATGACATGTCTCTTCATCCTGCAATATCGCCGACCCAAAGACGTCGTACCACGTTCTTGCAAAAGCAGCGCACCTGCCCAGATAATGCAAGGGGATTTCATCCTCCTCGCACCCCCGGCAGGTAGCGCTCTCCTGAAGCCCCTTTAGGCTCATGTGTCTTAGACGGCATTGGCAGTACCCCGTAATGATCCCTATCGGAGTAACCAGGGGATCCCTATCTCTCGCCAGGAGCAATTGCATCCTGGTTTTATGAAGCTCTGCGCCACCCCGCTGTGTCTCGGCGCCGATATCAGTGTTACTATTTTGCTCTGTACCAGCTGCTTCGAGGCATCCCCGCACTCCTGGACGAATTTAGAGTTAGTCCTGAGTGCACAGCTCGTCTATCAGAGCAAATTACTACTTCTTCTTCATTCCTTTGTCTGGCCGCGTCCATTGTTGCAATCATCAGGATAGCGTACACCTCAGCGGAACACTGTTGCTAGCTTTCCCGGGTGCCGCCAGTCATAAGGAAAGCTCGCGCTCTGGAGGACTGTTATTCCACCAGTGATGACCCATCGGTGGAACATATGCACGGCCATCCCGGCACATTTACCTCTCCACGTTATCATTGTCCATTTATTGTAATGGTCACTGTGTATGCTCTCTTCAATCTCAGTCTGTCCCTCAGGCGCTGCTGGTGTATCTCCTCCTTTGCATTTTTGCCAGCTTCAGACTAATGGTTTTGTGCTCCACCGCGGGCCACCACACTATCGAGCGGTATATAGTGCGTGTAAAGGGAATATTTCACATGTTTTGATACTGCACATAATTGATCTAGTCAGGCTACGAAATGTATCATAATAACCTAGTTGTAATAACCCAGTTAGAAATAACCAAAACAAGAGTTTTGCTGATCATTGCATTATTATGTCAACAGATTTGTATTACATTTCTTGGTAACCAAAATATTCAATAAACTGATGTTCTATGAACTAGATGTAGTTTCGAACTATTTTACATATGCTGTACGGCCAGTGCATCAAGGGCGGCTTCTCAATAAGTGCGCCCGTGCGCGTGCACTGCCTGCGAAAGTAAACGGAAAAATAAAAATCTTCCGTACATACAATTTAACCTAAATTAACTATAATTTGCGAATATACATATCTTTGAATCTCCACTGACCCCAGAATACATTATTTATAAAAGCGAAATCGAGGCACGACGGCGACGATCAAAACGCAGAGTGTCCAACGGCCTTTCGTCCGTAACCACAACTAGTCTAAATCTGCCGTGCGCTAGTGTTCGGCGCTCTTGTTAAATGCATTTTCGTCATGCAAAACGGTCGGGAATGTTCGTAAAATCACGAGAAGTCAAGGCTCATCCGTTCGCTATTTAGATCCGCACTTTGTAGCTTAATTTACTGATAATTTGCAATTCTTGCGTATATAGTATGGTGTTACAAGCTGATTTTTTCAGGGATGAAAGTACATGATAAGAAACCCTTATTCCGGAGGTAATACAAAATTAGACACCACAAAAGGACACTATATCATCAAAAATCGAGATATTGGTACCATCGTATAGAGGAAAAAATACTTATTTTTTGGTCCAATGCACAATAAGGTCTTTGTAGGAAGTATTTTTTGACAATTATTCAAAAAAATCATTTCCATTAGCCCATATGGCCGAAAAAAAATTTAAATGTAAATATCTCGGTTTCAACCATGCAAAAATTTAATTAAAAAATAGATTTTTTTAAATATAACACTCAATTAACAAAAAGGGAAGGCCTAAATGAAAAAAAAAATCTTTATAAAAGTTTCGCTTATGTCTTGACAAGGTAATAGAGCGAAATATTTTTTGCTTATAAACTAATAAAGGTATCACAATAAACAATGAGAGACGTCATGGGTTTACGTCCTAATTAAATATGTCCAGTCTCTTCGCCTTCAAGCTACGGCTGATGCAACACAATTCAGCTTGTGTGGAAAAAATGGGAGGTAAATCGTTTTTAGAGCGAATATTACATACTACTATTATAAGTATTATTCTGTATTATACTCCAGTCGAGCCGTGAATTTATTTTTGTTTTGTTCGGTTCGTTGACGCTTGTTAATTAGCTGCATATAAACTCGTGAGTTTAATGTAAGTAATATTGTTTAGTGTTTTATATTTTTATTTATATACTATTATTCTACTGTCATGGCTAGTAGTTCGGGTTCTGACAATTGCTGTGGGGGCATAAATTCAGTTGACAATATTATTAAAAATAACTTTTCTTTATTGGATCTGAACAAAAAGATTGAAATAAAGAGGTTAGGGCGACCGATGCCGGTTTTAAAATTAGACCAAACATGTGCCAAGAAAAAGGATGGTCGGGCTTTCACCAGACATTTTAACCCCCGAAATCTTGTGGCGAATGGAATTTCACTTTAAAGCTAGGAAACGGCAAAGTCGAAGGGCTAACCATCGACAAAAAGATGTACAGGGTGTCCCATTTTCGATGATATTACGGGGTATCTCACTTA
>MU182914.1:52562-91029 GCA_016904865.1 Pissodes strobi
TAAGTGAGATACCCCGTAATATCATCGAAAATGGGACACCCTGTACAATAACACTTTTTTGCCATCAAGCCGATATATTTTTTAACGTTTTCGAACTTCTCCTGATTTTTTTTGAACTTTATTGATTTGTAGTTACAATAAACTGTTTTAATAGTTTACTCTTCTAGAATCGATAAGTACCTACTTATTAATTTCTTTTAGTGCGCAACAATTACCATTCAAGAGGGCGCTGAATTCATGTTTTTTAAACGATTTTAACGAGTTTTGAGTAAAAAATGGGCGTGGCACCCTCTAAACTTTCCGCCTTCGGCGGGTAGGCCTCCGGCCGCGGCCGCAGCTGCCATCCCCCTATGCGTATGAAAAAACCTACATAAATTGCGCACTACCTATTTAAAACCTCACGAGCCGCCACTGCAGTGCATAACCCTTGGGATAAGCCCCAAGTTGCGACTACCGCTCTTCTCAGTTGTCAGAACATTGTCACCAACTTTTTGATTGTCTTTTCTACCTGAGCTCTCCAAGAGAGGTTAGAACTCCTAGGTACTTCACCTTACTCACAAAGTTAAGTGTTTCACCATACATTCTTGGAGCTAGAAACCCATCTAGATACCTTTTCATAAAAACGATGGTCTCCATTTTTTTCGGATTTACCAACAGTAGTCGAGGCAGCGGAGTTTCAACTCAAAAGTGAGGTTAGCACCACCTATCCGTTCAACACGCTGCTAACCGCATATGTCCTCTTTACGACGACGACGCTAACCCAAACTGGAGCTCCCTAAAAGTCCTTCTTGTACCCCATTAGGTACTACCATCAACATAGACCATTTGAGTTCAATTCGCAAACTTTGGGAGTAAATTCCACAGCCTGCTCCGTCCTGGGTTTTGAGCCGTCCACGAAACCACCTTCGTTATAGTTAGTTATGTTTTATTTGTACACCATATACTTAGTTTGTCGAAGACAAATTTGGGAGGTATGCTGTCTGCGCTGACCTGCAGTAGTGGCAGTCTTCCGACTGCCTCTTCCCACAGGCGGCGTCTAGTCTCTCCACCTTCTACGCTGGGCTGCACACCAACGACTGAGCCTTAGCACTATAGTCAGAGCCATCTCCTTTAGATGAATATGTGGGGACGGCAAGCACAACATTACTTCCATGTAATTCGTTGAGTTGTTCTGCGAAGTTCTAGGTTGTTTGGCCGGTGCGCATTCGGTTGGCGCTGGATCACTCAGCTTGGGACCTTACCGTGCCTATTGTTGAGTTGTTTTGCGAAGTTCTAAGTTGTTTGGCCTGTGGATCATTTCGGTTGGTGCCGGATTTTGCAACTTAGAGCCTTACCGATTTTGCCTTGACTTGTCATGGAGTTGCGCAGTTAGTCCTCGCAGTCACGCGGATGTACTGAATTTCCGGAAGCACGTGTTTACGTCTAGGATTGGACGAGCCAGGCGTCGTCTCCTAAAATATTTTGGATCTACTCCTAGGGCCGTGTTGATTTCTCCTTGAAATTTGTTGCGATTTCGTGCTATTTATTGTTGTACCTTATTTTCGAATACTCGAACTGGTTTCTTGTTGCTAAACTGAAACTTTTATTTTAAAAAAGGGTAAAGACATTGATTTTTCCGTAGTTGGTTTTTCTTTATAAAATTCTGATTCTCCTATTCATTTTTGGTCATTCTTGAATGGTTTTCGTCCATGGTGGTAGGAGTGGTTTGTTTAGAAGCCTCCAACTACGTCTCCCATTTTCATGGGGAGTGGGGTTCAGCTGTTTTGCAATTTTGATATATACTCCTCAAAAGTGTGTAATATTTCCGTTGTCATCCGTCCGCTCTGTCGGGGGGGCGAGTCATGGTTTTCCGCGCGATGTGGATCGTCTGAAGTCTCTGCTCCTTGATGGAAAGAATAACCCTACACCGAGGTACTGGTAGAGGTAAAAGTCCTGTGAGTGCTGTGACGATGGGGACCTCCAGTCCGATTGTTTCTGTTGTTAGATTCACCGCTTTTGTTTAAATATTAATGGAGTTTTGGTTGGTTAGATCCCTTGGTTTGGATAGTGAATTGTGCGGGTTGAGGTTTCCTCGTTTTGGTGGGTGAGATATGCTCCAGCTCGAAATGGAGCATGGCTCATTTTCTGGCGCGGTAGGTCTCAGCTTGGCATGATGATTGTCCACCTCTAGCCGTTTGTTTTTTTTTGGGGCGCTACTCTTCAACTTGCTACCCGTAGCGGTGTGGTTTTTTTGTCCCCTTAAGGGTGGGAAGTTTGTTTCGATCTGATCTTGGGAGTATTGTTTGGATTGCTTTATGGTTGTTAGCTGGGTTATGGCCGGACGTTTTCGTCATTAGTTGAGCCCGTTTATTTCTTTCCTTTTGGGAAACACACTACCCAAACAAGATCAAAATGCACCGCATTTACCTCAACTAATAAATAAAATGCAAAACACCTTTATCGCCATATTTTGAACCACCCCCTGTACTTACCCAACGCGTTACCCGGGAAAGACGATGTCAGAAGTGACAAGACAGAAAAAATTCTTCTCGCGACGCTTGTAAAAAAATAGAAAATTACCTCTTGCTCCGGGAAATATACTATTATTGCTCAATTTACTCATTTATTCTCGTTTGGACGACAACTCCCACAATTAAAATTGTCTTAATGTGAAGACTGAAATAAAAGCATTCAAGTTTATTTCCAAGTTTGAAGTTGAAGTAAAGTGCCAGCCCGTATATTGCAACAAAAGGGATGATATGTGCCTGTAAAACCAGACACGGATGAAGGTATATCTTTGTTGACTGTTTCCCAAAGATAACCGGTAAATTAGTCAAATACGAGTGACTGTCTTTGGTGAAATGCGTTCTGGTTTCTATATATAGAAAATGCTGGGGTTAAATAATATATAGAAAGCTTATGTAAACATATTTGTTAGTAGCGTTGTTTGAATAAAGGAGTATAGTTAGCTAACCAATGAGTATGACAGAGAGACCATTAAACAAAGAAGGTTACATATCGGTCATAAGCGACAAAACGGATAAAACTGAAAACTCGATGCACTAGAAAAGATTTTAAGGTTGTCTGTAATAAAAATTGAATTCGTCTAACAGATATGTTTCGAGGCCCATAGATGGCACATCAAACAGTCGTATTAGAAATGATCGCTTATCGACTTCGTAGTTAAGTCGATATCCATCGAATTATTTATAGAAATAGAATTATGAAACGAAAAACAGTTTGT
This sequence comes from Pissodes strobi, assembly GCA_016904865.1. NCBI lineage: Eukaryota > Metazoa > Arthropoda > Insecta > Coleoptera > Curculionidae > Pissodes > Pissodes strobi. Next base: position 55,786 of record MU182914.1, read on the forward strand.
TATGAATGGAGAGAATAATGCGTAGTACAAACAGGTACCAAATAACTATTTTGCATACAAGTTGCGACATAAACTGCGCTGGGCAGACGAAACGGATAGGTACTAGGTACACATTTTTAGATAAATTTCGAAGTGAAATATTTTTATATTAATAGATAGACACCTGCAGTTTTTAAGAGGTTTTTCCAAATATCATAGACAAAAGTTTGTTTTGATTGCGAGATCTAAATGAAATAGGAAGTGTTGCATACAGGGTGTTTATTAAACTCTTGGAAAACTTCATTGCTTCCGAAAACGTGCAAACATTTTTTTAAATATTGGTTGACCTCACAACAATGAACACAATATTCGACGTGCCGAACAGATTCACCAAACACGGAAAACACGGATACAATAATTCTTCTTATTTTATGATTCCATTGATTCCAAATAAGTATAGGAACTTTGATTAACACACTCTATTTTTATTTTTTGTATTATGGATAAGAAAAATCGAAATGAAAAACAAAACATTGGGTCGATTCAATCATAAAATAAGACGAATTGTTTCCACGATTGGTGAATCTGTTCGGCACGTCGAGTATAGATAAATTACAAAAACGAATTTTGGTTGTTAGCATGTATTATCTTGACAAAGAAACTATATAAAAATGTTCATGCTCAGAATTGGTTTACCAGATACATTTCTAACTTCTGAGATACCTGCAGTGTGGATGCATTATACAGAGTGCGCAGCAAATTAGCCAGAATTGGTAAATTAATATTCATTTATTCTTGTTCGGTATCTTCTATCGTTAAAATGACACCACCTTGCCTTTGACTGCCAATTTTAATATTAAATTAAAATACAATAAGACTATTTTAAGACGAAAGGAGTAGATTTACTCCTAACAACATAGTTGAGCCGAAGCTGCTTCTGATAACTAGTGTTAGGCATGGGTCATTTGCGCGCCGCGGTCACTTTTACCTTTTGCTAGGGATTTATTGCCCCGATTGGCAATAGGACAGTTGCCCGCAAAATAGGGATTACGGAATGGTACCGACTGTAATATAAATGTTACATACGTTACGTCTCATCCTCAAATATTTGAACATTTCATGCTTGGTCCTCCGCTCGCTACGGGGGTCAACGAACAGGAACTAAACAAAACTAACCCAAGGCATACTCAAAATCAGGAAAAAAAGTAAAAATGCTGTACGACAACCCAATATTACATCTTTTCCAACAACTATTCACACAAACAATTTATATTACAGTCGCAGTATGGCGAGATCCAATCGCGTTTGCAGTTTACGTATAAGCAACCGGAGCCCAACTGTCCCAGGGCCGGATTAAGGGTTCAAGGGTTAATCGGCTCTCTGCGACAATACTATGGAAACGAATTTCCAGTTTTTACTCTAATCTGATTATTCAAATTACAGATTTGTCAAAAACAACGAATTATAATGGACTCTCGCACCAAATTTCATTATTTTCTAATAAGCCAATTTAAAGTTATTTATATTTAGAAAAAATATTCGTAAAATCGTAAAAACACTGTTTTTTTTTGGTGGTTAAAAAATCTAAATACTATTGAGTGTGAGATACAGTGTGTGCGTGGATTTGCTTGCCAAATGGGAAGCTTTTATTTTTCATTGAGATTCACGTATAGACATATCCAATTTTTTATATTGGGCGCTCAAAAACTTCAAAAACATGAATTTTGCGTAAGAGTAATCTACCTTTATTTTGTATTTTTGAGTAAAATGCTTTCTTAAAAACTTGTCTAGATTCAACTTGGCAGTCAATATCCCAAATATCAATTACATATTTTTATTTTTGAAAAATGCTAATTATGACGCATATATTTTTGATGATAACTATTATTCCATCACGTTTTGAGCGCCTCGTACAAAAAATTTAATATGTCGACACGTGAATATAATTTTGTTCGCAAGCAAAGCTGTTTATAATGAATAACATTGTTTGCTAAAATGAGAAATAAAAGTTTCCCATTTGGCAAGCAAATCCACGCACACACTGTAGGTTGATGATGGTGGTCCAAGAACGAAAAAACCAAATCTGATTAATAATGGCAGGAAAAAATAAAGAAGTCTTGGTAATATTTGGTCTTCTAATATCTTCGAAAGTAGTCAGAATGTCTTCAATTTTTAAAGGGCATTTGATTGAGCTTCAAGTTATTTGTACAAGACCAGGTTTATAAAATGTGTTTACAGTCACTACAGTCAGATTGTTACGAGTTAGAAAGTTAAATTAGCTGCCTTTATATATTATTTTATCTCTTAACTTTACGAACACTTCTCAATACTTTTGACAAGTGGCAACTCGTGACTTTTAGGCAAGATGGTGCCAAAATATAATTCTGTTTCTTATAAGAAACAGCTCGCCGCAGGTGCAGCCGGAGGCTAACCCGCAAAGTGTTGGGGATGTCACGCCTAATTGGCACTGAAAAATTGTTAAAAAACACGGCTTCCACGAACGAACGAAGCGGATTTTACCAAGAATTATTGAACAAATTTTGGGGTGACACGCCCAAAGTCTTACCCAAAAGGCGTTAAAAAACGCACCTCGGGCAACCATTTTTTGATGGCTCATTGTAATTGTAATTTAAAAAAATGGAAGGCGCATACTTTTCTATTATATATCTACTATTTTTTGGGTTTCTAACCCAAGTTTTGCCACAAAACTAACACTAACCCAGGCTATACCAAATTTTGCCAAGAAAGTATTCAAAACTTATCAAAAGGTTCTGTTAAAAAAAACACCTAACATACCCCCAGAAATTAATGCTGAAAGTACTTGCAGTTTCCATAAAAAATCCTACCATAGATTAATTTACAAAAATATTACAAAAATTACTATTGACAGCATACACACGCGCACAAAATTGGTCTATTTTTAATACTAATAATTTTAGTTATACAGTTTCCGATATATTTTTTTTTTTTTTTTGGTTGCAAATTATTCAATTACTTTTTTAATAAAATTTTCAAAGGCATTTACAAAATGATTTTTTTCTGCAGATTTCACTAAAAGATTGCTTATTTGATTCATTTTAAACGTTAAAGAGTCAGACCGGCCTTTTTTACTTATCGAAACGCGGCCCGAGCCATTGAATCAGGTGGCCCCGATTTACCAGAAAGAAAGGGGAATTCTTTATGCCGATTTACGCCTAAAGTCCCCTAAAGTCGCCTTCTCAGCGTGCATCGTCGTGACCTCATTTGACCTTTCCATGGCAATTTGCTGCTGAAGACGAGGCGGCTGCGCGTTTGGCTCGAATCGCCCAATTATCGGGGAATCATTACATTTTTCGATGACTAATATTATCAGAGTCTATAGATTATTATTGTCCATTGTAGATACGATGAATATTATTTATTTATTAGATAAATTTTAAATATAAAAAAAAGAAAAAATATATTTGGCAGTTAAACTCGAAATATTAAGAGTCGCAGGGTAGTGCCATGGCCCCTTGGCCCCTTATGACGAGTCGCCACTGTTTGACAGCAATATATAAATCCAAAAATGCGTTATTTATACATCGATTTCATGTTGTTATTTAAGTTATTTAGTTATTGATATAAGGCACCGTATAAACATCCTAAAATAGGTAGAGTATAGGTAGAGGGCCGAAATATTCAGGGGATATAGCCAGGGTAAAAAGAAGATCCTGGACGAAAACGGTACCCCTTCCACCGCCTTTGGCCAGGAGAGGGGCGAGAAGGAAAAATAAACAATTAATTAACGGGAAGAGGTACGGGGTCGAATTTTTTTGGGTATGTGCCTCATAGGGCCGCCCTAGGCCATTCGGGGGGACCGGGGCTCTAATTTAAGGGGGGCTTATGGGGGAAAACCGTTCCCGTATAGGTAGAGCGCTGAAGTTTTCAAGGGATGTAGCCCAGGTAAAAAGAAGATCCTAGACGAAAACGAGACCTCGTAATCCCCCTCCCCCCCGTTTGGCCAGGGGAGGCGGGAGAAGGAAAAACTTAAATAATTTCGAAAGAACCGGAAGAGGTACGGAGTCGAAATTTTTATGGTAGGTGCGCCCCATGGGGGCTACCTTAGACCATACTGAGGGATCGTGGCTCTAATTTAAGGAGAGATTTTGGGGGAAAATGGGTTTTTCACCCGTATCTCTGCAGGTTCCAATATATAGGGAGGGTGGAAAATTACATATCCATATATGAAATATTTACGAAAATCCCAATCTAAGCTTAAAATAGGCATGAACGTTTTGAATTAGACCGGGTGACTCAAAAATGCGACAAACTATATACATGTTTTTGAAATAGTATCAGTTTTTTACTAAATTATTCATATATATTGATTTTGAAAATTGGTAATATCTATCATACAGTGTGGGCTCAGATTAGGGTTCGCAATAGTAGCTAAAACATTACAAAATTTGTACTTCCTGTGAAACCGAGAGTTAGCCTCAGTAGATTGGATGATCACATTAAGTTAATTATTTTCATGGATTGTTATTATAAATGTGAATTAATTAAAAGTGTAATTATTACGTTTTAAAATTGTCAATTTGGTGGCTGTCTTTGAAGTTTTGGCTTTTTCATCCCTTTTCATTTTTGACGAAAAATATTTGCATTCTTTAAAAGATAAGGTTCTGATTAGTAATTTTAAAATTAACTTTCTATGATCTACACATTCATCTTGCACAAACCAATCCGGTAAACTGAATCGCATTTTTTTAAAATTATATATTCTATATTTTTTCCAAAACCCCTTTTTTCCAACAGTTTTTTAAGTACTTTGAAAAACATTGCACACTAATCCCTGTGAACGTTTTTAATATGGGTGATGGTACCTTCAGACGACTAAACGAGGATTTCTCAATATTATAATTTTTAAAGAATATTAGACTCTTATTTTCATCTAAATCAACATTAAGATCACCTTGCAAAAATTCTTTACATAAATCACATTTGTATTTGTAAATATCCTCCAAAGTAGACTATTGAACTCTTTTCTAAACTGGAATCTTTGTTGTCACCAATTACGAGCTCAGTCGAGGACATTGAGGAAGAAAATGATGAAGCTGAAGATTCTTCGCTATTTTCATCAGTGTCTTGATATTCTAAAATGTTGTCCTCATCTTCTTCGCAGTTTGAATGAGGAGGTTTTTTTAGCTGGATCGTAACACTTATTTTAAAAGCTGCTTTAAAGGTTCTTGCTATTGGGTTTCTGTTGTAGCCACCACTTTGACGGTACAATGAAAACTGATTTTCTAAGGGATCTTGATTCAGCCTTCTTGTAAGCACAAATTTGTAACCGTCTGTTAAACTGTCCCTAAACATGGAATTAACGGCATTGATGGTCTGCAACATTCCACTAAAACAAGGGAGACTACTTAACCTACTGGATTTTTGGTCCTGCTTCACAAGCACGGTGAAAAGTTTAAATCCTTGTTGGATGGCATTTTGTGCGTAGGTGTTTGCAATGCTGATTGCTGAATTACAGGCCTTTGGAGCATAAAGCTTTTGTCTGTTTAGGGAATCAAAAAGCCTATCAACCTATTCGATACATTCAGCAGTTTCTAAAGCTGCATATGTAATTCTTTACTTCGCACCGCCGTTTTTAAACCTGCAGCAACACTGTGGCTAAGAATGTGTATGGCTAATCTCACATTCATCTTCTGGAAAGTGTTTGGTCGCAAGTGTTTGTCAGAAATTTTTGGCAGAGCCTTTCCAGTACTACTTTGCCTGTCTATTCGAAAAGTTTTTTAACGGCTTCCAATGATACCGTTTTATTGTCCTACATGAAAAATATCCATTTAATAAATTGTTTCTTACAGATTTCATAAGGTGTGGTACATCAAACAAAGCTGTACTGATACATAAATTAGTATTATGCCTAACTCATATTAAATAAAGACGTATCTAAAGTGGTAAGAGTTTTGATTTCAGTTTTTAAACACCTTATTTCTTATCTCCCCTCTTTTGCAAAAATAATGAAATTTAATAAAGTAAAAATAGTTAAATTTTTTATTAATCTCCAAATAACGGGACTTTTTAATCAATAATTTGATATATACATGGTCCTGGTGGAATTCAGCTAAGGCAGTCAATCTACTTTGCTGCCGAGTTGAACATATAATTTTTTCTCCGATTGTTTATAATGATATATGTATATTGCATATTTGCAAATTATTACAATTCCCACAATCTTTTTATTTTTCCTGTAGTGATAAATTAAGACAAAATTTGATAGAAATCGCAATTGTTGGAACGGTTGGTTGCTATGGAAATGTATATGTCCATAATAATTATAGTTTGACAACTTATGTCAAACGTTTTACTCCCATGGAGACTAATCACTTTGCTGCCTAGGCAGCAAAGTACTTACTTTGCTGCCTGGACAGGAAAAGTAACACTTTGCTGATTGATATGTGTCTGCAAAATTAATATTTGCTGTCAATCGGAGAAAAACTCCATTTTAGATACTTGTAACAAAAATAACTATTTCGAACATTATGATTTCAAAAATTATGGTAAATTTGCAAATTTAAGCGTTCTGAGGAATTGAAAAAAACGTATAAGAAAATTTTGGGAGCGTATGACAAAAAACAGTGTTTGTCACACGTACCTAAATGAAGTTTTTCAGGACTCATCTGCTATTCCGAACTTGGCTAACGCCTGGTCCGGAAACAGCAATGATTCGTCCTGAAAAACTTTATTTTAGGTACTTGTAACAAAAATAACTATTTATAAATATATGTTTTTTTTTTATAGTTTAATAATATGTTTTTAATGTTCCTAATTTTGAATGCGTTAAAAATATCCAGTTTATATTGTAAAATTTTACTTATATCAATTCAAAACGTTTTACATTTAGCAAATAGGATTTTATTATTGTTTATTATATTCCCATTTTTTAATGGCATATGCAAATCTATTTTCTTCTATTACTACATTAATTCAATTATATGAATAATAGAAACTAGTAAAGAAATTGATCACAAGAATCAATGTTTAATAACTGCTAAACACCATTTTACCAAACAATAAAATAAATTCAATTGAAAAGTCAAGATTGGGGCAGCACGAATTGGAATAAAACCGGTTCTTGCCACTTAGCCTTGGCTGAAGTTCATTTCTTGGAAATCTACGGCTACGGGAATATAATTTTGTATTCTCTTTTCTACCCCTTCCTTTTCGTATTTAGGGTAAACATTGCATGTGTTTTCATTCATTAATACTGTTTTTGGTGCCAGTATAAAGACAATGATTTAACTTAGCACGTGACAGTGAAAAATGCACTGTATATCTTGCAACGAAGTGGGGTTTCTACCGTTTATTATAATTGTTTATGGATATTTGGTTTCTAATCTATGATGGGATGGATATACAGACATATTTGCGCTCCCACCTACAGGGGTTAATATAACTAATAGAACAAAAAAATTTTAATACAAAAATTACATATTTTCCCGTAGGTATTACCATTTAAACTTGGATGGAACACCCTATATATTTCCTGCCAGGACGAAAGATATTTTTCCCCCGATTTCAAAAATATATAACATACCTATTAACATTTTGAAATATTTGAATTTAAGATTTTCATAAATTGAATTAATAATAATCGAGTTGTCAGATTGAAGTATGCGCCAATTCGATTATCATCAATTCAGTTTAGGTATTAAAATTTTAAACTCCAGTATAAAAAACGGCTGAATTAAATGTTGACATATTAGATATCTTTGAAATCAGGAGAAGGATATTTTTATACTTAATACATTTCCTGTACAATATCTACAGCCATACAATAAAAGTGTTTCAATAATGCCCCTAAATAAACAGAAGTATAAATATTTGTTGAAATAGTGCTTCATGCGATTTGTTGGTGACGCCAGACGTCACAAATCTTTTTAATGTGAAGCTATGGCAAGTGGTATTTTATATCATTAGAAACGGCATTCTAAGGGCCAGCTTTCTTCAAAGTTATATAACGAGAAAAAAATGTTACCTACTCGAAAAACATCTTTCATTATACATTTTATTATTTCCAGTAAAACGACATTATATTTAATCGTTATTTAACAACGAGGTATATAACAGTTGCTCGAAAGCTGTACCCTAAAGGTCCTGGCCATATATTTAATACTGCTAAATATATGGTCCTGGCCACAATGGCAACACCCTAACCTAAAATAAAAAATAAAGTTGTCCTAGCAACTATTACATTAAAAGTGATGTTGTTTTTATTGCATATATTAAAATATAGACGTTTCCTGAATTAGATGTTCTCGTTAATTTCGAACATCTTACGATTTAAAAAAACATATCGGTTACGTCACCGTCAGAAAGTCAGAAATAACGTGAAACATTTACCACTATGGCAACAAACGGGCTGAAAATAGTCGCCACTATCAAAAGCGATTGACGTGTTTCGGTACTTCATTGAATAAATTGAATTTCTTCCATTTTGTAGATTTTTACTTATTATGTACTTTTTTTAGAAATATATTCCTAACAATGTAATAATACATGCCTATATAACGTACTTTTCGATTTGCTATTGCCATGGTCTAAACAAAGCTATTGCTATAATATATGTATGTGTTGATATGATAATAGGAGCTTAATATTTCTAAATAAATATCCTAGTTTACTGAACTGTATTCGATAATTGCCCATCCCTATATAATCGCAAAAAGTATATCATACCGTCGCGACATCTGTTCGCAGTAGATGCCAAATATACCGGCGATTCAGTTAAATGAAATGTAAAGTAAACTGTGTCTTGGAAAGGCTACACGTGTTGCTCGCGGGGAGGAGTTTATCTTTTCGACCAATGAACTGCTTGTGGTCCAACGTGCTCTGAAGCCCTCTATCGGTTTGGTCCAAAACTAACAAAAAGTGTTAAGGTTTTTAGTCCATAAGGTTGACTAACTATCTCCTTTATTCAAACAACGGTTAGTAGTAATTGATTGAATGATAAAGCGTCACTGTATTATTTTCGTAAGATTTCTCCTATCGTCAATGGTTTATGGACGGAATTAAACATAATATAGGTACCTACTCAATTTAACATTTAAGTTAGGTAAATCAAATTACTTGTATTGCCTTTTGATTTTCTTTTGGTGATTATGTCCTTGATTTTGTAAATTTGCACCATTCCTAGTAGGTACCTATTCAATTTAGATTAATTAAGCTAAATGTATGTGTAGTTATTTAATTTAATAGATAAGACCTGCTGATCGAAACGAATAAGTAATACTGTTTACAGTTTTGCAGATGACAGTACCCTTGTCTCCCACTTTAGTTCAGAAAAACCCTTACCAGCGACTGACACTCATCACCGCAGACAGGAGCAAATTACAGCAATTAATCAAGACCTGGAGAAAGTTCAAACTTGGGGCGACCGAAATTTGGTCCAGTGCAATGCAGCAAAGACCCAATCGGCAACGTTTACCAAGAGGGCCAATACAGCGGGCCCTGACATCATTATGGCAGGATCGACCATTCCTTCATCCTCGTCAATCGGACTGCTGGGTGTCTCGGTCAACAGCAATATGTCCTGGCATGATCATGTTGCTAACATCGCAAAATCAGCCTCCCAGAAGCTTAGTGCGCTATTTTGCAACAAAAAACTATACACCGCAACAGTTGCTCTTGCTCTACAAAGCGCAAATAAGACCGTGCTTAGAATATTGTTCACATATCTGGGTTGCCGCACCAAAGCACACCCTAAAGCTGCTGGATTCCATTCAGAAGAGAGCTGTGCGTCTCGTCGGCGACCCGGAATCTGGATAGTCTGGAACACCGCAGACATGTGGCCGAGATGTCTCTGTTTTACAGATACTTTCACCGCAGATGTTCCCGGGGTTTGGCCCGCCTCATCCCTCCCCTGGCAACTCCGGTCATACAGTCACGACAGACGGCAAGAACGCACCAGTTTGTCGTGCAACTGGAAACACCTAGAACATCGCTTTACAAGAACTCCTTTGTCTGGCGCACTGCATCACTGTGGATTTCACACCCAGGATATCTGTTTCCCACTAGGGTGAGGCGGCGAGGCAGCCTTCAGGGGCGGCCGTTTTTAATTTTTCTATAAAGTTTTAATGTGTACATACACTGTATATGAATACCTCACTCTCGCAACCTATACCTATACATATTTAATTTTTTTACTGAAATGTTTAATCTAAAAACCCAAATTAGGCTAATTATTTACAAATTTAATGCCGCCCCCGGCGGTCTTTTAACGCGGCACAAAATAATTTTCTAACGAACCTAAGTCTTGAACCTAATAAGGTTGGCATAAGTTTAAACAAGTGAGGACACGAAAAAGTATAATGTATTATTTCATAGTTAACTCGCTAGTTAATATGTAAATTTAAAAATGTTATTAAAATTTTCCTAGTTTCATTCGGTAACTTTTTATACAAATAAATAGCATCGTTATTTGGTATTCAGCTAAAACAGTGGAAGCAGGTGAGGTAAGGCTCTAGGGCGCCGCCCTCGCTACTTGGATAATTAAATATTTAAAGGAGTTATTGGCAAGGATTTTGTTAATCATATCAAAAAAAAAAGGGAAAATGTATGTAACGAAACCAATTTTTTTTTAATGAAATATTTTTGTTGGACAAATTTCTAATTCATCATTTTAGGCCGTTTGACCTTGAAAGTTGTACAAATTTTCGCCTGCGGCGCATTTTTCCGCCTCCACCGCCCTACTAAGAGTATATATAAATGTTAGGATTTGGCCTCCCCTGAGCAGCACTGCCTCTTTAACAGGTCACGAGCCGCCACTGTACTAAGCCTGGAAACGGGGCTGGTGCGAGATACAGAATCGCGTATCCGTGATACAGAATCACGGTCGAAAACTTGGACTGCTGCATCGAATTCACGTATTTCTTCTAAAATAGTCGCGGTGCCGTGAATCACTATAGCGCGTAGGTCCATATATCGTAATGGTAATTTTGTATGCGGCATACGCATTCAGCGTCCGTCAGCCGGGATGCAGAAATTCGGAATCGCGTTACTTAATGCGTCGCTCGTGCCGTGTGAACAGGTCCATTTCAATGTATGTTTAACCTGTATCTCGGATACGCGAATCTCGCATACAGTATCTTCGTGGGAGAGCGTTCTAAGAGCGCTTTCACACGAGGATACTCGAATTTCTGCATCCCGGCCACTCAGCCGCCGAACGCTGAATGCGTATGCCGCATACAAAATTACCATTACGATATATGGACCTGTTCAGACATGGATACTTTTGCAACGGAGAAGATATAGAGGCAGGATATTTTTCAGTATAAATTCAATCGTCATAGGCATTATTTACTACACGCTATAGTGATGAACCTATGCACGGCACTGCGGCTATTTTAGTACTGATTGAAGAAATACGTGAATTTGATGCAGCAGTCCAAGTTTTCGACCGCGATTGTGTATCTCGGATACGCGTATCTCGCATACAGAATCCTCATGTGAAAGAGCTCTTAGTCTATTGTTATCGCACCATGTAGCCAGGAGATTCAATCCATTCTGAAGGCATTCATAGTCACAAATATACGAAATGTGACAATATATTTTTAGGTCATCAGCAAAAAAGATGCTTGTGACACGATAGGCAGTCTGCCAAGTCATTTATGAATAATAAAAAGAGTAAAGGGTCCAGGTTTGAACCTTGGGGAACTCCTGACTTAACCATATACTCAAAAGATTCAAAGCCTTCGATTTCGATGAACTGTCGCCTCTCTAAGAGGTAGGACTCAAGTAAACTAAGCAATTTTCTAGCCAACCCCAATTTTTCTAATTTTAGCATAAGTATGTACAAATCAATCTGATCGAGCGCATTCTGAAAATCCGTATAAATTATATCGACTTGCCCCTGATTATCCAAAATTGAACATACAAATTGAGCTAATTAACACTCCGGCACCGCCCCTCGAAGCCCCCGTAAGTTCAAACTTGCGATCTGACTGGTATACGTATGAGGGCATAAACAGTTCAGAATTGGATACGTGAGGCCATAACCAAGTCTCCGTAATAGCAATAATGTCCAAGCTGTTAGCCGCGACGGCGCGGCGTTAAGAAAGTTATGTGTTTTGGTATTGAGACCGCGAACAGTCTGGTAATAACATCGAACATCACTTGCTGGACGAGCTTGATCAGATAAGGAATTTGACTTGGGATTTAGTTTTTTGAAAAAATACTTGGCCGACCACTTGTGTACCTAAGAACAATATCCACTTAGCTAGGCGGGTTCTAAATTCTTATTTTTTATTGTTAAGTTCATCAACTTGCAGTGGAGTGAAATCCGCTTCTATATAAATTTGACGTGAAGCCAACACTTTGTATTTATTTTTTAAGACCTTGTGAACTAGTTGAGTGTCGCCAAGAACAACTTTAATAGGTTTGTGTCCATTCCGGTTAGGCTTACCGAGCTTCGTGACTCTCAACAACTCAATAGGCTGGTCGCAGATTTCAGCGAACAAGACTGCTACCTGAGTAGCATCCGATTCATCCGTAGGCAAATTAAAGTTAAAAATCATCAAATTATTCACACGCTTCTGCCTTTCGAAAATTTCATATTATGTTTTCACCGGATGCTTTAGAATTCGGCAATGTAGCATGTGGAGTCTGATCTACAACAGCAGTGCTCTTCTTCTTAAGGACAACTTCTAGCAGTTCAAGCTGCTGTTCTAAAACATTAATTCGCTTCTGCGTTATTGGTATTAACCGTAATTCCTCTTGGCACGTCTCACAGAAATATTTTAGACTACTTTTAGTCTTAAGCTCGATAACCCTGATCTTTGAAATTTTTGCTTGCCTGCATCACAGGAGACATACTTCTCGGAGTCCCCCAAATCGACACTGGACTTAAAGCATGAGGATATGTAAAAGAGTTATGATAATATTAAAAGTGATGTTACGCATAGTAATCATTTAAGAAAACCTATCGATTAAAATATAATGTAGACGCCTCATCTCCGTTTTCATTACTCTCTATGTAACCACCTTAGTAAATCATATTTTTCCTAATTATCAAAGATTGAGTAGCAGCCATAGTAATAAAACAAATATTAAAATAATAATTTGGCAATGCAGATCCTCAGATCGATGTCACTGATTCGATTTTATGGGCATCGCCAACTCTGTTTTTCTTAGTATGGCATGCTTATTTTATATAAACTTTGAGGTGGAACCGAAAAATGCAATTTAGTAGACATTGAGAAACTTGCATTTTAAGCCAACAGTTATTTTATATGGTTATGTGTCGGTCATAGCCTACTAATAATTATTATAAGCACCAAGTGGACATTTTAGATCGTCTGAATACTACAAAAACGATTTATTATAAAATTATATTTTTAAAAACAGAAAGTGGCAAGTGTTGACTGAGGCCATCATTTTGATGAGTAAAAATAGTGCAATTTATTGAGAGTCAAAAATACAGGGTGTCACATTTAAAAAAAAATCATAAATTTGAATAATTACTCGAAAACTGTGCCTTTAAAAACATTTTCAAGTGCGCCGCTAGATTCTACGTAAAAAGATCTATAAGGAACCGTTTTCACCTTTTCGATAGGTTACCACAGAGCTGAGATACGAGGGGTGCCCGAAAATGCAACATTTTCAATTTCGCCCTGTATCTCAAAAACGAGGAGGGTTATGCCAATTCTACTAACGGCATTTGTCGCTTCACAAAAGAGTAGCATAGTGTCGCGAAAACAGCAACCTTCCATCCCCACTAATAACCGAGATACCTCGCAATAACAATGGGACACCCTGTACATAATATATATTTTACTCGATTGTAGAGCCCGTATATAATTAAATGCCACAAGGCAGGAAATAACGGCTACTATTTCGAAATTCTGCTTTAATAAAATAAAGAAAAGATAATGTAAAAATTGCTGTATTTCACAAAAAATATATCTATATGAATTAAAATAAATTTACTAATGTACGTACTACATATTATCTACTATACTACACATTATTCTATCTCTAATATCACATGGGTCACTATTTACATCATGTTTGTCCATTTTCTCCTGCTTTACTATGAGATCGGCTTCTATCATTATTTTCGAATCCAAGTCCATAGGTTCTGGTAGGGTTTGAATTGCTTGTTGTAAAATTTCCATTACCCTATCGAGGTGTTTTTGAAACCTGCGAAAGATTGTAATGAATAAAATTTAGTATTAGGCGAGGTTCAGGAAAACACAAATATTAAAAAAAAAGTGTTCAGGAGCCTTAAAACATAAAATAATTGCAGATAATACCAACATTATTTTGAGACTGCGAATAATAAATTTAGATTCAACTTTTAAACATCCTGCATGGAAAATCGCAGATTTGACAACCGTGTCCCAATCGGGATCAAAAAGTAAACATAATTGTTATCAATTCAGGAGCGGTTTCCCAATAAGTGCACCCGCACTGCTTGCGAAAATAAATAAAAAAATAAAATCTTTTTCCCTACATGCAATTTAACATAAACTAACTATAATTTGCGAATTTACATGTTTTTTAATCTCCACTGGCCGCAGAATACATTGTTTATAAGAGCGAAATCGAGGCTACGACGGTGACGATCGAAACGCTCAACGTCCGACGGCTGAATATGCCGTGCGCTAGTGTCCGGCGTTCTAGTGAAATATATTTTCGTCATGCAAATAGGTCGGGAATGTTCGTAAAATCACGAGATCCCAAGGCCCATTCCTGCGCTATTCAGATTCACACTTTCTAGCTTAATTTAATAATATTAATAATTTGCAACTCTTGCGTTTACTATTACTACAGTTTATTCGAGTTCAGCGTTTTATAGCGAGCCCAGGTGAGTTTTCTAGATATATATTTTTTTTGACTCGAGTTATGATTGAAATTTTGCCATTAGGGAAATAACATAGTGACGATGCTGGAACGTTTCGTTTAATTAAACTTAGTTAAGCATTAGTTTTATTTTATCGACAATTTTGTGGACAAGTGAATGTATTCTATGATAAACTAAGTAGACAATTCCGAATACTTTGAACCATTTTATTTTTGTTTAGTGTTTAATAGAAATTTACGGCAAATTATTTTGTTAAAATGAATTATTTTAAAAAACAGACCTCCAAATTTAAAAATACACGAAAATTCTCCAAAGCATAAACACAATCTGGTGAGTTTTTAGTTACTAGAAAATGTAAATATTGCGTCTTGTTTAAGTAACTCTTATGCAGAACAAATAAATACTCATATGAAACGGTTAAGCAAAATCGGTTGGTTGTTTCAAAAATTATACACATTAAAATTAGGTGGAACATGTAACCTCCCTCTTCGTGGACATAATTAAAAGAGTGATTCGGTTAACAAAGGGGTGTTTTTAGAACTAGTAGATTATAGTAGATTGATTCGGTTTTAGATAAACATCTAACTGATTCGCACGTTTGTTCCAATGTATGTTTAATATGCAGAGCACAATTTGCAAGAAATTGAAAAAAGCTCTTTTCTTGCAGTAATGTCTGACGACACCACCGATATTTCAACACAGTGTCAAATGGTGTTTTTCTTTTTCTTAGCGCTTTTATAAACAAAATGAAAGTGTGTGTGTGATGTGTGATAAAAAAGTTATTGAAAAATTTATTTTGGCTAAAAACAGGCGAGTGGAATTTCACTTTTAAAACTAGGAAACGCAAGGTCGAGATGCTAACCGCCCACAAAAATATGTACAATAACCATTTTTTGCCATCAAACAACTTCTCATGAATTTGTTTCGAACTTTATTGATTTGTAGTTACAATAAACTGTTTTAATAGTTTACTCTTCTGGAATCGGTAAGTACCTACTTATTCATTTCTTTAAGTGCGCAACAATTGCCATTCAAGAGGGCGCCGAATTCTTGTTTTTTTAACGATTTTACCGACTTTGGGTACAAATTGGGGGTGGCACTCCCAAAATGTTCCGGCGCCGACGGCCTTTTTGATGAACGCCCTAAAATTCCTTCTCCCCCTGCGCCCTCCCACTTTATAAACTCAGGAGCCTCCACTGGTTATCATTGTCACGCTTTTGACTTATTTTGTTTTATCTTCTAGATGCATGCAAGCATGCGTCCCATACTTATGCGCATTTTAAGATCCTTTACACAAATAGTGCACTATGTAAAAATCGACTTCTCCTATTGGTCGATCCATCTCGTATTACAATATATCTTCGCGATGCAATCGATTTCTGTCAAGAGCTCTCGTGGTGTAGAGGTTTAGACAACTGGGGGTTCAAACCCCGTTGCTTTTTTTATTATTTTTTTTAAGATTATGTTTCTAAACAGTTTTTTTTCTTGATTTTGGGTCTTGGGTTAGTTTGGGTTAGCACCTGGTTAGTTTTGTTTTCTTGAGTCCCCGTAGCGAGCGAAGGGCCATGCGGATCGACCAATAGGAAAGGCCGATTTTTATATAATGCACTATTTGTGTAAAGGATCTTATAATGCTACTTATGCGACTTTATAAAATTGAAAATAGATAATGTAATAATAATTTTCATACAAGCTGGGCGGTTGATAAGTAACCGAAATGCGCCTTTGATTGTTGTTCTTCTATGGATTCTCAAGAAAAAAATCTAGGTTCATGCCAGTATTGAATTTTCTATTTGCAAAGAGAGAACTGCTATGCAAAAAGCAGATGCAGTTTTTCAAACGTGATCGAATGATCTGTGAGAACAAAGCTCTAGGCACTGTATGCCCAAATAAGTTGACGCCTCTAGAAATAATGCTAAAGTCCCTTAAAATCGTTAAGAATCTTAGCCGATTGAAGTTGCGTCAAATAGCCGAGATAGAACGCATCTGAACATGCACGCAATGGAAAACGAATGGTTTTACGTATGAAGAAACTCAGTGTGCCATAAGGTGTCCTTTTCTGCTCTCACGCCTGGGCAAAAGCAATTATTTATTAGTGGATGTTTCGGTAGATTTTCGAGTTTACTTACTGGTGCAGATTTTGTAGCCCACCTATTACGGCAATTTGCTACAACGTTTACGAAACGAAATCATATCTCAAAAAAAAAAATTTCAATCAGGATTTTATATGCAAAAAATTTGACAAAGTCAGTTTAAAGCCTGACAATCTGCAAGAGCTTTTTACTGTTTTATTGTATTTGCTAACCATTTTCATTTTTAGTTTTTTGCTTTTCTTGAAAACGGTGTCCGAATAGACACCGAATCGACGAAACTAGGTACACATTTCATTAGGGTCACTAAACTTGCACTTGTGCAGTTTACATCCTTGAGCCGGGGCCGAAGTGGCTCTATAACAATCCAAACAAAATTTCAATCATTTGTGGAGCCAAAGGCAATCAATTCCAGGGTAAGAATGAATCCTCCACAACAATATAGAACATATTTACATCAGATGTTATTGTTATTCCCAAATCTTTTTGTTTTGTGACTTTCATGACTGATGTATTTTGTAGTAGGTAACGAAGTTTGGGATTATTTCGGCCAACATGCAAAATTGTGCATTTTAAGTCATTCAATGGCATTTTCCAATTCAATGTCCATTCCTTGATAGTGCTCAAGTCCTCCTGGAGAGCGGCATGCTGTAACAATTGATTGCAGTATAGGCTCGTGTCATCTGCAAATGAGGTGTAGGAAGTCCTTAGCTTTTGGTACAGGTCACACAAGTATGCCAGGAAAAGTAGGGGTCTTGACACAGAACCCTGTGGCACTCCACTATCCACAGAATACCCATCGGACAGTATTCCACCCACCCTGACTTGGAAAGTACGTCTGGAGAGAAACTCCTCAAGTAGCTGAAGCAGCTTGCCTCTAACTCCAAAATGTTCCAGCTTGTACAGAAGATATTCAATTGGTATCTTAGCAAAGGCTTTTTCAAAGTCAAAGTAGATAATGTTCACTGGCATGTTGTCATCATCGGCCTGCGTCCATTCATTTAGTCTGGATAATAAGTTTGCAAATGTGGATTTCTTTGGAAGGAAACCATGTTGTTGAGGTGGCACCACTTCAGCATCCAGAAAAAAGCTTGTTAGTTCCTTTGTGATTATCTTTTCCATACACAGGGAGCTAGTCAGACTAATCGGTCTGTAGTTTTGAATCAATTGCTTGTTTCCCTTCTCATAAATAGGTGTGACCACAGCTTTCTTCCATGGTTCTGGAAACTCCCCAGTATCAATGATTTTATTTAGAAGAGTTGCTAGGGGGTCTTTAAGTAATTGTGAGCATTTCCTGAGAAATACAGGTGGTATAAGATCAAGTCCGGAGCTGGCATGAAGCTTAAGTGAGTTTATTGCATTTTCAACTTTTCCGGGGGTAAAAATTATTGTGTTAATTTCTGTTACTGAGTAAGATTCAACAGGAAGTGTAGGTCTAGTATCAGCTTGGCTTAATCTAGTAAAAACACCATAAAACTGCTGAGCAAAGCATTTCGCATCTTCCCGATTAGTCTGAAGTGGAACTTGGGTGTCTTTATCAATAATGTTGAAATTAGTATGTTTCGAGCTTAAGTTGCAGTTCACATAGGATATAGGAATAAAATTGTTTGGTATTAGTCAACAAATTGTGCTCATATGTTCTTCTTGTCTTGGATATGCAGGTTTTAGCTATATTGTTTTGGTGTTGGTATTGCTGGTAATTTTCCATGCTATTATGTTTTCGGTATTTGTGCCACATATCTCTTTTTTTGAATTTCCGCAAACACTTCTCGAGTGAGCCACGGTTTTTGGGAATTTACTCTCTGTGGTCTATAAGGCATATGCTTATCAATTGTTGTTGTAAGGGCTGCATTGAAGTTTTCAAAATTCATGTTGTCTACCTGTGTAAGTTGGTGTTGAAGAGTTATGTTGATCAATAATTTCTTTTATAAATTTTATGAGTTGGCTGCGCAACTATTCGAAATTGTGTTTTTGCGGTTATTACAATATTATCACTTTTTCCAAGAGGTGCATGCCCCTCAACATCAAAAACCAATTGCCTTTCATTTACAAGAAGCAAATCCAGAAGGGATGTTTGGTCATTACGAATTCTAGTTGGAAAACTTATATGCTGATGTCCTCTGTGGTTTTTGTAGCTGTCCAGGAAATCTAGGCTACACTGGTTATGTGGATGGATTTCCAATGTGTTCCAGTTTATTTCGGGGTAATTAAAGTCTCCCAATATGTACACCGGCTCCTTATGAGATAATGCATCTTCTACCTACAACCTGTATGAGTTGTCGGTTTGTTTCCTCTGAGGTTTTTTGTTTAGGTCTATAAATACATGCGATAAGAAACTTGATCTTAGATACAACAATTTGCAGCCAGATGGATTCAACAGGCCCTGTCGTTGACAAATATTTGCTAATTGATGCATGAACTTTGTGGCCAGCAATATCCTTTTTGATAAAAATGCATATTCCACCACCATCAGAGCCTCGGTCTTTACGAAACATTAGGTAGCCAGGTAAATTTATTAAGCTATCTGGTATTCGATCAGCTAACCATGTTTCCGTAATTAGTAATATGCATGCATTGGTATTTTGGATGCTTACCTTCAGTTGGTCGAGCTTGTTTGTCAGAGCACAGATTACTATACCACAGGGAGACTTCAATTAAAGATGATTTTAGTTTTTTGGCTGCTGTTCTTTGACTTTGATGATTTTCGGTATTGAGTTTATATACCTGATCTTTATATCTGTTTCCCCCCTGTTCGTTTCTTCTTTTAAGTTCAGCTACCAGGCTAGCCAAAAACTTCCTCTGTAGGTGGGATTGGTCACTTTTTATGTACAGTCGTGCGCATTGAAATTGGGACATCCCATGACAGATCTTGTCATTTTTCGCAATTTTTGGTAAATCAGACTTTTACCTGCTAATAGGGCATGCCCATATGACGTACAGGGTGTCCCAAATTCGAGCCTCATCATTGGGATCTCGGAAACTAGAAGAGATACGAGGTCGGTTAAATGGAGGCAAAGTTACGCAATTTGATGCTGATCAAGATGCCATCTTAAAAGTTTAAAAATTCCGAATACTTACGAAGATTTTTGGAAAAAAACCGAATATTCGCGATTTCATTTTAATTTTTTTATGACTCTATTTGAATAGATATAACAAAATAAATTTCACATTCTCATTGCTACTTTTTCTGTTCTACAAGATGGTATTATCAGATTTTCAAACCGACGTTTCATCTTTGAGCTACCATCATCAACTTTGTTTTTTTAAATACGGCCCTGGATTTTTTATTACGGATATTAAGAGCATCTAAAGTCTCAAAGCCAATAATGAATCGCACTTGTTCGAAAAATTCATATTAATGGTAAGATTTTATCAGGAAATCATTAAAATGATTTTTCCGAATAATAGCGATACATCATTAGTTTTGGGGCATTAGAAGCTCATAAAGTCCGTAATAAAAAATCCAGAGCCGTATTATGGCAGCTCAAAGACAAAACGTCGGCTTGAAAATCTGATAACACCATCTTGTAGAACAGAAAAAGTAGCAATGAGGATATGAAATTTATTTTGTTATATCTATTCAAATAGAGTCATAAAAAAATAAAAATGAAATCGCGAATATTCGGTTTTTTCTAAATATCTTCGGAAGTATTCGGAATTTTTTAACTTTTAAGATGGCATTTTGATCAGCATCAAATTGCGCAACTTTGCCTCCATTTAAAGGACCTCGTATCTCTTCTAGTTTCCGAGATCCCAATGATGAGGCTCGAATTTGGGACACCCTGTACATTCATTAGGTTATGCTTTATGACTTTGTCACCTTTGTCATCGCTTTTTCCCAAATTATTTTAACTATTATTCTTCTACATAGAGTGATAGTGTTCCAGCGAGTTTAGTGACCACAACCCTAAACAATAACATCGTGAACGTGAAATATAAAATCAACAAAAGTCCCTATTGAATAACACAAAATTGAACTTGGTTTTTACAATTATTTATTTAAAAAAAAAAACGTAATCGCTAAATAGATAATGCGCATTCCGATACTATTAATATTTTATAGCAGAACCATTTTTTTCCAGAATCGCATGGATTCTTCTGGGGATAGAAGCCACTAAGTTTTGAGTATAATCCTCAGTCATTATGCTGTTCCAAACTTCTACGATTTTTGTCCATAATTCCTCCCTGTTTTCGGGTTTCAAATTTGACATTTTTTACCATCAGTCCCCAAACATTCTCGATCGGATTAGCATCACGACTCCTACTTGGCCAAGGTAACATTGTCAAACCGATTTGCTTCAATCCATTCTGTTACTCGGCGAGCAGTGTTGATGGGGCAGTTATCCTGCTGGAACACGAACCCATTCGGATACGCAGCGCGGGCGTTTGGAAGCATGACATTCTTTAAGATGTTCAAATATTGTTCAGTGTTGAACCTGCCGTCTACTCTTATGCACAGCCCTGCCCAACCAGCTCCCATGCAATCCCAAACATTGACAGAAAATCTTGCGAACAATTTTTTCAGTGTACATTTCTTCATATCTAGACCTCGGCGACCTGTATACTCTTAAACCGCCATTATAAAATGATTGAAAGGTTTTTTCATCAGAGGAAACTACTATTTGCCAAAAATTTACGTCCGCCACGCAAGATATTCCAAACACCAACCAATTCTTTGCTCTTTGTTACCATTAGTGAGAAAAGGTTTCTTGGCTGCAGAACGACCCTGTATCGTTTCTTGCGTCAGAAGCGCTTCGGAAAGGATGCTCTTCGAGGTAACGAATAAAATTATTGTCCTGTACCTCAGTTGTCGTCCTGGAAGCCCCACTACCTGCCCTTCTTTCGACGCTCTGTGTCGCACGCCATTTCACATAAACATTGTGCACCGTACTTTTCGGATTCCCAACTCTCACAGCCACACTTGTTACTGGCAAACCCTCTTCAAAGAAAGTACTTGTTCTAGTTTTTTCGAGAACGGATAACTGCGGCATATTTAAGTTTTCCTGTCAAATTTGGCAAACCTCGTCATTGCCGCAGGTATGTGCTGGTGCGCAATCGCTCGTTTTACAATGGGAAAAATCGAGTGTAACCACTTTAATTAGTGGACTGTATTAAAATAGGGTGGTGGGGGTTTTATTCATAGGGTGTGAATTGAAACATGTATTTTAGGTATTACGTACTTTAAAAATGAAAGATTTAATTTGCATGAAATATGATTAATATATAAAATGATTTCACACTACTTTCAAGCATTCATCCTTTCACACATAAAACTAAATAAGTACTGTAAATGTCAAACTTTTTGATTATTTAAATCTAAAATTAACTAGATAACTCCTTTCTTTACTGAATTGTATTAACGTTCTTTTTTAACTAACTGCCTTTCCGTTCACACTAAATACTTTGTGCTTTACGTCTTCTTCGATTCTCTCAACTTAACTTCAACTTCACCAGGGATGTAAGACTTCGAACATTTGATTCGAATCTTGAGTACAGGAATAGATTTGTCTACTTACAAATTTCCATCCGCCATTTTACCTTCTTCTATCTTCAACAGCAGAGACGCTACGTGTCTCTAGAAAATGCATTAAAACGCCCAAAAGAGTTCTTTATATAAGCTTGGACAAAGAGAACAGAGAGTACACAGATATTCTCTAAATAACTGTGCAAACAAATGAGAAAAACCACTAAATATCTTGGCGTCAGCCAGAGCTACGATTGAGTAGATGTACTTGACGCCAAATCATCACATAACAATATTTATTTGATTGATTACAGTGGTAACTTAAGTACATTGCTAATATTAGGCATGATATAGAGCTCAATAGTGCTGTTAAGCCGGGCAATGTACATGCATTGCCAGTGGCCAGCAGTTGGAATCACCCATAGGGGGTCGTTGTTTAACCTACTTAATAGCTAGGAATGTGGAACTGTTCGTGATGTGCTAACTTTCCATGGGTTCCCCCTTCAAAGTATTTATAATGTTATACTGGCATAAAGCCTACTATGTTGACGAAAATGCTGCAGAATTTATAGATAATAGGTGATTGCGTAGGGAAAACCATATGAAAAACCCTACTACAGCTGTTCTTTGGAACAGGAGGTCATAAAGCTACAATTTATTTACATATATACAACATGAATTCTGACAGAACAATTAAAACTATCTACAAAGAGTGTGGGGGTTAACCAAGTTAAGTCTATTTAAGCATAAAATAATGGTATCAGGTAGTATGAGCGAGTACCGCGATACCGGCTGCGGATGCACGGATGCTTCGGTGGCATAGAATCATATGCGTTGTAACGTTGTCTAGAGCATATTTATATGCCGACCAGCTCCTTTAGCAGGCCCCGCCCACGCGTCCGAACGCCGTGGATCGGCCTGTCGAGAACAGATCTCGCTCATTCTTTACAGGAGGTGACAAGTTTCTGTGCTCCTGATACTTGGAGCTGCTTTACATGAATATATATATGCGTTAACAGGGTGGTTTAAGGGCTAATTATGCAAATGGCATACCTTAAATCGACTCCTGAAGGGAGTCAGTCTAAGGTGGCATAAGCTGTCGGTAAAGTGATATTTCTCGATATATTGTGCCATGTTTGATGGGATTTTCCGGGTCGTATCGTATGTCGGCAATATTAGCCGTCAGCGGGGAGCTCGTTATCTGCCTCTCGAAGAATCTACATGCGAGGGCATCGATGTATTCCTCGATGTATTCCATCTTTGCCCACGCATCCAGATCCTCGATCCGAACACGATCCCGTAGTGTTAATGAAAATGCGGCCCTTAGATAATGATTTTGTATCACTTGTAATTTTCTTTTGTGCGTCTTGGCGACAGAGCACCAGACTGGGGCGCCATACAGGAGGGCTGTACAGTATTAGCTTATTCTCAGGACTTAAGAACGCCCTGGCAGTGACTAGGGTGTTCAATCCATTTTTTTTATAATTGCGTTTTTGCTAATTACCGCGCGTATGTGTTGGCGGAAATTTAGCTTATTGTCTAGGATAATGCCTAGATATTTGACCTTCGGTTTCGGAGTGATATTAATGTCTTTATGTTTTCTAGTAATAACTATAAGCTCAGTTTTAGAGTGATTTAGAGAGATTTTTCATTTGTTATAGTAGGGCATAAGAATGTGCATATGCTCCTGTAGGTTGTTCTTCGCCACCTCCGCTTGGGGATTATGGGAGTAAATCGCTGTGTCGTCAGCGAATAGGGCTTTATGGGTGTTAGGATTTGACGGGATATCTGCTATATAAAGATTGAATAATAGCGGCGATAATACGGTTCCCTTGGGCACTCCCGCCAGCTGGTTATTGCTGGCAGAAATCCTCGTACCAATTTTGGTAGAGAAGACGTGACCGGCTGACGCCAAATCCATGCAGAGCGATGACTGGATCGATGCATCACGGGTGAGTGTTTGTAAGGCACTAAAATCTAATTTTTCCTACCGGCGCGGTAGGGAGAAATAAAGCGGGAAATTGCGCTGAGACGGATGCATGTGAGAAGGTGGAAGCATGTTCTTTCTTTATTTGACATATTGTTGTTTACACAACACTGATGGAGACAAACATATATTAAATTGAGAACGATTAATAACGATACGGGGTGACAGCTTACTTTCCACCGATTGTTGCATATAACAGAATCTATTATACCGACAATCCAGGTTCGAACTAAGGAGTAACTGAATTACGATATTTTAAATAAAAAATTGCGGTTTACCTGGGGGTGAAATAAATTTAGTTGGGTTTGAATTATGACTCAATCATACTACGGACATACAGGGTGTTATCAACCAAACTATACGGTGAAAAGCGCAAGTTAATACACATGCTGGAGTGTTTCCCCAACACGGTCAATGTGTTGTCAACCAAAAGTTGCCAACTGCCATGACTATATTTTTTTATCAAACATTGTAAGTAAGCAAGTCATTATAAACATGTGATCATGAAGTCAATAAAAGCACTTGTTTAATGAAATATACGATATTACAGGACAATATAATTAGTAATATATCTATAGGTAATAAAAAAAACATGATGTTCAAAGTGTCACTCATTATTCAAAACATACCCTATAACCCCTCCTTAGTATTTCCAAACTAGCCTTAATTATATGATTGTCCCCATTTAATCTCTGAATTTCGTTCGTAATTTTGTTTCTAATTTTCTGAATACTTGCGTTTCTTCTCCGGTAAACAAATTTTTTAAATGACCCCATAAAATCGTGCTCATTATTGTTATATCTGGGCTGTCGGAGATTTTACAATACTAGCTACCACTTTTGATTCAATACAGGTCGACCACCCCAATTCAGAAATAATCATTCTGGGAGATTTCAATGCCTATAACACCAACTGGCTCAAACATCACAACAAGACCGACAACGAAGGTAGAGAAGCTGAAGTATTTTCCATCAGCAGCGGGCTTACTCAACTTGTAGACGAACCAACTCGGATCTCAGAGGGGTGAATTTGCCGCCCTCCTGGAACTTTTTCTAACCACAAATCCTGACCAGTACACAATTACAGTCCGCCTTTAGGTACTTCCGACTAGTGATCGGCCGATATGCTTTTTTTTTGCCGATACCGATAATCGGCCGATACCGATATTCAAGTTGTCGATACCGATAAAATATCGGTATCGGCACGAAATTTTAAAACATTGATATAAAAATTATTTAATATTAATAATATAGTATTTAATACACATACATACTAGGTACATCTAAATAGTGACAAATTTGCAAACATTAAAGAGATCCGCTAGCACCGCATTCTTCTTTTTGGGAGTCATATGAGAAAGTTTTGTAAGTGAACCATCAAAAAAAGTTAAAGGTATTGAAACAAATTAGAAAAACTGGAAAGGAAGGAAATTAGTTTGTACCTATCAACTTCCGTAATTGACAGAAATGAATCTCCATTTGAATGGTGGGATTTCAATAAAAAGGATATGCCTTTACTTAAAAATCAAGCAGATAATTTTTTATCTGCCTCTTCTGCAAGCGTCTTTAGTGAGAAAATTTTCTCCGATGCTGGCAACATTTGTTGTATTAGAAGAAATAGATTGATCCCTGAGCCTGCTGAAATCCTGATCTTTTTGCATCGCAATTTGAAAAAGTTACATTTTTATTACTAGTTAGTAGTTTATACTACATTACGTCATGAATAATCACATGTATCAAACTTTTATTTTTGTTATTTCCTGTTTAGTGTAGAGGAATTGCATAAGTGCACTTTATTTGCACTGTTAAATTCTTGAAGCTGTGTTATTCAAAATAATAAAAATTAATTTAAAGGTAATTTGATTGTTTTTTTTTGTTTTAATACAAGTAAATTTAAAAAACTAGAGTTGTATTTCAAAATAAATAAAATAAAATTGCTTTAATTTAAAAAATGCTGATATTGATCGGCAAAATTTTGCCGATACCGATTATCGGCAAAATTTGCCGATATGCCGATACGATACCGATACACCGATATTTATATCGGTATCGGCCGATCACTACTTCCGACCACAAACTTATTACAACGGTTTGTGGATTGCCACCCACAGAAGGATTCACCATTGCCAGGTAAAATTTGGCATTACAATTGTGCAAATTGGGAGGATCTAAGAGAGCTCTACCTGGATTTTCCTTAGCTCGACGTCTGCTCTGACACTGACGACCCGTCAGTTTGTTGCGAATAGATTAAGCAAGTAATAGCCACCGGAATTGAGGCATACACATTCCAAATTCTATCAAGTTACCGTCAAAAGGAAAGCCCTGGTTCGACAGAAGATGCGAAAAAATCGTAGGTACGAAACAACAAGCCTACAAGTACTGGCAGCAAAATATGATCGCTGAAAGTCGCAGTTATTTTACCGAAAAACGAATGCAAACGTGTGATTGACGAAACTAAGAACAAACACGATCAAATAACCAGGAATAAACTTTTGCAATGCCCCAGTGGCTTTAGGAATTTCTGGTCGGTAGCAAAAGTACTAAGTAATAACTTTACAAAAACGTCTCTTCCACCTTTGACGAACGAGCGCGGCGCGGCGTCACGGCAACTACAGCTAAGGAAAAAAGCAAACATGCTCGTCAAAATGTTTTCATCGCACTCTACTTTAAACGTCCCCCATCAACACTACCATGACAGAAGTTAAGTTTCATCACCGTGGCATTCGCAAAATCCTCAAAGAGCTAGATAAGAAAAAGGCATCAGGGCCAGATGAAATACTTGCAATCGAACTGCGCCATCGAGCTAACACCCATTTTTTCCAGAATTTTTTTTATCTATCTTACCGAAAAGGGTTTTACCCATCTTCTTAGAAAGTCTCTCGAGTACAACCTGTTTAACCACGCCCTCAAACTATCGCCCAATTGCCTTGCTTCCAATAAGTCAAAATATGCTTTATTGTTCTAAACATACAAATGTTATAAACAAAGCTAGGCTACAACTATATCAATTAAAATCTATTAAAATCAAGTTACAAAATAAAACAAAGATAAAACCAGTAACAGAAGCATATTAGGATGACATGAACATAAACAAACGGTAAAAATAAAACAAAACAGAAATAGAAATAAGACCGCATATACATTTCTACCATTACTCCTCTGTCCCAAAATCAAAATACATTACAATAAAACTCAGACACTGAATAATAGGCTCCCTCAACCAAGAACTTTCGCAAGTAACGATTAAATTCTTTTGGGGTAGATGCCCCCTTGATTGTCTGAGGCAGATGATTAAAGATTTTTATGCCCTCATAAAAACAGATTTTTTAGTTAGGGCAGATGTAGGGATGGGCCGATTTAAATTACCTGTTTGACGTGTTCTGTACCGTGAATGTTCAGTAGTAAATTTATGTTTATTTTTAAATATGAGACGGGCAATTTCCTCGATATAAATACATGTTAGAGTAAGGACCTTTTCTCTAGGAAATAGGATGCGACAAGAATCACGCGATCCAACCCCACATAAATATCTCAAGGCACGTTTCTGAAGCACAAACAATGTCTGGACGAGGTAATTACTGGAGTTACCCCGAAAACAGATAGCACAGCGAAGGCGAGACTCCAGAGCAAAGTAGACAGTTCTGCCAACCCCCGTGCCAAGTCACTCAGACAGCAAAACAACCAGAAGATACCTTGTTCTCAAGATTAGTAATATGAGCTTCATACTTTAGTTCTTTGTCGATTGTTAGGCCAAGGAACCTGCTGATCTCCAGTCATGAAGCGTGTAGTCAATCAGCAACTACTCAAGTACCTCGAGACTAACAGAATAATTAGCGATAACCAATACGGCTTCCGCAAACAGATCGACAGGAGATATATTGGCGTATGTCACTCATTATATGGAGTAGGGCAATTGAGAACTACGAAGAATCTCGAGCGATTGCGTTGGATGTTTCGAAGGCATTTCACAGAGCTTGGCATGACGGATTGCTCAACAAAATGCCAGCATCTCTCTGCAGCTGGCTTGCCAGTTTCCTTAAAAACTGATCTTTGCACGTTGTAGTTGACACATCTCACACATTCACCATTAATGCGTGAGTCCTCAGGGCGCAATACTTTCACCAACTCTATTCCTCATCTATATTAATGACCTGCCGACCGAAACTAATAATCCTGTTTATAGCTTTGCATATGACAGTACCCTTGTCTCCCAATTTAGATCAGGAAAACCTTTACCAGCGACTGAGACTTATCACGGCAGGCAGGAGCAGATTACAACAATTAATCAAGACCTGGAGATGGTTCGAACCTGGCGCGACATGAATTTGGTCCAGTTCAATGCAGCAAAAACCCAAGCAGCCGCGTTTACCAAGAAAGCCAATACGGCGGGCCCTGATATCATTATGGCAGGATCGACCATTCCTTCATTCTCGTCAATCGGACTACTGGGTGTCTCGGCAATATGTCCAGGCATGACCACGTTGCTAACATCCCAAAATCAGTCTCGCAGAAGCTTGGTGCGCTATTTCGCAACAAAAAATGTATACACCGCAGCAGCTGCTCTTGCTCTACAAAGCGCAAATAAGACCGTGCTTAGACTATTGCTCATACATCTGGGGTGCCGCACCTAAGCATACCCTAAAGCTGCTGAATTATATTCAGAAGAGAGCTGTGCGTCGGCGACCCGGGATCTGGATAGTCTGAAACACCGCAGACATGTGGCCGAGATACCCCTGTTTTACACATATTTCACGACAGATGTTCCCAGGATTTGGCCCGCATCATCCCGCCCCCAGTAACGCGTGCCAGACAGTCGCGACAGACGGCAAGAGCGCACCCGTCCGTTGTACAACTGGAAACAGCTAGAACGTCGCTTTACAAGAACTCCTTTATCTGGCGCACTGCATTACTATGGAACTCACTCCCAGGACATCTGTTTCCCCCTAATTATAACCTACAACTATTCAAGAACATCTTCGCGCACACACCGCTCGTCGAGTGCCATAGAATCTCCCTTTAGTGTGTGTGCCACTGTCATAAAAAACCAATTTTGTTAAATAAGTTTACGTCTATTTATTGTTCTCTAGAAAATTTGTAAAAATTACACCAGTTTATCGAATTCAAAATCTTAGTTACTCCAGTGAAACACTTTAGCTAAGCAGGTATTATCATAATATTTTATTTTATTTTTCCTATTTTGCTTTAATATTGTTTCAAAACAGAGTTAGATAAATATCTATACTACGGTCTATTCAAGTTAAAGAAAAGTGAGGTGTAAATAATGCTCACTGAATGTGCCGAGCATGCGCCTGCCAGAACAGGTAGTGATTATATCTCGGCACCTTTTTATCTTTAATTCTTGTATATTGATTTTAGAAATTAGTTAAATATGTTTTATTTATTTACCAATTTATTGTTTTTTATAATATGTACATGTTTATCAGAATGCAGCCAATGTAACGATTAATTGAAAAAATGACACATAATGTGTATGACATCAGTCACAGTGATTGCAATACAACTAGCTTTGTTGACCTCTATTCCTCTATAACTAAATATATATTTACCTATTCGCCGTTTCTATTCGCTGTCTTTTCTGTAATTCCATCATAACTCGTAACGTCTCTCTTGCTTGATGTGGACGAAATTCATTTAACAAATGGTGTATGTGTATAAAGAGCAAGCTTAAGTCTTCTACTTTTTCAGTTCTTTTCGGAGAATCTGGACAATTTACTAATAGATCCAATAGGTCCAAAAAATTTGCTAATAGAGACTGATTCAGTTTTTTCAATTCTCGTCTTCTATCAAAATGTTGCGGATATAACCTTTTAATCCCCTAAAAGTTTTATATCAAAATATAGTGTCTGGATATTTAAATTTTTATTATAGTGGTGTAATAGTGTAAATAGAGCTGTATTTTAATACACAAGCCAATATTTATATTCTGTTTGATATTGCGAAGGCTATACAGGGTGGTCAATAGGTAAAGAGATCCAGAGCAACATTTCGGATTCTCAAAATTGTAGATTTCTAACTTCAAAAGTAAATAAATTATCAAAATAGGGGTGTATTTTAATACACAAGCCAATATTTACTTTTTGCTTACTATTGCAAGGTTTTTACAGGGTGGTTAACAGGTAATGATACCCAGAGCAACATTTCGAATTCTCAAAATTCTAGATATAATAAAACATTTCAATTGTTTTCGTAATATTCACGTTTGAAAAGTGATATTTTTATAAATTTAAACCCCAGTAAAATCTAAACAGTTTGCATTTTTCTTGATTTTAGCTATCATCCGGAAAGATCAACTTCTGGTTTGGCGGGATGGTCGCATTTTCCGATGATATCACTGGTTAGACCACTAAAAGACGATAAGAAAATGCACACCGCCCAGATTCTACAGGGGTTAAATTTACAAAAATGGCATTATACCTGAAAAATATATACAATTTTGAGAATGGTGAGCTTCATATTAAAAAAACAAAATTGATAGCCACTCATCCTTTTTGACAAACAACGAATATTATTGAGCAAGGTCAAAAAGTGTAAAAAATAAAAAAATCGACCAGACCAAGCTTTTTTTGCAAAACACTTGGTCCTGATAAAAATCCCCTGGCGGTTCATGAAAAACCCTACACATTTTGTATTTAAACTATTTAAATAATCTCTCTAGTAGTCTAAAATATATGGAAAACCTTGTACCAATTATAATTATAATATTCTAGAAAACATTATATGTGCACCGCTCAAAAGTTATTCTTGTGATTAATGGAGGTAAATCAATTTCTCCAATGTATTTCGTAATCGTATAAGTGAGTGGGCCCAGATGGGCACTTCACTGCAACCCTATTGTGGTCTATTGTGGCTCACATCCATGGTTTCCACTAGGCCAGAGGTTCGATCCTTTTCACAAAGCTTTCTGGGGTGGATAGTTTTCAAGTTTCCATTGCTGGACAGTGACATAAAACATGCTCCATAATAATCTTCGTCCTCCAAGCACAAGCGGCATTCCGTTTCTTCGGTAAGGCCTATCTTGTTCATGTAGCTTCTTAAGGCCTGTACAAACCAGACAACAATATGTTGCCAACTGTTGGCAACATGTTGACAGGTGTTGGCAACATATTTGTTGGACACAACAACTTGTGTCTGCCTACATGTTGTCAACAGTGTTGTGCGTCCAAACCAAAACCAGTTGAACGTTGAAACTAAACACAGTGTTGGCGAAAATGGACCCCTCTACTGCTGCTGGTGTTAGTGCTGCTTTTATCATAATAGCTTCCTACGCCCAGATACGAAAAAGAAGATGGTGGCAGCGACAGTTCATACAACATTTGTTTGAAAGTGCGAAGCCATCTTCGACATTTTATCATATTTCAGATTTCTATCTCGATATTCTCGGCATGAAATGTCCCATAGTTAAGGAGACGTATGTAGCATTTCAATGAGTTCTACCACTTGCTCTTTGGTCCATAACATGTTGGCTGTAAAGAGATAACAAGGAACTACACTCTGTTGTGTCAACAAATAATAAAAGTACGCACAAACATATTATGGACATATATTTTATATGGGTCACTTCCAGCTTTTTTATGTTCTGCAAATAATATGCAGTATAAATCATTTCTAAATAAATGTAAGTGTAAAAAAAAACGAACTTGACCAAGCTACCGTGAAAACACATGTCCGCATTATTATATTAAGTTAACATTATTAACGTACATGCCAGTTGTAACAAATAATAAAATCGTTGTTTCAAACAACGAACAAAATAAAGCACCGATTACCGAGTAGATGATACCTCACTAGTCTTATTCGACGTTACTTGTTGGCAACACCGTCCAAACAGAGCGATGTTTTCCGTTTGAAATGGAAAACACGGATACATACAACACTCAACAAAATTCTTTGATGTCTTGCCGCACAACATCGGCGCTATGTTGCCGTGTATCTATCAACTTGTTGCGAGTTGATGGGATACATGTTGACAACAGTGTTGACAACATGTATTCGGGCGATTGTTGGTCGGTCTGTACTACGCTTTAGCCGACAATGGCCAGTGTACATGCATCGGCCAAGTTGAAGAAGTTGTCTAGTTCTCACTCCTGATGGCAGATTCACTGCCATCTTTGAATTAGTTAGGCCCTGTAACTCTCTCAATTTGTCAATAAATTGCTGTTGTGCACCTGGATAGGGCTTCTTTAGCTGTGTTGTTAGCTATTCCTAGTACTGATTCTGGTCCCATGAAGGCCGTTGCGGCCGTTTACTTCGCAAGAGCATCAGCTCTTTCGTTGCCTTCATATCCTGTATATCCAGATCAGTGTAAGTTTATTTTCCCTACCTGTGAATAGTTCCTGGCAATTCCATACTGCTTTGGATGAACAACGGCTAGATTCAAGAGCTTTTAAAACTGTTTTACTGTCCGAGTAAATTTTGATTGACCTGCTTTTCCAGTTTCTATCGATGAGCCACTGTGCAGTCATATCAATGGTTTTGAACTTCATTGAAAAATGGTTGCATGTTTGCCTAGGGAACATTTAAGCTCAACCTTACGATTTTTATTCTATGCAGCGGCTCGTGTTTCATCATTGGTCTTCGCGCCATCAGTGAACCAACTATTAGCTGTTATTCTCAGAAGTTCCGAGTTTTTTGCCCATTCATTTATCTCTGGTAGGAGGACGTCATAGGCATGGTAATAGTTAGTAATGGTAGGCATAACATCTGTAGGTACACCAAACACACTGTCCCGCTCATTGACGTTTTTCAGCCTGTTGGGCACCATGATGATCGCCTACGGATTGTTGATCACCGCCTGTGTCAATCTATACGGAGCCTATCTGGCCTTCCTCTCCAGTATTATTTGGAGAGGTCACAGATTTAGAAGACACTAAGGCGCTGCCGCGGGTGTAGTACCGAAGGCGGCACTAATTGCCAGACACGCTTGTCGTTGTAAGGTGGATAATTTGATTCTTCGCGGAGCTCTGTAAACTCTTAGAGTACCAAGCTACTGCTCCATATGTTATCATTGGTCGTATGACCATAATATATAGCCAGTGCATTTGTCTGGGATGTATGCCTCATGTAGTATATCTACAACTTAAAAAGTACTGAACCTCAAAAATCCAGTTCACCTTAAAATGAACCAAATCTAGTTCCTTAAGCACATGAATTGTGATGACAATTTTTAATTTGTATGTTACCATTAGAACGGAAGGAATTACCTTGGCATATTATTTATAAGAACTAGAAATGAACAATTATGGAAATTATTATGCTCGTTATACTTTAACCACTTGGGATTTTATGTCTAGTTAGAACATACACCATAGCAGACTTCCAAAAGTACCAAATAATAGAATATTTAGAAAAGAAAAATACTTTCATCTCCCTTTTCTGGGAGGGAAAACTATATGTTGTTTTATTTGAGGGGAAAAGTGACATTGTCTACCATTAGATTGGGTGTTGGTAACATAATTCCCATAAGTGCAGTGGAAAAAGTAAATTATTGCTGATTTATGAAAGATTCTATTCTATACAAAAATATTACTTAGCTGCCCCTCCTTGTAGAGCTTATTATGAGGCGTTTTCCCTTTGGTATTGTAGTTCATAAATAAGACAAATATTGCTTTACAGATAGATCTTGTTGACAAAGCTCATTCGGTAAACACATATAATAATAATAATAATAATAATAATAATACTTCTTTATTTCAAATTAAAACATACAAAAGGTACATTTAAAATGAAATGACGTAATTAAGTCTTGCAGTGAATATGGCTCAGTCTCTATAAGTGTTTCTTTCAAAAATGTTTTCCACCTTGACACACTATTAGTTAATTTTATACTATTTGGTAAGTTGTTGTAAAGTTTTATGCACATATAATAAGGACTCTTCTCTGTAACTGTTAGCCTATGGTTAGGATATAATAAGTTATAATTTCTATTACCACGAACATTTTCAAATTTATCTCTATTTTTAATAACAAACATTAAACATTCAAATATGTAAAGTCCATATACCGTTAGTAGGTTTAAATTTTTAAATATCCCACGACATGACTCTAAAAAATTCATTCTGTTTATTACCCTTACAATTTCCTTTTGTATAACAAAGACTCTCTGCAGTTCCGAACTACTTCCCCAAAAGAGAATGCCATACCTTAAGACCGACTCAAAATTTGCATGATATAATATCTTTAAGGTGTTTAAATTCATATACCTAGATACTACTTTAATTCCGTAACCTATACTGCTCAACTTTAAACATAAATTATTTATATGCTCATTCCATAATAAAAATTCTTCTATAGTTATACCTAAGAATGTAGTGTTATTACTTATTGTACAGTTTTTTCGACACAACATGATATTTTCAGGTTTTTCAATTTGATATTGTTTAGTTCTAAAGAGTACGAGATTTGTTTTATCGTCGTTTAAAATGAATTTATTTTGGGGAAACCAGTTGCTTGTGAGGAAAAAAGCATTTTCTGCATTTGCCAAAAGATGTTTCATATTTGATCCAGACACAAGAAGGCTTGTGTCGTCAGCGTAATTAGTTATTGTAAAATCATTACTAATATAACTAAGATCATTTAGAAAAATTATGAACAGTATAAGTCCCAGAATCTGATTAAACTTCATTGTTGTTATTATCATGAACCACTACTCTCTGCATTCTTTCTGTGAGATATGATTTTATCCAGGTATATGCATTACCTCTTACACCATACTTATTTAATTTATACAATAATAAGTCCCTATCTATACAATCATATGCCTTACTTAAATCTATAAACATTCCTTCAAACAAGTATAAGATTGCCTTTGTGAAAAATAGCTGTTGTAACCCTGGAATTGATTGCCTTTTGCTCCACAAATGATTGAAATTTTGTTT
>MU182914.1:101029-114665 GCA_016904865.1 Pissodes strobi
CACCACCTGGAGCCACCCGTCTTGAGATCGGCTTATTTTTCTCTAATGGAGTCACGCGTTGCTTATGGTATAGCTTTCTGGGGATGTTGCAGTGCTGCCAGCTTCTCTTCAATTTTTATCTTGCAGAAACGAGCTCTTAGGTTTATGTTTAATATGTCATTTCGGCATTCTTGTAAACCTATTTTTATTTCACAAAAGATCTTGACTGTTCCATGTTTGTATTTGCTAGAGAGTGTTTGTCTAGTTTACAAGAAGTATTTCAACTCTTTGGATCCTGTCCGACCATATCACACTAGGCAAGTGAATGTTGTTCCTTTATTGATTCCCCGAAGTGCTCTGGTTATGAAGTCCTTTGTCTACTTTGCTAAAAAAGCCTTTAATCACCTTCCCCTAAATATTAGATCCTCTAATTCTTACAGAGTGTTTAGAGGGAGGGTAAAGGAATTACTTTTGAGAAAGGCTTACTATGATGTTGCCGAATTCCTTGATGATTCCCTGTAAAATGGGCGCGTGTTGTTTATGTGTATTTCATCTTTTATTTTTATTTGTATATGTAAATTTTATTAACAAGCTGTCCGTTGTTGGACTATTTATACCTATTTTCTATTTTTATGTTCCTTGTGCTTGGTACTGTATTTGTATAATTTACTTATTTGATCCTTATCAAACTTTTTATGTACCTATCTAAAAAATTGTTATGGTTAGCTTTGTAAATGAGATTTTTATCTTTTTATAATAAAGCTTTTTTTGACTTTTGACTTTT
Source organism: Pissodes strobi (assembly GCA_016904865.1). Classification (NCBI taxonomy): domain Eukaryota; kingdom Metazoa; phylum Arthropoda; class Insecta; order Coleoptera; family Curculionidae; genus Pissodes; species Pissodes strobi. The sequence goes on from MU182914.1 coordinate 101,793, forward strand.
GACTTTGACTTTGACTGGAATGTGCCTCGCAAGATGTCGCTGCAGTCTTTCCTTGATCAATATTTCCAAGATTTTCCCAAGTACTGGAAGGAGTGTGGTCTGAAGTTACTAACCCTGGAGTGATTGGTGTTTGGCTTGGGAATGGTGATGATTTGGCCTTTCTGCCAAACTTCTGGAAACTGTCCCTTCTGAAAGCAGAAGTTGAGGATACTGATTATTTTCTTGTGTATGTTGGTACTTAATTGCCTTAGAATATTTTTAGTTAGAGAATCATATCCAGGAGAAGTTGATTTCCCGAGTTGACAATGCGAAAATATGTATCCTCTTCCACCATTTCCATTGTTCCATCAGGTTCGTTCAGGAAAAATTGGGTCGACCAAGTATTGACCATATCCAGATTATTATTGTCGTAGCTTGGGTCTCTGTCAAAGCAATAAATTTGCTGGTAGTAATCTCCAAATGCATTAGCCTTTTCCTGATCTTCATTAGCTAGCTTTCCATTAACTTCTATTGCGGGTATTGTTGACTTGGTATAATAGTTATTTTTCTGTTTATGTATTAATGTTTTGATCTACTTTTATTTAATGTGACTCTGTGACTTATGAAGATATCTTGCACATGTTTATGCATTATGCAATAAATTTAATTCATTAATTTCAACATACTGAAAATATATCTCCAAATTAAAATTCTGAATTTATGACAAATATATCCCCTGAAAGATGCCCCAATGGGACAACAACCCTTCCTCCTTCCTTGCGTAATTTTTAAAAGGAACGAAAGATCACATTAGACCAATGATGGTTGTAGTGGAGGGGACCCCACATATACGAAAAAGGAATCAAATACAGAAAGATGTGTTGCACCCTGGGTATCAAACCAAGAGGAGTGGTGCCCAGAACCTAATGGCAAGTGGGGTCAGAAGTTTTACTATAAATTAACAGTTCTGTAGTTATATTTGCAAAGACATACTTACTAACAACCTCATTAACAACAAAAAGTTGCTGATTACCTTAATCCAGCTAACCAGCTTTTATCTCTTGCTATACAACATGCATTGATTTATAAGGTAGGTCATACAAAGTTCAATTATTATGGCTTACAATTTTTATTTGACATCTGAGTTAGTTTGCATTCTTCTTGCTTCAAATAAATAAATAAATGCATGCTTAAGAAATAAAATAACACCATAAACAATTTTGCTTATGGCTTGAAAACTAAAGATTACATAAATCTGTTGGTAAGTAATTTGCCTACAAAATCTGCTTGCTTATAAGTGCTGTAGAAAACATTGCGTAGCAATTTGTTATTCAGCCTATATTTAATGTTAGTGAAACTAACTTCAAAACATCAAAACACAGTAGCTTCTTGGTTAGTTTTCTAGAGCTTGACCCAGCCAAAACCAAAGTTATCCCAACACACTCATTTGGGGTGAGGTCTGGTGATTATCATTAGAGCTAGCACAGCTAGCTCAACATGGGGCAAGTGTTCCCAGCATCTATATTTTATTTTCTACTACTCATTGGGTTTTACATACTTACCTGACTTTCAAGTGGGCGAATAATACTTTCTTCAGTATTAAATGTATTTCCGAACATATGATATGTATCTTGAATGGGAGGTGGTGGTTTTGGTGCTCTGCCCCTTCGAATAAGTTCATCTGTATACTGATTCACATATTGCATGGGGGGTAAGGGTAAGGAACTAACTTGAATTGCATCAGAAGACATTTTATAATAGATAAGATAGCAGCATACACAAAACTACAAACAATATTTATTATTTAGAAAAGGGGAAAGAACAGGACAAAAATAAAATGTCAAAATTTCTTGTTGATTTTTGAGGTGACATGTGACTGACATATCATACATTGGCCTGCTAGTCTTTTTTTGCGTTTAGGTGATCATATGTCGGTATAGTCCTTAGGCGCTTTCCAGCTAAGAGTTTTGAGCACGCAACCGAGCCCCGGTGCGCGCAAATGTTTGACGCACGTATTTCAGCTGTTACCGCGTTTGAAACTCAGGTTACTTTCTCCTTGCCTCTGAAGAACAAGAACGAAGAACCTGCCGGATATTTGGAACTTGAAGCTTGAATAACAAAAACGTTTTATAGGTTATGTAGTTTTGTTTGGTTTGGTTGTTTTGTTCATATTATTATTATTATAAAGATTAAGTAGATAACAAAGCTGCAATGGAATAATATATATTTAAATAATATTTAAGCGGATTGATACCTTCTATCTTACTAATTACATACAAACTTGTTTCTTAATCCACCTCCTCTGATTTGGAATAGCTGGACTCATTTTTAAGTTTTTAACAAGCTCTCAACAATTTTATTTAATTGAACGCGGAGGGCCATGCGGATCGACCAATAGGAGAGGCCGATTTTTATATAGTGCACTATTTGTGTAAAGGATCTTATAATACGTAAGATTCCGCGATCTTTGCGCCCTCTATTAGTACTAGCGCCAACATCCAAAGCTGCCCGGCAGGAACCTCTATCCGGCGCAAAAACTAGCACCCTCTATTTGCCAACAACAACACTAACAATCGAAAATAACAATTAATAACTAAGAATGACGTAAGGCGAAATACTTTTTAATATCTTCCATCTGACGAAGTAAAAATATTGAAAAAAATTACTAGTCGATTACTCACATTTTACTCACAAAATGGCATTATTCACAATTTCGCTCACACGATTTGAATTTACTCACAAATGTGAGTAATTACTCACAAATTGGCAGCACTGATGCCCGCGTGTAGTTCCGGCTCCACAGGTGTGCCCGAAGCGCCGTGTTTCAAGCACATCGCTTAAAGCCCAAACATTTGTTCAGCTGGAAAGCGACCTTTTTGATGTGTAAACATCTTAAGCGGCGATATGAGGGTAAATATCGGCAAATGGGAAGGAAATGTGTGGGCGGGCGGAACTGTGGGGACGGAAATGTGTAAACCGATTCTAGCCGCTACGGCGGTATTATATACAATTTTGCCATTTAAAATCGTTTTAACCGGATTTTAGACGACAAAAAAGCATATTTTAAATTAAACGAACCGTCAAAAGTATTATTTATTAATTATTATAGTGCAGTGTATTTGGATCCATAGCACAGCTTATTTTTTTAATGGACGGTTGAATATAAAATTAATTTTTGCTTCAAAGTCAACGACAAATTCGTCCGAAGCCACGGCTATCGTCCTAAAAAAGTCCGAATTTTCGGGTTTTTATACAATTTTGTCATTTAAAATCGTTTTAAACAGATTTTAGACGATAAAAGAGTATATTATTATTTTAAATTAAACAAACTGTCAAAAGTATTATTCAGATACCCAGACGTTTAAAACAATATTGCGTCATAGCCCTCTTCTAAAATTTTCAAAATTTGGTTATTGGCTTTCCCAAATCAAAGAATGTCGGCCCAAGATGACTAGGTAAATAAGCTGTGTCCATATATTGATGTTATTCCTGGTGGCATTAGATTTTCGTGTCGAATTTGTGCAGTGAATTAATCCACTCCGAAGCTGCCAGTAAGTATTATTAAAGAATCCTAATTAATATTATAGATGCGAATGTGTTTGTTTCTTATGCTTTCACGCATAAACACTGTTCCGGTCATCATGAAATTTTGTACGGATATTTTCAAGAGTGCAGTACACATACAAGAACATAGGACACTTTTAGCTTTTACCCGCGGCTTCGTTCGCGTTGACTTCTTATTATTTTAAACTTCGTTATTAAACCTAATTTTTATTCTATGAACAAGCTAAAACGTACAGGCAACGAGCATAGCACGTTGAAAATACCAGTTCTCCTTCGATCACTGAAGTTAAGCAACGTCGGGCGTGGTTAGTACTTGGATGGGTGACCGCTTGGAACACAAACGTGCTGCTGTCATTTTTTACAACCGATGTCGTTATAGGATATGTTTACACATCAGTGTCTCGAGTACTAGCAGACTCGCTCTTTTTTTTTTTGGTTATGTCATTGTCTTAAATACATAAACAACCGTTATGTATTTATTGGTCATATAATATATTTACTTTCTTGATTACCTCGTTTTTAAAATTTTTAAAAACTTTATTTTAGTTACACGAAGAAAAATACAAAGTATTAACCTGCTACTAGGAAAGCTTGCTTATGACTAAAATTCATGTTCTTATCTACGTTTATTTATAATATAATAAATGCTGAGCGCTGCAAAGCTAGTAAACTAATCCCTTAAAACTACATAGTCGCCATAAGTGGCCATATAATTATATCTCAAAACAAAATCAAAACAAAACGCTATGATCGGATCTGGTATCGTCAATGCCCACAGACTTCAAAACTTGGTTGGTTGGTTTCTATGATTTGGCTCTGAACGTGCCACGCGTTGCCCAAAATGGCCGTCGAAAGAGCTGCTACTCAACAGCGATGTTATCCCGACCGAGAACCAAACGGAAGTGTTAGCAAAACTTGTTTTTGAAGTGAAAACTTTTTTAGCGCCGTTAGTCGGCTGATAAACTAGTGGCTTCAGACAGTGGTCTATTTTAAACTTTTCTGTTGGCGCGCGCATCACAATAATTACATTTGTATTTTTTTCACTTCGTGCAATGCCCTTCGCTCGCTCCGGGGCGCAACCAAACAAAACTAACCGAAACTAACTCAAAATTTAAAAAAAGAAACAAACATAACCTTTAAAAATAATTAAAACATGACTGGGCACTGACGGGAAGCGAACCCGGAAGGTAAATGATCCGGACCGTTGTATCACAAACTCAGTAGGTATCTGACCACTGAGCTACCATATCGTTGAAAGCAATTCAGTGTACCGTAAAGGCATGGGTAAATCTGCTGATTCGGCATTTGCGTCTAGGGAGCCCGTTCCATTCGTCGTCATTAGACAGCAGCAGTAAGATGTTCGTACTGCTGCTCCCCGATTCTCCATTGGATATAAGTACAGTGACGGAAATAAAATTTCGTACACTGAGCTTAACATTTTATGTCATTTTTGAATATTTTGGTAAACAGGGCTTTTACCTTTATCTCACCTTTATACCTTGCGTTTCTTACTTCAGTAATAACAGAAAAAATGTTATAATATAAAATTATTTATTAGAAGGAAGTATTTCTATACAAATGGTAGTTGAGGGAGTTGAAAAACTAAAAAGCACTATACAAGACCTTAAAACTAAATGAGAAAATACAGGATCATTTTATAGCAGGGCAGAAAGTGGTAGAAGTAAATTTTCAAAGGAAAATCAGGATAATAATATACAATACGATACGACTTTAAAAATGAATAAAACATTTTATTCATATAATAAAAAGAACATTGTTTTAATATTTTAAAAGGGATTAATTTTTTTTCCACCAATAGGTTTAAACGTCTGGGCATTGATGTCACCAGCATTTGGGCGTGATGAACATTGTAATTATTCCAGGTTTCTTCAATTTTATTCCACAAATCATGACTATTTTCTGGATGGAAATCATTGTTTTTGTTGATTTCTTTTACGATATATCCCCAAACGTTTTCAATTGGATTGATATCAGGGCTTTTTGAGGGCCAAGGTAACAATGAAATGTTATTTTCCCGTATCCAACCGTATCCGATACCACAGCTTATACCGTACCGAATCAGTTATTTAACTCTCCACGTGTTTTGAAGCAATAAAATCCAACCAATAGGAGCATTTTCCTCGTATTCTGGGCGTCTGCTACGAGCCGAATTATATGAGGGCGACTTCGTTTATTTATGAATAACAGTACCGGTCTGGTGTCCAATGTAGTGTTATCTTTTTCTATTACGACAGTTTGCCGAATCGAAGAGACATAAACCTGGTTGAGTCGGAAACTGAACACACCGCACAGCGTTGGACTCTCGATTTTTTGACAAGAAGCAGCAGGTTACGTTCTTATATTGGATTGTTTGCGTGTTATAATTTGTGCTCGATTATTTATTTATTTAAGTGTGTTAACTTTTTGGACATTTAATCATTAAAGTGTTTTCATTGTTAACCATGGTCGTACGTTGTTTTGTCTGCAATGGGTACAAGAAAACCAATCCAGCTTCAGGATATTTTAGTTTTCCGAAAGATGAAAGGGTATAAGTAGATGTTTACATTAAGTATTGAGATTAAAGTATGGTTCATTCATATCACATTGCATGATAAATTAATATTCTACGTCGATAATTGTTTGGCTCCCTTCTGCAGGAAGTTTAACTTTTTAAACTTGAGACATAAATTGTAGTTTTGTCTAGCCTCTTAGCATCCCATAATAAAGGCAACCAATTTAGAACCGTCACACTATATTCTGCTAATATTACAAAGGTGGTATGTAAATTTAATTAGAAATAAGTAGTGAACAATATCACATACCTACAACTCTTTATTCATTGCCTACAACTATACAAGTAGTAGTAGCTTCGAGTGACGAAATATCAATTTATTAAGGCCGTTTGACGCGATCACATTTTTGATAAAATTTCTGCCCGTATAGTAATCTTTCGAAAACGGCAATCTTACTTTGCGCTCGAAAAACACACAGAACTTTTTCTACAGCCGCATTTTTTAAAATTAAATGCACATTTTTCGCTATACTTATTCTGAAATTTGCAAATGACTCTCAGTTTTGACATATTATATTCGGACTTCGGGCACGGCAAATATAACAACCAGCAATATCACATCTTCTTTTTTCGCATCTGCGCAAGTCCGCGCGCAAGATATTCCTTGGTAGGAAATCCGTCAAACTGCCGCCAGCGGTGTCGTGTTTTTACGTCTGGTTTATTTTATTGCTATTGGAGTTAAATCGAAACCATAGGCGTGTATTTGTCAAATATTTGACATTGTGAGAGACGAACGTTGATTATGACATTGTGTAATGCAAAAAGCGATGGTGTTTAAGCAATAAGAACTTGTACAAACCAGACATATTCTTCCAAGAAGAATTTCTTTAGATTTCCTGCTCATACAACAAGGTATACATATATTTCACAACCCATTGATATTTGAAATGTTATATTACGGCTCTGTTAAAGGGAAATCATACTTATATATTTCAAATCCAGCCCTGACTTTTCCTACCGAACTGACATTAGCAAGGTCAAATTTAATTTTTCGCCTGACAGGTCGAGTAATATTGCTGGTTGTTATATTTGCCGTGCTTCGGGTATATTTAGAACAGGAGTGCCAGCAACAAACTGTAACAAACGCATGACTGTCATTTATTTGTCCTCGGTTTCCATGACCATTCATAGCACACTGGACGGAAAAAGTGAGAATTTACTTTTCCTTGTTCGCGCTACAGCGCAAAATAAGGATCCACGGCATTCGTCGATTTTGCGATATCATTTGAATTTAGCAATTAGTTATTTTGCTCGCGGCTGTAGACAAATTGATATTCTATGTTCATATCAAAATATTTATATATTTATTTACACTTATAAACACCATATTCGTGGTTATGTATAAATGACTGATCATTCTCGATCACGTTTACCAGATATATTTTTTGATCAATTTCACTTACATATCATGTTTAATTTAATTTACTAAAAATGTAAACTAAATTAAATCCAGTCCGTCTCTGTTGAGTTCCAGCTGGCCATTAAAACCTAACATTTTTAATGTATGAAGGGAATGCGCGAAAAATGAGGAAAGCATGAAAAAGTCAAATCTGGCTTCATCGACATCAAAGGAGCCGACGGCGACGTAGAGTTAAATAACTGATTCGGTACGGTATAAGCTGTGCCGATATTCTCCTTGCTATATTAACGGGGCAGTTATCATGCTGGTATATAAAATGTTCTTGTTGAAATATATTTTTTACTGATAGCAACATAACATTTTGAAGGATATGGTGACATATTTCTAGCCCCCTGGAAGCAATATACCCCCATACATTAACAGATAATCTTCCACTTGTTTTAACATGTTGGGTATATCTTTCTTCCTACCGTGTATTTGGCGGCCTTACACTCTAATCCTCCCGCTATAATAAGGCTGAAAAATTTTCTCGTCGGTAAATACTACCTTAGTCCATACCTTGCGGTAAATATTCCATCGCAAACCCTATTATTTGCCCTTTATTCACATTATTTCACATCGGTCAAAAATGGCGTTTTAGCAGATACCTGTTTCTCAGTTCCGAAGTTTTCTTTATACGACTTCTTGCCGTTCTTTACTGTCCCAGGAAAATTAGTATGATTACGTGCTTCTACTGCTGTCTGAAATGGATTGTTTCGCGAATAATCTATTAGATCACTATCTTGATTTTCGTTTGTAATTTTTTTTCTGCCACTTCCAGCCCTTCTATCCTGTATTTTCCCATTTAGTTCTGAAGCTTTGTATAATGCTTCTAGGTTTCCCAACTTGCTCAGCTATTCTTCGTAGAGAAACACCTTCTTCGAAGAAAGCAATTAATCTTGCGTTCTCGAGTTGATTCATCTTCACAAGCTTTGTTAAAATGAAATAATATAATTTTCAAATCTTATGACACCGATATCAATTTGTCAAAAAGTGAAGTGTTTTTCCAGGTGATCTAGGTATACAAAAGCCAATATCACATTGGGAAAAAATAAGTGTACGAAATTTTATTTCCGTCACTGTACAAATACTACCTGTAAATAACTGTTTGTGTGAATCTTTGTTGGAAAAGGTGCAAGATTGGATTGTCGTACTGCATTTCTTTTCCTGATTTTGGATATGCCTTGAGTTAGTTTTGGTTAGTTCATGTTCGATGAGCCTCCGTAGCGAGCGAAACGAGCGGAGGGCGGGAGAGCCATGCGTGAAGTGAAATATTAGTTTAATGATAAAAAATTTGGGTTAAGAGCCGTATTATAGTGGATATGCAGCAGCTTGCATGTGTTTCCGCGAATATATTTCATATGTAAGCTCAAAATTACAGGACGCAGCAAACGCTTGCAGAACACCGGATTGGAATGGTCGAATGACGGAGAATGGAACGTTCTCCCTAGACGCAAGTCCGATTCGGCTAACGTTGGGTCGCGTCGTGGAACGGAACAGAAAAGTTTAAAACAGACCGCTGTCGAAAGACGCTACTGGCACTGACTAAGAACGGGAGTTGTTTGAGGCCCGATGAAACGGAAACGAGGAAACGAAAAAGCGACGCCAATAAAGTCAAGTTGTTTTCATTATCCTGAGTTTTAAAGGTAGTGCATTAATTGTTTTAATGTTTTTGAAAACGGTGACTAAGTAACAAGAAAAAAAAACACAAAAGAAAGAAAATGTTAGAATCACTCTACTAATATTTCACTTCACCCATGCCCTTCCGATCGCATCACTCGCTGCGGAGGTACAACCAACAGAAATTAACCCAAACTAACCCATGGCATCAAGAAAAAAACTAAAACTTTGTATTGAAGTCAATAATACGACAACCTGACAACCACTCACGAAGTTCACTTAGTATTTGAACTTAATTCACGTTGGAAAACGACAGTAAGATGATTGTGTTTGCATGGAGAAAGTCCATGCTACAATTGCATCATGGGGAAAGTCTTCATAGAATGAATGATAAGATATATCGGGGTCCATTCTGCGAACGCCGACTAGATGCAAATAATTGATCCGAGTTTCTGAAAGCTTGGGCACATTTTCGAAGGTCATATACGACCTGCCGACGACCATAATACCTACTCGTCGTAGGTATTATGGTCGAACTTATCAATTTTGCAAACTGTTGAAAAATTAGAAAATGTATTTTATTCAATAAGTATTTTAATGTATTTACCAATATTGTTTTAGGGAAGAGTATGTAGGGTAGAATAGCATTTTTCTGGTTTTAAAAAGGACGTTATTTAACTTTTTTTAAAACTTATTGATGATTTTTTTTAAGAAAAAACGAGATGATCCAACGATTTTTGTTTTTGAAGTGAAAACTTTTTAGCACCGATGGGTGTGATGTGTGTGAGAAGCGGAAATGACACTAAAGATAGAAGAAGAAGAGGAAGAAAAAAAAGAGAAGAACATATAGACCTATAGGATACAATAGTTATACAGTTGCTACATGTTTGTTAAAAGTAAAAAGTAGTCCTCGTCCGATCACTGAAGGTAAGCAACGTCGGGCGTGGTTAGTACCTGGATGAGTGACCGCTTGGGAAAATTAATTTGGTCTAAAAGAATGATGGTTGCGTTCACCCCAGCAGCGCGACCAGTAGCGATCACTGATCGGTCGTGTTGAACGTTGTTTTTTCAACCGCTCCGTGTAAGCGATTAAGTTTCACATCACATCAGCGGGCTTCAGAGTTGCGCGCGCATCACATTGTTGACAAAGATGTCTAATATTACTCTTCACGCATGGCCCTCCGCTCGCCACGGGGGCGCAACCAACAGAAACTAACCCAAGGCATGCCCAAAATCAAATAAAATTCTACTACGATAAGAAAACCCACCACACGTTAAATATTTGACCCCCGAAATGGGGCCAGACTCTGAAAAGCCAGGCTCCATCGAGAGAAGGTCGCTTCAAATGCGCCAGCGGCGAACTCGCTGTTGCCAATTCGCGTTGGAAGAAAAACAAAAACCAACGCGGCAGCACTAGCGGCGCATCTACCGACGCGTGGCTAAATTCGCGTATTGCGAGATATTGGCAACGTGGGGCATGAATCGTCCGAGGGTTATCGCCGCAAGGTAAAATATTGTGAGCGCATTGATGTCTCTATCTCGGCTACATGTCTGCGGTGTTCCAGACTATCTAGATTCCGGCCGGGTCAACTCCGGGTCGCCGACGAGACGCACAGCTCTCTTCTGAATGGAATCCAGCAGCTTTAGGGTATGCTTTGGTGCGGCACCCCAGATATGTGAGCAATATTCTAAGCACGGTCTTATTTGCGCTTTGTAGAGCAAGAGCAACTGTTGCGGTGTATAGAGTTTTTTTGTTGCGAAATAGCGCACCAAGCTTCTGGGAGGCTGATTTTGCGATGTTAACAACGTGGTCATGCCAAGACATATTGCTGTTGACCGAGACACCCAGCAGTCCGATTGACGAGGATAAAAGAATGGTCGATCCTGCCATAATGATGTCAGGGCCCGCTGTATTGGCCCTCTTGGTAAACATGGCTGCTTGGGTCTTTGCTGCATGGAACTGGACCAAATTTCGGTCGCCCCAAGTTTGAACTTTCTCCAGGTCTTGATTAATTGCTTTAATCAGCTCCTGTCTGCGGTGATGAGTCTCAGTCGCTGGTAAGGGGTTTTCTGATCTAAAGTGGGAGACAAGGGTACTGTCATCTGCAAAACTGTATACAGGATTATTTGTTTCGGTCAGCAGGTCATTAATATAGATGAGGAACAGAGCTGGTGAAAGTATTGCGCCTTGAGGCACGCCCGCGTTGATGGTGAATGTGTCCGAGATGTGTCCATCGACTGCAACGTGCAGAGATCGGCTCTTATGGAAATTGGCAAGCCAGCTGCAGAGAGAAGCTGGCAGTCCGAAGGACGGTAGTTTGTTGAGCAGTCCGTCATGCCAAACTCTGTCGAATGCCTTTGAAATATCCAATGCAATCGCTCGAGACTCTCCGTAGTTCTCAATTGCCCTACTCCATATATGAGTCACATAGGCCAACATAGCTCCTGTCGATCTCTCTTTGCGAAAGCCGTATTGATTATCGCTGATTATTTTGTTGTTCTCGAGGTACTTGAGTAGTTGCTGATTGACTACACGTGCCATGACTTTGGAGATTATTGGAAGCAAGGCAATTGGACGATAGTTTGAGGGCGTGGTTTTCTTGCCTTTTTTTGGAACAGGTTGCACTCGAGCGACTTTCCAAGAAGATAGGTAAATCCCTTTTCCGCAAGACAGAGAAAAAAAATCGGGAAAAAACGGGTGTTAGTTCGTTGGCGCAGTTCTTTAACACGATGGCAGGTATTCCGTCCGGTCCTGATGCCTTTTGCGTATCTAGTTCTTTAAGGATTTTACGAATATCACGGTGATGAAGTTTGACTTCTGCCATGGTAGTGTTGATGTTCGATATGGTGATACGACTAAAAGGCTAAAATAAACCGCGATATATTAAATCAGGGGTCGAAACAGTGTTACATATACAGTGCGCTCTGAAGACAAAGAGCTAGTTTAGTAGTGTATGCATTTATCGATAGACAGGGACCGCTGGTACATAAGAACTGCAGAACCACCAACATTTTGAAGACGCTACTTGACTAATTTCTTATCCTTACACTAAATAATTAACGATTCCTCAAAATAATAATGTAAAATTAAAGCACCCAATTTTCGGCCGGGAATGCTATTATATATGCCATCTCCCCTCATATACACTGCGAATATGCCACCGACGCGACGCCGGCCTGTGTATGCTCTAGACGGGCTACAGTTCACCAGTAAATTTAATATAATTTCCTCGCAACGATATGTGAATGTCCTTATCTGGACTGCTATTATTCGTGCACAGCTGTTCTTCTCAACCTAAAGAGTCATACAGTTGTTAATTCGCAGAAATATGCTATTTGATTTTAATAGGGAAAATTTCGCAGTTATTTAGCTGCATTCGTGACAGTACTTGCCGGTTTTTACAAATATAAGCTCGCGCGCAGTTTATATAGGTAATTTGGAGAGACAATTATTAATTAATTGATGTGTCTAATTTGTTGTAGTTGTATCGTTTTTGTTTCTTGTTATTGTTAGTAGGTTGCTGTGTTGTATAGACTGTAGACTTTCATAAAAATGGATGTAGTGCATAATTTAGTGAACGTTAAAAGATTTTTTAAATACACTTACGAGGAAAAACTTGAATTGAAAAATAAAGGTAGGCCATTACCAGATATTTCTATTGAGATAGGCGGTGTTAGCAGAGGAAAATCTTACACACGTCACTTTAATAAAGAGATTTATTCTCGAAATGACTGGATT
>MU182914.1:119665-131651 GCA_016904865.1 Pissodes strobi
GGACACCCTGTATATTCTTTTGTATATCGATAGAGCTCTTTAAGGAGAGTTCAGTAATATAAGGTTTGTTGGGTCTAGCTATAATAGTTATCACGTAAATTGCAAGCATGTCGGGTATCTGAACCCCTCTCCTAAATTATTTATTTCGTAAGCTAGAAAAAAATTCTTCCTCCAGAAGCTTTTCTGATGTTCCATTGTTTTTCTAGTAACACCGCAGAAAAGTTTCTGAAGGAACCTACACGTTTTGTATACAACATTTTTTACTAGCTCACCAAATAAAGAATTTAGGAGAGGGGTTCAGTAATAATCAGATACCCGACATTCTTGCAATTTACGTGGTAACTATTATAGCTAGACCCAACAAACCTTATATTACTGAACTCGTCTTAAAGAGCTCTACCGATATCCGGAAGAATATACAGGGTGTCCCATTTAAAAAAACATTAATTTAATTTGCACAGTAGCATTTCGATGTTCAATTGTTTTTCTAGTAACACCGCAGAAAACTATATGAAGATCCTTACAACTTTTGTACTTAACATTTTTTTATACGAGGGTAAATAAAAAAGTTAAAGGGGGGTTACATTTCTAACCGGACACCCTGTACATATGTTTAAGTAAGTTATTATTTCTGAATAATACCAATAATGTATCCATCATTTTTTTGCATTCTTTTATTTCTATACTAGAGTATACTTTCTTTTTATTTACATAAACCATTGTTTTGGGAAAATTCTGATTAAAAATTCTTATATAAGTGTTAATAAATGTATCCCACTGTAAATTAACATTGTGTGTTTGGATTTGGAAAACATTTCCCCAATCCTGCTCACTCAAACTTAATAAAAATTGACGTTTATTCTCTTCGGTAAAAAATCTTTTATGAATGAAATAATTTTTGTCTTCAGTTAAGCTAAAAAATTAAATCTGTGCCATATGATCAGAAATATGCATTTCTACAATATCAGTATAGTAGTTGTCTTCAAGATTGGTAAAAATATTATCCAAACAGCTAACCGTATTTTTAGTAATAAGTGTGTTTCCAAAAACAGTACCTCTAATATTATAAAAATTTAAAAGAGAAAACAGAAAAGTTCTATGTACATTTTCTTGCAACATTTCTATATTAACGTCACCAGCTACAAATATTATTGAGTCATTATTAACATTGGATAACATGTATTCTAATTTACTATAAAAATATCCCTATTACCAAAAGGTGGTCTGTATATACATAAAATTATAACTTTTTACCCGTTACTTCACATTCAATTGCTGCACATTCACAATCATTCCACACAGATGACTTATTAATATTTTTAATTATTTTAAATTTTAAAGATTTCTTTATGTAGATCGCGCTGCCACCATGTTGACCTCTGCAAAAACCACGATGCTAATTTAAAATCACTAATTCCTGTTTTTAATAATTGATCTTCCGTTTTCCAATGTTCTGTAAGACACAAACAAAAACATTCAGGATTATCCCTTAGAAGTACTTCTAGTCTATCTACACAATTCCCAATAGATTGCACGTTTTGATGTATTATACACAGGTCATATGCAACAGCTTTCTTATCTAGCTTAAAAAATAATTTGTTGTTGCCGTTTGATTTCCATAACTAGTATTTTCTTTATATTTTTCTATTTTATCTCTAAATGCTGGACATTTAGGATCTCTAGCTGAATGAATACGGTCTGTGAGTTTCATTTTCTTACAATTTGGACAATCGAAATTTGCGTTTTCGGGACATTGTTTACTATCATGTTTTCCGCCACATTTATAACAGCAAAATTCACCTTTACAATACTTAGATACGTGACCAAACAGGCAGCATTTATAGCACATGGCTAGATTGACATGTTCCTGTGCATAAACCCTAGTTCAATCAAACCGTACGTTTTGGTTTCTCAAAAACCATTTAAATATCATAGGATCTGTTTGAATTATCCAGTTTTCTTTGCGATTATTTCGACAGTCTTTTTTTGCAATAAATTTCATTTTTGTGACTATATTATCCCCAAAGTTTCTTTGTATTTCTGGATTTTCTTCAATTGACGTATTGATAAATTCTAAAGGCTCATATCCTTTCTCAATTCCCGTGAACATTACCATTGGGTTGGTATTTTTAAGTTCTCTGATTTCGAAATCTCGTTTGGATTTAAGTATTTCGTTTAGCTTAACCTGCTGTTCCGAAGTACTACATTCCACTAAGATGCCACCCCCTTGAAGTTTTTTTTATTTTTAAAAGTTTGAAGATCTTCACTATTATTGCTTAGACCTTGTTTGTTTTAGCTTTTTAATATAGTCCAAATATATTACAAAATAAATACTTACATAAATACTCAAACAAAAATAGTATTCAAAAAGTGGCAAAAAGAATACACATTAAGCAATCTTCACAGCTGTATGTAATAGGAACAGATAGGAAAGAGAATACTCTAATTAAATATGCTCACCAATCCCAGTATAGAGGGAGAAAATTACTATTTTTTTGACAATTCTTTCTTAGTTTCACACTTCATAGGGACATAGAAACTTCATGAATTGTTTCAAAGTAACTAATAACATACAAACGTAGGTACCCTATGGAACAATGTTTTTTTTTTTTTATTTTATAATGTTGTTAAATCAAATAGTAACATCTTAAGAAAGAAACAAAAAACTGAGAGATTTTTTCCCTTCAATATATTTTTCAAATGCGGCTTCTGAAATCATAAATAAATTACCACCTTCTCAGGCTTGCTCTGAAAACTTTGCTACTCAGCTGAACTTGCCTAATCAGGGGTTTGTGTTCACAGAGGTTACGATAATTGAAGTGCGTGATATTATTAAATCTCTAAAAAATAAAGTGTCGCGATTTCTATGGGCTTAATGTGCAAATATTTAAATCCATTACCAACATTATAATTTGCCCATTGGTTAACTCTTTCAAGTACGGTGGATTACAATTTGAACCACCGTTTTACAGTGCTTTGAAGTACGGTGGGGTAAATAATGAACCACCTTAATTTAAACTTCTAGCGTTAAGCTACGTCGGTTTATTTACTGTACTGCATATAAAACGCATGTATTAGGTTGCCGGCGTCGCAAATTCCCCCTCCACGCGACAATATTATCGTTTGCCGTTCGAATTAAGTGTAAAATGGTGGTCGAATGTTTACTGCACGTTTATGTTTATTTGTAGCGCTTGATAAACGTGTTTTTTGTCTAATTTTTTGTGCTTACAATTGTGAAAAGTAATATAGATAAAGCGAAAAAGGTAACTTATACTTTATTTAATTAAATTTAATTTAATTAGTCGTATTTTGTCTTTGTTACTGCAGCGTTCAAAAATCAAACCACCGTACTTCTAAGGCAATGAGCAGAAATCACAAATATCGATATGACGATCTTATTTCACTGGATCCAAATGCTTTATATGACATCATAGATGACATTGACGAACAAAGTGTCGCAATGCCGTCAGATTCAGGCTCAGATAATGACAGCAGCGATGAAATGGATCAAGATGCGGATGCCTTTACTGGTTTAGTTCCTAATGATGAAGAACCTGAACCTGAATACGTGATTTTCGCCTCGGACGATTCAGATTCTGAGTGGGATGCAGAAGATCTGGTGCCTTTAGCTCGATTAGCGGCAGAAATAAAATCGCAAAGGAAGATTCCGTGGGACAAGAATTTGGCTAATATCCATGCACCAATTACATTTAGTGAGGATACCGGACTGCCTCAGTTTATTAAAGATATTTCGAACCCTAGCCCACTAGATATTTTAGCTTATTTATTACTGATGACATAATTAATCATATAGTTTTTCAAACTAACTTATACGCCGAACAAGAATTTTCTACCAAAGGTAAATCATACAAGAAAACTAACCCAGACGAAATAAAGGCATTTTTGGGAATAAATCTCCTAATGGGGATAAAACGAAATCCGAGATATAGAGATTACTGGTGCACAAAACCTGATTTACATGACCCTTACATAAGTCGCATTATGACGTTACACCGGTTTGGTTGGCTCCTATCACATGTTCACCTTAATGACAATAGTGTAATTCCAACACGTGGTACAATTAATTATGATAAGTTATATAAAGTAAGGCCGTTTTTGGATTCCCTGAAAGCTAATTTTCAAAATTGTCTCCAGCCACATGAAAATGTAGCAGTGGATGAATCGATGATAAAATTTAAAGGTCGTATTTCCATAAAATAATATAGGCATATATTGTTTTATGGAAATACGACCCTATAAAAAGGGGGTACAAAGTGTAGATGTTGGCTGATTCATCTGGGTACTGCCTAATCTTTGAGATTTACACAGGAAAAGTAGGAAATGAAGTTGAATAGAATTTAGGTGCTCGAGTAGTTAAAAATATGACCTCTGAATTAGCACATAAAAATCATAAAGTCTTTTTTGACAATTTTTTTACCGGTGTACCACTGATGGAAGAGCTCCGTCAACAGCAGTTGTATGCTTGTGGTACTGTTAATTCTACAAGGAAAAATTTGCCTAAATTTAAGACAGATAAGGAGCTAAAACGTGGAGATTTCGACTGGTATACTAGTAATACGGGTCTGGCAGCTGTAAAATGGCGTGATAGAAGATCTGTACATTTATTATCAAATTATCACGACCCCTCTTCAAGCGCTGAGGTGAAAAGAAAGGAAAAAAATGGGACACAGGCTCAAGTGCCTTGTCCTACTATGCTTAAGGATTATAACAAAAACATGAATTTTGTAGATAAATTTGATCAGCTGAGGTCTACTTATGGTATTGATAAGAAAAGTCACAAATGGTGGCACCGAATATTTTTCTTCTTTATCGACTCAGGGCTTGTAAATGCATTTATTATAAATAAATTATTAGGAAAGTCTCCTCAGTTATCAATGAAAAATTTTCGAAGGCAAGTGTCGCAGGGTCTTGTTTCAAATAATTTAGTTAAGCATTTGTCATTGCCTACAGAATTATCTTTACCTTTAAAAAAACACAAGCCATCCGTTTCAAAATCAATAAGATTAACATCAAGTGCTCATCAACCAATGCGTACTACTCGCAGGAGATGCGCTATCTGTAGTACCAAAAATAATGATGTTAGGACCAATTGGCAATGCAGTGTTTGCAATGTACCTCTTTGTTTGGGAGCATTAAAAAATTGTTTTCAGAGCTTAGACTATATAGCAGAGGTTTCAGAGTTACCATCGCAATAACAATTAATTTTTTTTAATATTCAGGTACTGTGGTATAAATATTAAACCACCATGTTTTGTTTATAACAATAGGTCTAATTGCTTCAAATTTATTTTTGTGTTTGTTTTTAAGCATCTTTTGTTACAAAAATGTATAAAATAATAATTTTTGAAATACAATTTTTGTTCGTACTGCTAGGGTTTTTTTTATGTCAATTTTCCGTACCTGAAAGAGTTAAAATGTTAAATTTATGTATAAAAGAATCCGTTTTCCCACAGTTTTGAAAGTATCTAAAGTTATACCTATTTTTAAAAAAGGTCGTAAAAATTATATTTCAAATTGCCGGCCAATATCTATTGTACCAATCCTATCAAGGATATTTGAAAAAGCTCTTAAGAGTCAAATAACCTTATTTTTTGAAGATAATAAACTTTTTAACAGGAGGCAATTTGGTTTTAGAAGCGAAAAATCCACTACCATGGCCGTTAAGGAGTTTGTTGATTTAGTAAATGATGGCTTAAAAGATGGTTGTATAACTGGGGCTGTCTTTTGTGATTTAAGCAAAGCCTTTGACTATGTCTCATTTGACCTACTTGCAATGAAACTGAAATACTACAACTTCTCTCCTTCTAGTATTAAATTATTGAAGTCTTACCTTTCTGAAAGATCACAATTAGTTGAGAGTAATGGTAAAGTTCAGTAAAACACGGTGTCCCGCAGGGATCGGTCCTGGGGGGCCGTTGCTGTTTTTGGTATATATAAATGACCTGGTGGGTCGTGACCCCAGTGCCGATTTCATTCTTTTTGCGGATGACACGACCGTTATTAAAAGAGTAAAGGAAATTGACAAATTGCAGGAGGATCTTGGTGAGACGCAGTCAAGGATTGCAGACTGGTCTACCACTAACCAACTTTGTTTGAATGAATCTAAAAATCAACAATTATTTATTTCAACTCGCAAAATGAACGTTAACATCTCCAATGATCCAGTTAGCTTTTTGGGAATGAAAATAGACTCTAAACTGCTATGGCATGCCCACATCGATCAACTATGCTCTAAAGTAGCGTCAGGTGTATTTGCACTTCGGAATCTTACACAATGTGTTTCCCCTAGAGTTGCATTGTCGGTATACTTTGCTTGCGTCCAGTCCATGATTTCTTATGGAATTTTGGTTTGGGGCCACGCGTCTGGTATGGACTGTTTTTTCTCTACAAAGAAGGGCGATCAGAATAGTAGATGGTCTGGAATATAGAGTTGACTGCAAGGACGCATTTTTTAAACTTAAAGTCTTAACTATTCCGTGTGTATATATTTTTCATTGCCTTCTGCATGTCACAATGTTCAGCAACACCTATGAGACCCAGGAAGATATACATTCATATCCAACTAGAAATAACTTTAATATATACACTGACTTCCATAGGATACATCGCATGAAAACTGGTACATCTTTTCACGGGCCTATGTTTTTTAATAAGTTACCACATCATATAAGATCATTGACACAAAAAGAATTTAAAACAAGAATAAAAAATTATCTAACTTCCAAAAGTTTCTACAGTTTCCAAGAGTACTTAAATAACAATTTCTATGATCTGGTCTAATATACTTATAGGAGCTTAGTTCCACATAGTTATCTATACTTGTTCACATTTATTATTGTTAGATTCCACTTTTGACTTGTGTAAACTTTGTTGTAGCACCAATAAATTTCTTTGTCTTTGTCAAGATCCCGGTCACAGGTCAAGTGGCTAAGGATCGCCGTCAACATTTATGCTGATTGGCTAAATTTTCGCGCCATGCTTGAACATTACATTTCCTCATTGTTGGTGATGAAAATAAATAAAATTACCATGTTTCACTTCACATATGGCCCTCTGCTCGCTTCGCTCGCTCTGGGGGCACAACCAACCAAAACTAACCAAAGGCATGCCCAAAATCAAGAAAAAAAACCTTAAAACATGCCCTGTGACTGCAACTTCTTGTGTATCAGCAGCATAAAAAATGCTTAACCCACCTATATTCAACCAGCAATGGGTTTATATAAAAAAATTAACAGCAGCGGACCCAAAGCTGTACCCTGGGTATTGACAATTTTATTTTTTTGTTTTTCACTTAAGACCGTGTTTAGCTCGGTGCTTAGTCTTGCCATTTGATGTCTATCTGATAAATAACTCTTCAACAATTTAAATGCATTCTTTCTCATACCATAGGTGTACAGAACATCTAGAAGTCTATAAATACAGCTAGACATTTCTTATCTATATTCAAATTATCAACCACCTCTGTTATTAGTCTATGCCTAGCATCCCAACAAAACCAAATTGATCAGGTGAAAGAGCATTATTTTCCCTGAAAAAAAGGGTCATCCAGATTCAAGCATTTCCCAAATAATTTAGCAAAATTGCTTATAAGGCCTCGTATAAGGCTTATAGGTCTGTAAATGTTACAACTAATAGGTTTCCAGACCTAAATCACAAATGGGTGTAACTATTGAAATTTTAAAGTAACTTGGTACTATCCACCTTTTCCAAAATCAAATTAGGTAAGTAGGTATATATGTAGCAAAGGATTAATAATGTTACGTTTTTCCCGTGGGTTCTTAACAGAATTACAACTTTGCTATTTTCAACTACCACTGTATACAATTTAACACTCTAAACTACTCTTATAACTTTACAACTAATATCTATTCAACACTCAATGATTAACTGAACTGAACTAACATTCGCCTTAGGTCTGCTTATATATAATCTCAAATCTATCACGAATATTCGGGAAGTATTCCGACGCCACTCTATATGATCTCGACGAGGCCATCGAGACAATTCCAGCGATCCTGAAACTTCGCGACCGGCCGGGCGATGAGTCATACAGACAGGGAAGCGAGCGGCACGGCGGCGGCTAGTTTTATAGGGTAGCACAAAAACGTTCGGACGGTTGTTAGTCGTGACATTGCCTCCCTCTTAAACCTGATCGTCCCGATCAGATACTTCATGTCCATGATATGCTTTCAGCCTGTCGAGGTGGACTACTTTCAGTTTGCTTCTGGGGCTACGCTGAATTCTATACACCAAGTCATTAATTCTTTTGATGACTGTATAGGGCCCTTCCCATACTGGCGTAAGCTTGGGAGATCTTCCTTTCTTCCTTTGCGGATTATATAACTAGACTTTGTCGTTCATCTGAAATCCCATAGAATTAGCTTTGAGATCATATCGTGTCTTCATTCGGCCGCTGGCTTTCTCCGTGTTTTCTCTGACTAATTCATGGACGCATAGTAACTTTTCCTTAAGGGAGTCTGCGTAGTCTTGAATTTCCATATCCTGGTCTGGCGTTCCGAATAATAGGTCACAGGGTAAACGGAGTTCTCTTCCAAATAAAACCATGGCTGGTGTTAGTCCTGTCGTGTCATGGACTGCTGATCTATAGGCCATTAAAAATAGTGGTATGTGTTGGTCCCAATCCTTCTGATGTTCATCTACGACCTTTGACAAATGTTCTTCAATGGTCTTGTTAAACCTCTCAACCATGCCATCTGATTGTGGATGTAAGGCGGTAGTCCGTGTTTTATGGATGTTGAGTAATTCACAGACTTTCTGGAAAACCTTGGATTCGAAGTTGCGTCCTTGATCTGAATGCAGCTCTAACGGAACACCAAATCTGCTGAATAGGTTGTTCACAAGGACCTCTGCTATGGTAACAGCTTCTTGATTGGGGATTGCAAAGACTTCAGGCCATTTACTGAAGTAGTCAATTGCCACTAAAATGTACTTGTTACCATTATTTGTTTCTGGAAAAGGGCCAGGTACGTCAATGGCGATACGTTCAAACGGTAGGCCCACATTATACTGTTTCATTTTGCCCCTAGATCTTGTTTTGGGTCCTTGGCTTGCGGCACAGGTTGAGCACTGCCGACACCACGATTTCACATCCTGGCAGTAGTTGACCCAGTAAAATCTGTCGCGAATCTTGTCAATCGTTTTGTTCACTCCGAGATGAGCACCAGACTTTCCATTATGAACTTCTTCCAGAACTTCCGATATCTTCCTCCTTGGTACCACTAACTGTGTCTTCACTACTTTGCCATCGGCGCTTTCCCAGGCACGTTTAAGAAGTCCATTTTCCACCACGAGGGAGTCCCACTGAGCCCACAGAGTTTTAAAAGCAAGTCCTTTATTTGATATCTCGCTCCAGCTTGGTCTTGGTTGCTGTTCTTCTTTGGCTCTTAGCAATAGTGCTATTTCACTATCTTCAAGCTGATCCTTTTTAAGTTGCTCGGTGGTCCACTGCTGATCAACCTCAAATTTCGTTAGCCTAATCGGAGTAATTCCTTCTCGTTGATCTACTCTTTGGCAATGCTTACAATTATCCGCGCATGGTCTTCTGGATAAAGCATCTGCATTATTGTGCAATCTCCCTGCTCTGTGCTTAACCTTAAAGTTATATTGTTGTAACTTTTCAAGCCACCTGGCTACCTGTCCTTCAGGTTGTTTCATATCCAAAAACCATTTAAGTGCTGCATGATCAGTCCTTATCAGAAATTCTTGCCCATATAGATATTGATGGAAATGCTCAACAGACCGTACTATTGCCAAAAGCTCTTTTCGAGTTACACAGTAGTTACGTTCAGGTTTCGAAAGTGTTCGACTGTAGTATTCGATAACCCGTTCTTCTCCTGCTTGTACTTGAGATAAAACTGCTCCGATGCCGGTGTTGCTGGCGTCTGTGTCCAATACAAATTTACCCTTTTGTTCCGGATATCCCAATATTGGACTAGAACATAGAGCCGCTTTTAATTTTCTGAACGCAGAAGCACAGTTATGATCCCAGTTATAATTTGCTCGTTCTTCAGTGAGCTTATGTAAAGGTGCAGCTATATTTGCAAATCCTTCGACAAATCTTCTATAATAAGTACATAAACCTAGGAAGCTCCGCAGTTCGTGTTTGTCGTGAGGACGAGGCCAGTCTTTGATTGCTGTTATCTTTCGTTGATCAGTTTGAATTCCCTCTGATGACACGACGTGTCCGAGAAATTCAACTTTTTGTTGGAAGAGAAAACATTTCTTTGGATTCAGTAAGAGCTTAGCATTCTTGATCCTAGTAAAAACTTCATGCAGGTTTTGTAGGTGCTCTTCGAAAGTTTTTCCCATTACCATTATATCATCAAGATAGACCAGGCATGTCTTCCAAGTGAGGCCTCGTAGAACAACTTCCATAAGACGCTCAAAAGTAGCGGGGGCATTGCATAGTCCGAAGGGCATAACTTTAAACTGATATAAACCACTTCCGGTAGAGAAGGCAGTCTTTTCCTTATCCTGTTCGTCAATGCCTACTTGCCAGTATCCGCTCTTTAGATCGAGTGTTGAGAACCAATGAGAACCTGCTAGTGTCGTCAAGGTGTCGTCAATTCTGGGAAGTGGATAGCTGTCCTTCTTGGTGACGTCATTGAGCCTTCTATAGTCCACGCAGAATCTGGTAGTCCCATCCTTCTTGGTGACTAAGACAACAGGAGATGACCATGGACTTGATGACTCTTCAATAATTCCATCTTCAAGCATTTTATCCACTAATGTGGTAACCTCTTGCTGCTTCGTCACTGGTAACCTCCGAGGATGCTGCCGTATGGGGTGAGCACTCCCAGTGTCGATTTTATGTTTTATGATGTTCGTTCTTCCAGTATTGCCATTTTTCTTTTCAAAGGCTGTACCCTGCTCTTTGATAAATTGTGTAGCTCTCTTCAGTTCTTCGGAAGACAGATGTTGCCACGACTTCTGGAAATGTTCTAGGACTTCCTTAGGTGATGTTGAGGGTGTTACTTCTGACTGCGTTTCGCAACTGGTTACCCACTGCACCGGCTCGCAAGTGGCAATTACATCTCCTTTATTGATTTTGATGGAATTGGATGAAATATTTGCTATCCTTATCGGTATTTCGCCGTCGGTTTTGACTAGTGCTTTGCCTACGAGGTGTTTGCAAGGCAAATCGTGGTGTTGGATAAGTCCGATGCAGCCTCCAAAATCCTTCTCCAATTTCCCAAAAATTATCTGCTCGGTATTTCCGCTTATTCTGACAGTACATGCCGCCACTACTTTAGTCGGTGTGCCATCGTCTGTTTTGTTAAGGATGAACTCTTCGGTGCCAAACTTCAGAAGATTAAGCTTGTTGTCAAAAGAGAATCCATGTTGACCGATGAGATCCATGTCCAAAATAAATTCGTCTTCGATGTCGGCGACTAATACTGTGTGGTGTAATTTAATTCGTCCCAGTTGAAGTTCGATATCCATTTCCCCAAGTACTTCAGCTGTCTCAACGGTAACTGTACGTAAAACTACATTCTTTGATATGGGTAGAACTTCTACTCTATTTACTCTGTTGGACCTTATCAAAGATACCGCCGCACCAGTGTCAACAGTAATTGTTATGGCTCTTCCGTTGATCTTTCCTGTAATTGTTAGACTGTCGGCGGCTTTTCCTAGGCTTTTTATGGAGACGATCCTGGGGGCTTTTTCTTCTTTAGCCAACACCCGCCCCGCAATGTTGACTAATTGAAGTTTTCCTGATTTGACTTGGGGGCCCTAGCGTCTCTGGATGGAGATCTAGACCGTAGTTGTACTCGGCAGTCTCTTTTGAAATGTCCAGTCCTGCCACATCTATAGCACTGATTTAATGTATTTCGGTTACGTGGCCTATCTTCCATTGGCTCCCGGAATCTCGCCGTGGCCTGAAGAACTTCCGTTAATTTCTTCAAAATTTCACCCATCTCATTTAATTCACAGCTGTTTGTCG
>MU182914.1:151651-168885 GCA_016904865.1 Pissodes strobi
CCAGTTAATGAGTAATAAGATGATAGATCCGCATACCATCTTTCTTGTCACGATATACCGACGTTCAAGCCCGACAAGATTGATACACATACACCAGTGTTCTTTCCCATGGGAATGTCGAATCTCGCAGGAAAGAACGCCAGGTAATGAGTAAGAATTGAGAGGAACAGTGTCCTCCCACTATCGAACACTCTTTCCTTTCACAGGCGCTTTAGATAGAAATAACTGGAGAATATGATTTTTACGTTAGTGGCCTCTAAGCAGATTATTTTCCCCGCAAAATATGAGACGACTGAACGGAGGGAAAAATTAAGAGGAAAGATTGCAAGAAAATTATTTGTGTTAGGGGGCGATCAAAGTTTTATTATTCCTTTTATATTTTGAAACGAAAGAACGCTAGAAGAATGAATGTCGGTAATGAACGCTGGTGTATGGATAGCTAATATCTCGCTGAATTTCGATATTTCACCGAACGTTGTCAGATTCTTTTGTAAGTAGGAGTATAACAGAGGTAATTTACTCTCAACGCATCACCCTATTTATTATTTATTTTATTAAAATCTGAAAAGGAAGTGTTTTAAAAAAATAATTATTGAACCCTCGGATAACTTCCTTTCTTTAGTTGGGTTGATTTGTGTTAATTTATTTAGTGTATAGGGTACTTGTCTTTAAACCAACACAAACAACTTGTTTGGTTAGTTTTGGTTGGTTAAGAATGAAGCGCGGCCTTGTTTCATTAGTTTGGATTAGCTATATGGTTTATGTGGATTAATCTTGGTTAGCCTGGGTTTATTAAGAGGCAAGCACGCGTAATGCGGCTGAAACTAAGCGGGCCCTTGTTTCGTTAGTATGGGTTAGCTATGGTTAATTTTGATTAGCTTGGGTTTGTTAAAGAAAGCAAGAGTAGCGGGCTTTTAGAGTTAGTTTAGTATTCCCTAATTTTTGTTAGTTTGGGTTAGTTCCGCATCGTATTTGTTTTTTTTATATTTATGCAGTGATATATTCTCGTGCATTTGGCAATATTGTACGAATAAAGTAATTAAATTATGCTATTCTGCTGATTTTGATACTTTTTCCTCCAAAAATACTGCATATACCACATTTTTTTCGGCAGTTACTATTCAAAATAAGTATTGTCCGATGATATTCCAAGAAATGTGAGAATCGTGTGTTGGTATAGCGTTCCGGCCCCTATGAGTCTTCAGGTTTAATCTTATTACATACAATTTTATTGGCAACTTTGCATTGGAACGCAATAGTTGCGTATTTCCACTCGCCATGTCGTTTGAGAACCAAAATATCAGCTACAGTGTTGGCCAACAGTGGCAGTCGTTCTTTTGAGTATATTTACAGGGTAATCTGAATTCAAAAATGTTGCTATTATCAACTAACCAAAACTAAATTAAGTGAAGAGTAGTGGCTGTGTGTATGTGTATGAATCATTCTAAATGAAACACTTTGTATCCCATGCAAAATTTTAATCCAAAAAGGACTTCCTATAGAAGCAAAACAGAGCGCTTTCGGCATCAGTGTTACTTGTCATTGGAACTGATGAGCATATCAACGAAGAGAAAACAAACAACTCCAATAAATAACGGTCAAATCACAATTAGAAAGTTAAAAGTCACATTTTAAAAGATATACATAATTAAAGGCCGATGTCTAAACCACGCATTTCGTGGAACGACAAAATGTGTCGTTGAAGTTGTTTTCTCTTCGTTGATATGCTCTTCAGGTCGAATGACAAGTAACACTGATGATGGCCTAGGCCGAAAGCGCTCTGTTATGCTTCTATAAGTAGTCCTTTTTGGATTAAAATTTTGCATGGAATACAAAGTGTTTCATTTAGTATAAGTAAACTAAACTTAAGGTAAATTATTCGCTTTCTGGCAATCTTCCTCACATCGACCTGATTTAATTTATCCGTGAAGAGTATACCCCAGTACCCACGAGACGTGCATCCCTGGATGCTCACCACATTATAAACTCAACTTGAAGCCAATAGCTGACAAACTCTTTTTTCTATTTTGGGTTCAAAATGATTCCATTTCGACACACACAGGAGTGTAGAAAAAAGCCTCTTTTCGATAGTACTTTTGTTGACTGGTCGCAATGATATTAACAAAACCGTTCAATGTCGAGGCCCATGCGCTCGCAAAAATTGCGCTGAAGCTAGCCGCAGTATGACAACTAATGACCTTTTTTTTTAACGTACTTACTTTAAAGTACCTCTGACAACCAGATAGTGTGGGACTCAGTTCTTATTGTTATTCATCAGAACCACTACCCACTAAACATCACCCCGCTTTCCTGTCACACGCAGTTCGTCCCGTCCGTCCGTAGGACATCTCCTCAATTGCATGCCGGAGAAAGCCTCGATTTTCCTTTCATTTTAGTCTTTTTATTTCATCTTTTTCCTTTGTTGTCATCACACATACTGCGAATTTTCTACATATTACCCAGTTTTTCCTTAATGTTAATAACGTCGTCGCGATATTTTCCACTTCCAACCTATATCCCAATTCCGCTTCCATTTCGAGACGTTTTAGTTCCCACCTCGGACAGTTAAACATTGTATGGTTCGCTGTGTCATCCGTGTCACCGCAATAGGGGCATGCAGCGGTTCCAATCCTCTTCAGATAGCTTCTGAAGCTGCCGTGGCCTGTAAAGATTTGGCTCATATGGTAATACATCTCGCCATGTTTCCTGACCAATAACGAAATGACTTGGTTTGCTTACAATTTTAGAATGTCTAATATTTCACTTCACGCATGACCCTCCTCTCGCTACGGGGGCGCAATCAACAAAAACGAACCCAAAGCATGCCCAAAATGTAGATACTTTTTTTTACAACCCTAAGAAAATAAAAGAAAACATCGACGGGAATCGAACCCGGGCCGCCGTATCACAGACCCAGCACCTAGCCACTGAACCATCAGAGCACTTGACGGCTGAGTAGTTTCCTAATTTCTTGCTCGTACGAAAAAATATGGTCTTTTAAAACTAGTACCCATCTTAATCATGATACAACTAAACAAGGTATGATATCTAGCCGTTCAAAATGCGCCCGGTCTGCGCACCGCGTCACAGTGTTGAATTTTGGGGCGCAATCAAATTTTTAATGGTAGTGTACGGGAAAAGGAGTGAAAGGACGTGGTATAATATTATCTGAAATTTATTGAAGCAAAGGACAGGTTGGAGGTTAAGGTCTCTCATATTTAGCTACTAATTGAAAATAGAACATTGCTTACTTATTTGTTTATCTATACTAGATATACTAACAACAAAAAGTTCTACTTATCTAGGTAGGTATTGTATTATTCGCTATCGAATGTAAAATACAGCTTAGAGTCATGCAAAATCCGTGACAAGACAAGGCAACATTACCCAATATACTACAACGCTAAGATTAAACAAAATAACACATAGATTACACATTCAATATGCATGATAATTAATTATTAAAATATTATGCCAAATCACTCTTTTAGAATATTTCCAACAATTTCCTTCCTTTTTCTTGTTTCAAGACGTTCTTCTTTTGATTCACTGCTAAGAGATTTCTTCCTGCTTGTTTGGTAAGTTTTTCGATGGAATTGCTTTTTAAGGGGATTTTTTTGGAGTGTATTCAAGCTACTCGTGTTTAAGGATTTTCTCGTAATCACTCTCACACTCTCACCTCACTGAAGTGTTTTGAACAAATACGAGCATTCTTAATATTAAAGGTATCAGAACGTTTACACAAATGTTTCCATAAGCACTGGAAGTCCTTGTCCTTTGGGAAGGTAAAGAACTTCACATCCCTCGAAAAGATTTAGAGCTAGACCTAGCACGGCACCTAATGAGCGTCCAGTTTACCGATGTCTGTGCGGTGCAATGAATTGTCTGTAAGTGCTCTGGTGGATCAGAGGTTAGATGCTGGGCCTGTGATACGGCGGTCCCGGGGTTCAATTCTTGTCGGCTTTTAAAGTTATGTTTGTAAAACGTATTTATTCTTCATTTGGGGCATACCTTGGGTTAGTTTTGGTTAGTTCCTGTTCGTTGAGCCCCCGTAGCGAGCGGAGGGTCATGCGTGAAATGAAATAAAATCATACATTGTGCTCATTGGGTGCCGTGCTAGGGCTAGCTCCAAGTCTCGAAGACGCTTTGGCAGTATTATTAGCACGGCAACCGTACACAGCACACCTCATTTTAACGATTTTCAGCGAAAAATAGTCCAAATAATCTAAATAAATCGTCACAAACACTAAGGCACTTCAACGTTAAATAGATTGTAATGGCGATTCTCATCACTATCTGACGTCAAGCGTCAAAATTGTTCCCGCCCATTCCTGCGCGGTGTCATATCTCTTTTATTTGTATCATTCATCTTAATATACTATTTTTAACATTTCGAGAGTGTTTACCCATCTCTCCCAACTACATGTTTAAGTTGCGAAACCTGAAAGAGCACGGATCGACAGCGGCAAGTCTTCTCATCTATGACACTATTTTAACTGCAATAGTTGAAAAACTGTTTAAACCAACGGTTGGTCTAGACATTTTGCATCATAATATCGTATAAAAAAGCGGAAATTTGTAGTGATTTTTTAGACATTTCAATTTTCTTAATGGTGATCCATTTTGTGAATCCGGAATTGTGGTAAATTTAACATATTCAATTTTCATTTCATTACATACATAAGAACTACGAATTTAAACAGTTTTATTTTGAGTTAATATTTATAGTAAAATCTAAAAGAGAACAGTCTAAAAAGTCTGGTGACACCTCGTGTAGCTGCTTGGTCACTGCAAATGTATTATTGGTAATAATTTTTGTTGCAGAGAAACTATCAATTGATGTGCTAGGCAATGAAGTTACGCAGGAATTGCTATCCTTTTTACAAATAATTTTGCTGCTACCTGCTAGTTTTTGAAGTAAAGGCTATCAGCAACAGCAGACTTTCAGCCCCAGCTCCCAAAAGAGCTAGAATACGGACTACAGGATGGGCTACAGGCTTTTTTTTTACAAACATAACCTTAAGAAAATAAAAGAAAACATCGACGGGAATCGAACCCGGGCCGCCGTATCACAGACCCAGCACCTAGCCACTGAACCATCAGAGCACTTGACGGCAATTCATTGCAACGTAAAGACATTGGTTGACTGAGGGCCATGCGTTATTGGTAAGGGTGATCAGTTGCCGCCCAGCGGCTATCCGTAAATGCTTTAAATGGGATTTCTACTAATAAAGACGTCAAAAATGACAGGATGACCGCGCAGCTGCTGATCGGGGCTAGAATAAATCATGTTTTTTTTTTATTAAAAACCTGCAAGATAGAAATAATAGCATAAAATACACGGTTTAAAAGACATTTAGCCCACTCGCACGTTAGGAAACTCCTCTCAAGCGAGTAGTTTCCTAATTTCTTGTTCGTACAAAAAAATATAGTCTTTTAAAACTAGTACCCATCTTAATCATGATACAAATAAACAAGGTATGATATCTAGCCGTTCAAAATGCGCCCGGTCTGCGCACCGCGTCACTCAGTGTTGAATTTTGGCGCGCAATCAAATTTTTAATGGTAGTATACGGGAAAAGGAGTGAAAGGACATGGTATAATATTATCTGAAATTTATTGAAACAAAGGACAGGTTGGAGGTTTAGGTCTCTCATATTTAGCTACTAATTGAAAATAGAACATTGCTTACTTATTTGTTTATCTATACTAGATATACTAACAACAATAAGTTCTACTTATCTAGGTAGGTATTGTATTATTTGCTATCGAATGTAAAATACAGCTTAGAGTCATGCAAAATCCGTGACAAAACAAGGCTACATTACCCAATATACTACAACGCTACGAACGAACAAAATAACACATAGATTACACATTCAATATGCATGATAATTAATTATTAAAATATTATGCCAACTCACTCTTTTAGAATATTTCCAACAATTTCCTTCCTTTTTCTTGTTTCAAGACGTTCTTCTCTTGATTCACTTCTAACAGATTTCTTCCTGCTTGTTTGGTAAGTTTTTCGATGGAATTGCTTTTTAAGGGGATTTTTTTGGAGTGTATTCAAGCTACTCGTGTTTAAGGTTTTTCTCGTAATCACTCTCACCTCACTGAAGTGTTTTGAACAAATACGAGCATTCTTAATATTGAAGGTATCAGAACGTTTACACAAATGTTTCCATAAGCACTGGAAGTCCTTGCCTTTTGGGAAGGTAAAGAACTTCACATCCCTCGAAAAGATTTAGAGCTAGACCTAATGAGCGTCCAGTTTACCGATGTCTTGGCGGTGCAATGAATTGTCTGTAAGTGCTCTGGTGGATCAGAGGTTAGATGCTGGGCCTGTGATACGGCGGACCCGGGGTTCAATTCTTGTCGGCTTTTAAAGTTATGTTTGTAAAACGTATTTATTCTTAATTTGGGGCATACCTTGGGTTAGTTTCGGTTAGTTCCTGTTCGTTGAGCCCCCGTAGCGAGCGGAGGGTCATGCGTGAAATGAAATAAAATCATACATTGTGCTTATTGGGTGCCGTGCTAGGGCTAGCTCCAAGTCTGGAAGACGCTTTGGCAGTATTATCAGCATGGCAACCGTACACAGCACACCTCATTTTAACGATTTTCAGCGAAAAATAGTCCAAATAATCTAAATAAATTGTCACAAACACTATGGCACTTCAACGTTAAATAGATTGTAATGGCGGTTCTCATCACTATCTGACGTCAA
Source organism: Pissodes strobi (assembly GCA_016904865.1). NCBI lineage: Eukaryota > Metazoa > Arthropoda > Insecta > Coleoptera > Curculionidae > Pissodes > Pissodes strobi. Next base: position 158,379 of record MU182914.1, read on the forward strand.
GCGTCAACATTGTTCCCGCCCATTCCTGCGCGGTGTCATATCTCATTTATTTGTATCATGCATCTTAATATACTATTTTTAACATTTCGAGAGTGTTTACCCATCTCTCCCAACTACTTATTTAAGTTGTGAAACCTGAAAGAGCACGGATCGACAGCGGCAAGTCGTCTCATCTGTGACACTATTTTAATTGCAATAGTTGAAAAACTGTTTAAAGCAACAGTTGGTCTAGACATTTTGCATCATAATATCGTATAAAAAAGCGGAAATTTGTAGTGATTTTTTAGACATTTCAATTTTATTAATGGTGTTCCATTTTTTGAATCCGGAATTGTGCTAAATTTAACATATTCAATTTTCATTTCATTACATACATAAGAACTACGAATTTAAACAGTTTTATTTTGAGTTAATACTTATAGTAAAATCTGAAAGAGAACAGTCGAAAAGGTCTGGTGACACCTCGTGTACCTGCTTGGTCACTGCAAATGTATTATTTGTAATAATTTTTGTTGAAGAGAAACTATCAATTGATGTGCTAGGCAATGAAGTTACGCAGGAATTGCTATCCTTTTTACAAATAATTTTGCTGCTACCTGCTAGTTTTTGAAGTAAAGGCTATCAGCAACAGCAGACTTTCAGCCCCAGCTCCCAAAAGAGCTAAAATACGGACTACAGGATGGGCTAATGAAATAGTTGACTCTTCTGAAGGAATGGCCAATGAAACTTTCAACATTGGACAACATAATGAATTTTGCTATTTTGCGGGGATAGTAACAAAAGTGTTCTTTCCTGCAGGTTGGCTTAGACATTTGCTTTCCTGGACTAAAACATAGTTTTATCCACAATACCGAAACAGAATATTTGCACTTGACGCGCGTTTCGCTAACCATGTTAGCATCATCAGCAGATGATTAAAACTAGTTTTAATCATCTGCTGATGATGCTAACATGGTTAGCGAAACGCGCGTCAAGTGCAAATATTCTGTTTCGGTATTGTGGATAAAACTCTGTTTTAGTGCATGTTACCGAAGGTTCCAAACCCCAACGTAGTTCCTGGAATCTGAAAAAAATGTTGTTGAAGATATTTATTCAGAGATCTTATTTTGAGATATTGTTTGAACATTTACAGAATGGAAATATACCATTCTCTGAATCAGGAATACTAATTGTACTATTTTGCGAAAATAGGAAAAGAGGAGTAGACAACATGTAATATATAAAACGATAAGTCTCGGACTATCTTGTCAACCCTGGCTGACGCTCGGTGCAAAAATATTCCATTGGGTACAGACACCTTAAGCAACCGTTCTTCAATACTATCGAGTCTTCCCAACTGCAGGGAATTTTTCCTTTTTAGGGAATTTTCGAACCCAAAAAGGAAAAGGTTTTTTTTATAAAATCGTCGAAATTAGGAAATTTTCGAGATAATATGGTTATTATCAGCAAATATTCTTTTTACATTTCGTTTTTAATATGTTGTACCTTCTACCCTTGTCACCACTATGGATTACTTAAACTAATTAATTGATCAGAAGTCAGGAGGAGAAGTTTGGCAACACAGCTCAAATATTATGGCTTGGCTAGGCGAGGTTATCATCGAGAAAAACAAAGAATAATTGAGAACAAGAGATCAACTTATCAAATGCGAGAATGAGTGAGATAAGAGATGCGAGTTGGCTTCTGCGGATAGCTCGGTTTCGGTGGTTCCCGGTTGTATTTATTGTAGTGTGTAATTATTTTTGCAATCCGTTTAACGTTTAAATAAAATATTATTTTTCTGGTCTAAAAGTTGTTTAAATTGTTTTCCAAATTGGGTTCTTCAAGTGAGAGTTAGAATAGCGACAACGAACTAAGGGAATCTGGAAGAGCCATAAGGAGAAAAATACAGAAGGATAAAATTAATTGGCAAACATATTAATTGGTTTTGTTAGATGTTGTTTTGAAGTTTATTTACGTTACCCATATTTTATGTTTCCTAAAGGTTATATTTTATTTTTTGGAGAAATTTCAATCCTGTTCTCTTTTATAAAATAATTTTTTTCGTTTTGTTACGTAATAAAAAATGAAGCTATTTTTGGTTTGCTATGAGGTTCTTTGACATTTAATGACAACATTGGGAACAGGGAATTTTAGCTCTAAAATACATGAAATAGGGAATTTTTGGCATCCATCAAACGAAATTATTACCTACTCTGAATGGTTGGAAACATTGATACCAGCTGTAATACAATTCTCTATATCATAATGAACGTATACCCGATTTTGCTTCTACTATACTACCCCAAACTACTTTATCTAGTGCCCTCATTATCATTAGCATTTTGTTATATTCACTATTTTATTATTGTCTTAGCTGCAGGTTTTAATGCTATATAATTCTATTAACTAACCTAAACATCCATTGATGTATCTACTATTTTTTTTAATAGACGCCAAATATTCACCCTGTTGGCAACATGTTAAAATTCTGCAGACATTTTGAAATTTTTTTATAGTTTTGATGTACCATATTTTCTTGGATTAATAACGATAAGCCTTTAAGTCAACCTGAAAAATCGGCAAAAATAAATAATATTGAGAAACTTATCTTAATTACGTTCAAAAAGTATGTCCGCGTAAATACAATTACCCATAAGGTTAAGGAACCCTTAAAATTTAGAAGAAGCCATATTTATTGGAGAAAAACTGTATGTACTTAGTACAAGATGGACAGAAAAAATATTCAATTCTAATCCAAGTCCTAGTTATTAAAGTATACGGAACAAACCAAACCCACGTTTTCAATGCGAATTTGTACACAACTTAAATTATTAACAACCAAATACTACCCAAAGCAGAAATGTTCTTAGGCAACCTATAAATCCCTTGTGGGGAAGACCCACGAACCCAAACTAAGCCAAACTAACTCAAGTAACGAACATCAGATTTGACGAAATGCTGGATATTACGGAAATCGAGGCAGCACTAAAGCAAATGAAGAATGATAGATGCCCAGGAGAGGACGGGATCACAGCTGAAGTGCTCATATTAGGAGGGAACATGCTAAATCAATATTATATCAGAATCCTATTTAATAAATGCCTACAGGAAGGTCAAGTACTGGAATACTAGCTAGAAGCAGAAGTCATTCTACTCTTTAAAAAGGGTGACTCGGTCGATATAGAAAACTAGTATAGACCAATCAGTTTACTATCCCACCTACACAAGCTCTTCACAAGGATAATTAGTAACTGATTGACCCCTAAATACGACTTCTACTAACCTGTAGAACAGGCTGGTTTTCGCAAAGGGTATGGAACAATGGACCACTTACAGAGAATTCGAGCCCTGGTAGAGAAAACATCAGAACATAATATCCCAATCCATGTGGCTTTTGTTGATTTCCAGAAAGCATTCGATTCGATCGAGATATGGCGAATACTCATGTCCATGGACAATGATCGAATCGATTCCAGATACACAACACTTATCAGGAATATATATCAGAATGGATCCTTCCTAAAAATCGACGAAGGAATGAAAACAAATAATGTTCAAATTAAACGTGTAGTAAGACAGGGTGATACAATTTCACCGAAACTGTTCACCATTCACCCTCGCACTGGAAGATGTTTTCAAGAGGGTTCCATGGGGGAAAAAGGTCAAGATCGATGGATCATACCTGAGCCATCTTAGATTTGCTGAGGACATTGTGTTTATATCGGAAGATATAGCTGAGATCGAGTAATGCTCCAGGAATTGAATCAGGAGTCAGGGAGAGTTGGCCTAAAAATGAATCATTCAAAAACAAAAATAATGACCTCAGGAAATGTTCAAATACTCGTAGACAACGCTATTAACCAAGTAGTTGATGAATACCACTACCTAGGCCCCACCATCAAAATTTGGAAAAGACAACCGAGAAAGTGAAATTAAGAGACGCGCCCAACTCTCTTGGACAGCATTTGGAAAAATGTCCCATATACTGAGAGACAACACAATTCCAATCAATTTAAAATGAAAAGTGTATGATGCATGTATCCTGCCAGTATCTACCTATGGACTTGAGACAGTTGCTCTAACACAAGTTAATGCGAAAAAGCTACGAGTAATGCAAAGAGGAATGGAGAGGTCGATGTTTGGAATATCTCTCAGAGATAAAATTAGGAATGAAGAGATTCGCAGAAGAACGTGCGTTAAGGACATAGTGGAAATAATTGCGGAAATGAAATAGCAATGGACGGGTCACATCGCAAGACAGAAGGATGGGAGATGGACACCAAGAATCATGCAGTGGCGACCCAGGAAAACGAAAAGGACTGTCGGTAGACCCCTGCGATGGATAGACGATATCAGACAGATTGTCGATAATCGAGGGTATCAGGTGGTTCAGAACAGATGGGAGTGGAAGATGTTAGGAAAAGCCTATATCCAAGAGTGGGCAAATGAGGGCTGACAAAAAAGAAGAAGAAGAACCTATAAATATTGATCCTAGTCAAATGCCACCCCACAAATTTTTCAATAATCAACAAGTTTTTAGGAAATCGAACATTCGAATTTTTAATGCATATAAACTAAAAGGAATTTAAATCAACATCAATGTCCGGAGTTACAAGATAGGCGACTCGAAGGTCAAATATTTACTTTCACTTTTACTTTGTTCACCGACCACCCAATTTCATATCAATTACTTTCAGCCTCAATCCAAACCCACTTTTATCGCTGTAGAGTTACATAACATAAATAACTCTTAACCTGAATATCACCGTAGCAATGATAACTATGCATTCGAAGAAGCCCGTTGAGCAATCAATATTTTCACCCTTAATTCCAAGAAACTGAAATTGAAATAGAAGATCTCACTAATGAAGAGGAAATCTCACAAGACAATGATTCACATTTTCTACCATTAGCCCCCGGTCTGGTTATATCTCCCATTAAATCTAGCAATGCAGAAAAATATCTTCCCGGACACATTATTAAAGGATCATGTGGACAAGAAAATACTAAATACAAATCTCATATACATGGCCGCTTTTAAAGATTTTAGTATTAAATGAAAAATTACTCTCACTTTATTTGACTTCCATACATTATTTGATGGTTTAGTTAATTTATGTGCAAATCGTAATATGAATTTCAACTCGAATTTTCAAGGCGGATTAGCTCAAAAAAGGAAACATGTTCACAAATAATTATGACTCAAAATAATTTATCTTCGAAATCATGAAATTTAAGGAGATCGATTCTTGTAATATCAGCAATGATGAGATATATTGTATTAACAACAAACAAGATAAAACAGGTTGTTTTATACCTATGAATATTTAACTAAGGTCAGAAATATAGTATATTATTCCGGCCAAGGCCATTTTCAAAACAGTTGTGCAAAGTTGAACAAACACTGAATCGAAAATTTGCCAGTACGACTAGACCATTTACATAAGGAAGAAAAACTAAATTACAAATATTTCACCTATTATATTAACTAACTTTTTACTAATAGACATGAACTGATGAATCAAGATAAAAAAGACAGTAAAATCGAAATTTGCTGAGCTATTTAAAGATAAAATCACTGAAGACATACCTGAAATAGAATTCAACTATGTTATTGACAAGGGGTTTCTCATGCACTCAGTCGTCTGGCCTCACCCCAGCACCTATGCCTTGTTGCGCGTAAAACCCTTTTAAATGTGTTAGCGAGATATAATGAATAAGATGATACCTACCCTTAAGGATGCGGCCAGCGCAACATGTGTGCTCCGACTTGCTCGTCGGCGTGGGAGTGGGTCAATTACTTACTCTTGACCAGGGCGCCACCAATTTGAAGTATCCAAATCCGCAGATCCAAACAGGAAGATCCTCGGTCTTAAGAATCCATAAGGGCTATCCAAAATCGACGATTATCCACTACGCAAGGGCGATTTAAAATCAACTACTAACGACTACACTGGTTTAGTTGGAGTATTTCAGAGCAAATAGAAGACGATAACGTTCGTGCAGGTTTAAATTTTATTGGTGTTCGTTATGTTTGACGTTAACGTGTTGTCATATTTCTTCCAATAAACAAAATGATATACATATAAAAACGGGTAAAAGAGCTCAATTGGAAAACAATTAATAACTTGATATATGCTCACGAATATTGAACTAGATCATATCAGATGTTAACTGTATGACGTAATAAATGATTACGGAAGATCCAAAAATAAACAATTCCAACTAATTAACAATAAACGCAATATGCATAGGGTATCTATCGTCACATCAACTAATAATTAAAAGTTATCAGAATAATACTTATTACTATTAACTCCGTTGCGCGTGTACCATGGTATACGTGTCGCAGTTGTACATGAATAAACCTAAAGATTCAGTTTATGAGATACCGCTATGTAAAATTATTTAAACTGAATAGTCAATAAATCAGAACGACAATGTTTATCATTTACCACAATATAAATTAAATTGTAAGAATGATGAAATATATCATAAAAAAACTATGAGCCTTAATTGAATCACACTAGCAAATATCGCAGTTATTTATATACGCATTGGTAAGCTTTGCTTACGCCTAATCAGTTCCAAAAAAATAATATCAATATCTCGCAGAAAGAAATAAAAAACACGCAATTTACTACACGCTGGAAAATACTAATAACACGCCAACAACATTAGGTAAACAGATCACCATTATAACCTAAACTTATCTTAACTGGTCTTCGCCGATGTCACCTACGGCCTTCTGCACGCGGACTTCAGCTATGCACCTTGGGACCATAAACTCTCAGTGGCATTTGAGGTAATCCCCATACCTCTATGGCTACAGTTGGTACCAATAAACCACAACCAACTGTATTGACTGGCAGCTACTTGGTTAGCTACTTAACCTCTCTTCAAGCAAAGCTCGCTCCAAACAACAATAGCTTGCTCCAGATACACAACTCCAAGCACCACAGCTCCAGCCAAAAACTATAGCTCCAACAAACTGGCTTCCGTACAAAAAAAAAAACCTGAAAGAGAACATTCGCTAAGTATGCATTCACTTACTGCAATTTCGAGCAGCTCCTGTTTCAGAACACTCCCAATTCAATGAGTAATTAAAAATAATAACATTAGTCGTCTTGCCAAAATGCGAAGGTCATAATATAACCAATATCATATCACCCTACAGGTGATAGACATCAAATACTAAGAAAACTGACTAATAATATAACCACTGTCTGCCTTTTTAAGAATTTAGACCCCCAGACAAGAACAAAGCTTGTCCATTTATGTCGTTAATATGAAATCTAAATTTACTAAGCTTATGTACGACTTTACAAGTTCCTATAAGCAAAACTCAATGTAGAAAGAAATTTATCAAAGATTATATACAATTTTATACAACATTATACCCTATTATACAATAGGGGTGCCCATAAAGACAAAGAATCTGCTATGAGTGTTCGACTGCAATATGATACGAGAACTATATCATGAACTATTATTTAATACGCTTATTTTCTCTAGAGTATCACTTCTTGTAAAAATAATGAGTGTAAATAAATCATGCTTTGCCTGTTCCAGGCCTAAATTATCTTTTGTGTGATGATATTGTATGATATACGTGCAAGAATTAATAAATTTTCAAAAGTAACACTCTCTATATAGCAATATTGTGCAGTATTTCAATCCCCTCTGAGACCCGTTAAAAAAACTATAATGAAATTACTTCTACTCTGATAAAATAAATCCCCTCTGTACAGAAAATAAATGAGTATGTACAAAATATAAGATATGTATATTTATTTACCTAACTACTTAGGGTTTTTCGATGGTAATGACGAATTGGGGAGCAAACGCTCTCTTCTACAGACATTCCTCGAAGAAGGAAACGGCGTACTTTGTTCCAGAATACACTGCACGTGGCGAGTTATTAATCCAATCTTGACTTTAGGCAAAAACCAGCCCATCCACAGTCAAGCCATAAACTACGCCACTCTCTATCGCCCGAAAAAGTATATATTCCCCTCAAGGTGAATTAAAAATTCTTAAACTTTTATCAGACATATATTCGCACTACCTCCTAAGAAGGTTTGCCGAAGAAAGAGGACGATATCAAGCCAAGAACGAGTACCTAGGTCGTGGAATTCGATGTTAAAAAGCTAGCAAAAACTCGAACCATAAGCCCGTTCCACACTGTCCTGTAATCATACGCAAACTACAGCAGCCGATGTCGCCAAATTTTCTAACAACTTCAATATGCCATGAAACGTTCCTAAGGCTGTGTGATATCATGTACTGCTGGCAGAACAAAGAAATCCAACGATAAATCCATCATCGACACTGACCAGGCAACAGAAACCAATTCATTCCGAACGGCGGCCATTTAAAACTCAAACACCCAATCTATTCGACGCATTCAATTGAATCGACTTTAAACGTACCTTAAGCTAGACCCGTTTTTACCTTGCCGAAATCTATATATTTAATACTGCGAAACTAGGGATGGGTTGCTTTTTAGTAAATTGCTCTTCGATAGCTGCTATTTGAGCGAAGCAGCTTTTAACTGCTATCGAATATTATAAAAATCTGCTTTTTAAATAGCAGTTTACAATGCTCATCAATATTACTGATATACGATCGCTATTGATATTATCGTATTTAGCTGCTATGCTGCTAATCGATATTGCTTTTGGATGTGACAATAGCGAGCTGCTACCGTGTACAGTGCGTCGATTGTCGGCATGCCATTTTGGCAGAAGTTGAAAGACAGGCTGTTGTCGAAGGCATTTTATGGCATTGACGAATTCTTTAAGCAGGATAGTATTTAGATATGCTAGGTGTGCCATGTATTACTTAGTATTCTGTTAAGTGTGGTACTTTTGTACTTAGGGTATATGTATTTGTGTCAAGATTCAATTGACTACAAAATTGTGTATGTGTCAAAATTTTAATCATGCTTTGTCAATAAGATTTATTCATTGTAATAATCCTTGGACAATAAAGCACTTTCATTCAAGGCAAGAAATTCCGTGAATTTTGCTTTGGCTCGCTACCTGGGATTCACCTTGTTTGTTCTGTTTTTCTTTGCAGGAATAAGAATGAGATTTACGCCCGGAAGAAAAAGGATGGATGAGTAAATAATGTGTAACTGTTTTTTATGTTTAAAATAATAGATTATTTCGATGACAGCATTATTTGCTTATGGTTTTTATGAGATAATGAATTATATGTAGTAGACACTAATTATTTTGCTTTTATTTGCCAATTCACGATTTATAAGGGCCAATTAAAAAAAATTAAATAAATTATTATGGCGACAGTAAAGTAGAATTTTGCTAAATAGTCGGTGGCTGACATTAGGTAAGGTAATTCTGCAATAGCTTTTATTATTTATCATAAGCATTATGCTTATAAATCCGGACTTTACTTATCAGACCTAGATCTTTCCTAAGTCCAGGTAACAAGGTAACGATATACAGGTAGATCATCAGGCCAGCGCTCATGTATGGTGCTCCTGTGTGGTCCTCTGTGGCAAACGTACCTAAAAAGTCTCTTCAAGTCATGCAAAATCGCTATCTTCGAGCCGCCTTTCCGGCGAGCCGCTATACGCGAATCACAGCACAGATCTGCATGCTTGGACAAACATTGAAACTGTCGAAGAACATATCGATAAGCTCGCATGCAGATTCTTTGATTCGGGTATACGCGGCTCGCCTCTGACTGCGGATATTGCCAATGAAAGGTATGACCCACAGAGGAAAACGAAGCACGGGCCCATACATAAAGCCACAACGTTGTTCTTCCAACAACCAAGGCCCACTGAATAGGAATTAATAAACAGCAAACATGTTCCTATGCCAAGTACAAAATTTGTCGAAAACTCAAATATATCATATTTACATATTCAGTGTTATTACCCCGGTCAAACCGTCGGCACCGTTTAAATAAGAAATCCTATAAAATGGACTAACAGACGCACAACGCACACTAAACGTCACAAAACAACACAAAACGGACTTGCAGGTGTTCAAACACTTGTACAAATTAACCTAAGCTAACCCTAACTAACCTAAACGCGAAATGCGCACAGACCAGCTGATCTGCGTGATGCTGGTTGGAAGGCGATCTTGGCGGACCTCGCCCAGATTTGTGATCTAATCGAATAGGCAATGCCTAATGATGCAATTCCAACCCTTCGCAATAGGGCAAACTGCCCCCGTTTATATACAGGTTAGAGCCAACCAAAGAAACGAGAAAGAGGTTTTTTTTTTTGTAAATTTTTCCTCTGTTTTCACCCTGTACAGGGTTATCCAACGAGGACTAGACAAGGCGATTTTTTTACTTTCCCTGTACTTTTATTAAAAAAAAACTGAAATAGCCATCTTATGTAATTTTCTCCCGCGAATTCGGATATGTTCGGCAAAAAAACAATTGAACATCAAATAAAAGTGCTAGGGGTCACTTTGATATATTTTTAAATGGAACACCCTGTATATTACTACATTTTTGGACTCTCTAGAAAAATCTAAACACA
>MU182914.1:175282-195302 GCA_016904865.1 Pissodes strobi
GTATATCTATATAGGCCTTCGCATTAAATCTTCCCGCAATATTTGTGCATACCACAAGTCCTCGAACGCTCATCCCCCCCCCCAATTTACAGAGAAACGCCCACTCTTGTCTGTATTTTGGGTATATGGTTCATCAAAACGACCACTATAACATGATTGGAAAAATTTTTCGTCTGTAAACACTACATTATTCCAAAACTCTATACCTTCTCTCAAATATTCCAGTGAAAATCTAATTCGCTGCTCCTTATGAAATTGAGATAAAAAGGTTTTTTAACTGCTGGATGATTTCGTAGGTTAGACTTTCCTTTTATGCGACGTCGCGCAGTTCTGGCAGTTCCTGGAAAATGAGTTTCTGCCTTTGCTGCCACAGCAGACTTAAAAGGATGGTTTCGCAGAACACTTATTAAATTATTATCGTCCTCTTCTGTAGAAACTTGTGGTGGGCCACTTCCTACACTTCTTTCGAATGAATGAGCTTTTCCCATCTCTTTTTAACGTTGTGAACAGTGCTTTTCGGCACCAGGAATCTCTCAGCTATCCTTCGTTTAGACCAACCTTCTTGGATTAAAGTAACTCTCATTTTCTCGATTTCTGTTAATCATAACTTTCATTAAAATATTACAAATCAAAATTTTGACTTTGTGTCAGCATGTCAGTTTCCTAGGTAACATCCTGGTTTTGAAAGGTGATTTAAAAGTAATATTTACAATAGAAAAAAGTGCTGCCCCAATTTTTATGTCCGCAACTGTACATCCAAAAAAATAATCGTTTCTTTCGGATTTGCCGGCCAAAATATTATAGGCCCGTTTTCTTTGAACATACATTAACGTGCCAGCGATATCTTTAATTAGTGCAGCACCACGTCATTCCGGCACTTCAAAACTTTAAAGAAATTCATTTCCACCAGGATGGTACGTCTTCACATTATTCTGCAATTGTTTGGGATTATATCAATCAAGCATTTCCGAATCCTTGGATCCGAAGAAGGGGACCTGTGAAATGGCCACCAAGGTCACCAGATCTAAATCCATTGGATTTTTTTTTGTTTGGGACATTCGAAAATAGTATTATATAGGGATCAAGCAACGAATTTAAAAGACGAGAAATAAGTTATGCCTTGATACTAAACTTCATTAACATCTGATGAGCGGTTGCAGAGATATTTGACTGTTTTCATACATATGACTAGCCCTGTATATGGATCTTTATCGGATAGCCGTTCATTATGATTTGGAATATACTAAGTTTGATACCTCTCTCTATAACACTAACTGAAAAATATGAGAAGAAAAAACGTCCCTTAACATTAATGAGTTACAAAGCGAACGGTATAAAATATTGTGTTGATCTAATATCTGATTCATTAATGTAATGGCACAGTTCTTGTCATTTTTCTATTCGGAATCAGTAACATAATATGGACTATGCGATAAATGAAACATATCCATTTGGAAAACACAATTTTTTATTTTTTTACAGCTTTGCGATGCTCATTTTTTATTACCTACAGATCCTGGTCGTACAAGTTTTGTATTTAAAGCTTTATATAATAAGCGCTGTAGGTAGGTGGCAAAATATATCGTGAAACCATTTACCTAGTAACATCTACTAATTTATCCAGTTTTTATCATTATTTCAGTTTAACTAGATAGTTAATTTACCCTCTCTTGACCATCATCATTTGATTATTTATTCATGTTTATTCATTAAAAGTTTTAATCATCTCCGGATAATGCTAACATGGTTAGCGAAACGCGCGTCGAGTGCTAAAAATTATATTTCGGTATTGTGGATAAAACTCGAAACAACATAATACCCCAACATAACATAGTTATAAATAAAAATACAAAAGAATGTAAACAAAGCTTATCTAGGTGAAATTTAGCCAGTTGACTAACCTTACTTAAACATAAACAAATAGTACGCACCTATGTCGAAACCGGTAATTCCAATATTGTAAAAGATAATGCACATTGGAATCTTTAACTGCAAGCATGTTAATACAATTTAAGTGACTGGGGAAGTCCCTCGGCCAGTGCCGGATTAATAGACAAGGGGGTCCTGGGCTTATAAGAACACGAGGTCGGCTCAGTATTGTGAACGATTATTTGGTTTTCTATTTCTATTATAGGTAAATTTGATCAACTAATATGTATAAATGATCAAATAATGAGATCAAACATGAGTAAATTAAAAGTATATTTCAAACTGAAATAAGTAAATGCCCCTAAATATTAAATGAATCAATCAATGAATTTTTATATATCAGCTATCGGCAAAGAAATACATTTGGATCTACCACCAAATAATGTTTTCGTCAGGCTGATAAGCTAATGAAAAGTCGCCATTTTATTAAATCATATTCTTTTTGCACACAAACCATGTATCTAACCCACCACTGAAAAGTCCTGATGTTTTCGGATGGGATAGCATTAACAATGTAATATTTATATTTTAATAATATACGAATATCAATAATTAATACCTTTTATATCCGAATACCGTCAAGTGTCCCATTTACTTATTGGTTCTTTTCATAAAAGCTTCTAAGCTTCTCAGACAACTTTGGTTTCTCCACTGGACATATTTTATATACATCGAAGAGTATCCGATGTCCACTGGATAATACAAAAAATATCACTTTTCTGGATCACTGAAAGATATTCCAAATCGGATGGAAAACATCAATTATTGACTGTCTAGTGAAAATATTCCAAGCATTCGAGCGATATTCAAACTAGGTTGTCCAGAAAATATTAAGAGCCACTTGCTCAAATCCTAACAATCAGATTACAGGATGCAAATTGCCTGACGAATTGTCGATTTAAAGAAAAATAAAATTTGTGGAAAATAATCAGTTTCAATAGAAAATCTGTTTATTCCTGGTATATTGTTTTTTAAAACCTTTCCTATTCTTTTGATATATTATTGTCTGTACAGGGTGTCCCAAATTCGAGCCTCATCATTGGGATCTCGGAAACTAGAAGAGATACGAGGTCGGCTAAATGGAGGTAAATGTTGCGCCATTTATTGATGCTGATCAAAATGCCACTACAAGTTTAAAAATTCCGAATACTTCCGAAGATATTTTGGAAAAACCGAATGTTCGCGATTTCATTTTTATTTTTTTATGACTCTATTTGAATAGATATAGCAAAATAAATCTCACATTCTTATTGTTACTTGTTGTGTTCTACAAGATGGTGTTATCAGATATTCAAACCGACGTGACGTTTCGTTCTTGAGCTGCCATAATCAACTTTGTTTTTTTTTAAATACGTCCTGGATTCTTTATTACGGATTTTAAGAGCTTCTAAGGTCGTAAAACTAATGATGCATCGCACTTATTCGAAAAATTCATATTAATGGCATTTTTCATAAGAACTCATGTGTTAGAGAAAGACAGAAAACAGATTTTTGGTAAGATCTTACCAGAAAATCATTAAAATGATTTTTTCGAAAAAGTGCGATACATCATTCGTTCTGGCACTTCAGAAGCTCTTAAAAACTGATATAAAAAATCCATGGCAAATGTAATGATGGTTGCTTAAGGACTATCCGTCGGATAGAAAATCGGACACCATCTTGTAGATCAGAAAAAAATACCAATGAGAATGTGAAATTTATTATTTGTTCCAAATCCAATCCCATACATCTATTTACCTGCGTAAATTGCTAAAAATATAGCCTATAGAGCCTAGAGTTTGAGGGTTGACACCTCGGTTGACACTGACAATTATATTATGTTATTTATGTTAGTTTTAAGCTTTCTTTATGCAATGCGTTAATGCGTGAAAAAGGGTTTTTGTTTTTAATCCTATTAAAAATATATATTTTTGTCTCTCTCCAACACATGAGCTCTTACGGAAAATGCCGTTAATATGAATTTATTCGAATAAGTGCGATACATCATTGGTTTTAAACTTGTAAGGTGGCATTTTGATCAGCATCAAATTGCGCAACTTTGCCTCTCTTTAACCGACCTCATATCTCTTCTAGTTTTCGAGATCCCAATGATGAGGCTCGAATTTGGGACACCCTGTACAGGGTGGCTCGAATTCGAGTCTATGTATGGGGAACTCGAAAACCGTAAGAGATATAGTGTGCATAATTGCGCATTTAGGTGCCTAACAATATACCGTTTAGAAAGTTTTAAAATTCCGAGTATTTCCGGAGATATCCGGAAACAACTGAAATGTTGAAATTTTTTTTTCTCGAGCTTATTTAAAAACGGATTTCAAATTTGATTGCACTTTTTCATTGCCACTTTTTCCGCTCTATCCAATGGTGGTATCCAGGTTAGAATCCGACGTTTTGTCTTCAAGGGGTCATCATAAACTTCCTTCTTTTAAATACGAAATTTATTTTTTTTTATCGTTTTTCAGATGACATTGGCGTTATTAATATGAATATGTGTTTTTAATTTTAATTTAAAATTTTTTGAATAGTTTGTTACTTTTGAACTTTTTTTATTCTATAAAAATATTTAATTTTGTTTTTTTTTTGTGTTAAGTGAAACATTAAAACCTTTATTTTTAATAAAAATAAAATATAGCAAAATTAAATAAACAGGTTCATTTATTTTTTACCCCAAAGTGAAATAAATAATTAAAAATTTTTTTTAAATAAAATTAAAAAAAACATAAAAAAAATTAAAAACTCATATTCATATTTATAACGCCAATATCATCTGAAAAACGATACAAAAATTAAAGTGAAAGTTAATGATGATTCCTTGAAGATGAAACATCGGATTCCAAACTGGATACCACTACTGGATAGACCGGAAAAAGTGGCAATGCAAAAGTGCAATTCAATTTAAAATCCGTTTTTTACTAAGCTCAGGAAAAAAATTCAATATTTCGGTTTTTCCCTGATATCTCCGGAAATACTCGGACTTTTAAAACTTTCTAAACGGCATATTGTTAGGCACCTAAATGCGCAATTTTGTTTTAATTTGACCGACACTGTATCTCTTACGGTTCTCGAGTTCCCCATACATAGACTCGAATTCGAGCCACCCTGTACAGTCGAATTACCCATTGGCAAATTTTTAAGATATGTATCCATTGGAGTATCAATTTAGAGACTTTAGAGGCATTTTAGGGCAACAAACGAACCTTTATGGGACGTATTATATATTATAATATTGTGGCTTTAATTTATGAATAACTGAAGCACTTTTGAACATAAATTGGAGGTTCATTGGAGAATGTGGAATTCTTTACTTCTGGTGAGGAGGGAGAAAGAAGGGCAGTTTATCGTCAAATGCCTTAATACGATACAAAAAAGAATAAATCAAAGCAGTTTATGTATTAAAAACTTCAACAAAAATATTAAACGATTTCTGAAATTATTTAACACACTTATTAACTTTGCTAGTGTACAATAAACCTACAAAATATAAACAAACTAGATTTTACCCGCGGCTTCGCCCGCTTTGAAAAACCTGAAAAAAGAGTAAGAATTAAGAAAATAAACGGATGTAGACACCTAACCTCAAAAATAGAAACATATTAACTATTGCTTAAAGGTGACAACAAAATGAAAATGATGAAAGAGAAAATGGGATTAAAACTAACAGTAAAAATAATAATTTTTTTTATTTGAATTGCTTTTTGTTTATTGAGATCTCATTTATTAAGTTTATTATTTCTAAAAGAACATCCGAAACAGCTCATTCTATACTCAATTGAATAGTCAGTTGACCGCCAGTACTTACTTATTGGAATGCCAGATGGCTTTAAATGTCATTCAAATGGAACGCCAGGTGGGGTTGAATTCTATTGAAATTTCTCAAACTCTTCAGAACCATTTTTTTTATATCCTATGTCCTTTACTATACTCTTGAAAATATCTGTACTAAATTTCATGATGATCGATTGAGTAGTTTACGCGTGAAAACGTAACAAACCAACAAACAAACTTACACTCGCATTTATAATATTAGTTTGGGTTATAATTAGGATGCTACAACTACACTTCTGGCACTTTTTTAACAGTTTCAAACACTTGCGGCAACAACTTTACTAACACTCCACAATTTTTCGGCCCTCTAACACGAACCACACTTTCAAACGCCAAATTTTTGACACTTAATGATCAATCACAACATTACGTTTTTATAGTAACAAAACTCCCGTATACATTGTCCACACTATTCTGTTGACGATATCTGTACAATATTTCACGATATCTTACTTTTTAATGATCTTTGAGAGTTATTTAAGTACATCAACGCTAGCGAAGCCGCGTGTTAAAACTTAAGAGTTTTAAACACTTGCGGCAACCACTTTACGAAAACTCCACAATTTTTCGGCACTCTAACACGAACAACACTTTCAAACGCCAAAGTTTTGACACTTAATGACCAATCACAACATTACGTTTCTATATTAACAAAACCCCCGTATACATTGTCCACAATATACTCTTGAAAATATCTGTACAAAATTTCATGATGATCGGTTGAGTAGTTTACGCGTGGAAAATTGGATTAAAACTAACCGTAAATCATCGCGAGCGAAGCCGCGGGTAAAAACTAAAAGTATCCTATGTCCTTTACTAAACTCTTAAAAATATATGTATAAAACTTCATGATGATTGGTTGAGTAGTTTACGCGTGGAATATAGGATTAAAAGAAACCATAGAAATCAACGCGAGCGAAGCCGCGGGTAAAAACTGTCCTATGTGCTTTACTACACTATTGAAAATATCTGTAAAAAAATTCATAATGATCGGTTGAGTAGGTACGCGTGGAAAATAGTATTAAAACTGACCGCAAAAATCAATGCGAGCGAAGCCGCGGGTAAGAACTAAATGCATCCTATGTCCTTTACTATACTCTTGAAAATATCTGTACAAGATTTCATGACGATTGGCTTAGTAGTTTACGCATGGAAAATAGGATAAAAACTAACCGTAAAAATAAACGCGAGCGAAGCAGCGGGTAAGAGCTAAAAGTGGTCCTATGTACTTTACTATACCCCTGAAAATATCTGTACAAAATTTCATGATAATCAGTTGCGTAGTTTGCGCGTGGAAAATAGGATTAAAACTAACCGTAAAAATCAACGCGAGCGAAGCCGCGGGTAAAAACTAAAAGTGTCCGATGTCCTTTGCTATACTCTTGAAAATATCTGCACAAAATTTCATGATGATCGGCTGAGCAGTTTACGCGTGGAAAATGGGATTAAAACTCACGATAAAAATAAACGTGAGCGAAGCCGCGGGTAAAAGCCAGAAGTGGCCTATGTCCTTTACTATACTCTTGAAATATCTGTAAAAAATTTCATGATGATCAGCTGGGTAGTTTACGCGTGGAAAATAGGATTAAAACTGACCGTAAAAATCATCGCGAGCGAAGCCGCGGGTAAAAACTAAAAGTGTCCTATGTCCTTTACTATACTCTTGAAAATATCTGTACAAAATATCATGATAATCGTTTGAGCAGTTCACGGTGAAAGCGTAACAAACAAACAAACTCACATTCGCATTTATAATATTGGTTAGGATTATTTCACTTAAACTATAACACTAATATATTGTATCAAAGACAATACTACAACGATTGTCTTTGATTGTATGCATAAAATCATTGGAAAATATTTACCCAATAACTAATAGAACAACCATTGTTTTTGAAAGTAATGGTTTCCTTGAATCTGTTTTGTAGAGAAATATTGGAAAATAATATGCCTGCTATTAGAAAGATCCTTTCTTTATTAGATCTAATATATGGGACAAATTAAAAAATTACCTTTTATATATCCTAATACCTTCGTCGTTATTCTCTCAATTTTATTGATATTTAGATATTTTGTATTTGTTACATAGTGTTGTGTTTTATTTAGCATATGTTATATTTATGATAACTAAATAGAAGTTAGAATATCGAACATTATCTAAAATCCAAACTAAGCAAAAATATCACAGGCCTTTGAAAAAAATCAAAGATATATTTAGAATATCGTCTTTATATTATTTATTATTATTTTTGTATTTCCCTTTCCGCGACTTCTTTCCAAAACATTTGCTACTCCATCTGATTACAAAGCTAAGATGCCCGTTTTGATTTTAAAGGTCATATATTATAGAGAAACTGATGAGAATATTTTATTAAAATTAATAACAAATTAAATGCGTTTTTTACATCAAAACTCACTACCGTAGATCTATATGCAGGAGCAAAAGTAATTACATAAGCCTATTATAATAAATACTAAAAAAATTGGTGCCTATAACCCCTAACCATCCATGGCATTTTAATAATATATATAATACCACATAATTAAAAAAGGAATTATTTCATCAATTCTATAATTTTTGTTTAATCTTATGTTAGTCTATTATGGCACTCTATCATAAAGAATCATAAAGGATTACGAAAAAATTATTGTACGTAGATTAATATCTAATCATATCGGATTCGATAATTCGTTGTTTAGTGATAGTTTACATATAAATGTATCATTCCAGATCTATTGATTCCTTATTTTATCAGCACCCACGGGAAAAACGTAACATTTGGTGTCAGAAGTTGGATTGGGAAAGGACCGGACTTTGAAGTATTCTTCGAGGAGAGAAGAGCGTACAAGTACGTCAACGAGATCGTTTTTATTGGTGGATTCTGTGAACATTTTATAACATTCTATCGTTAATATAAGGCAACAAACGGGAGAAATGGAGCAAATAAATAAAATGCTGGCCGATTTCATGGAAAATCTAAATGCTGAGAGGCAAGCAGAACAGGATAGGTTTCAGAAAAATTTTCAAGATCATGAAGATAAAATGCAAGCGGATCGGAAAGAGGATGAACGTAGA
Source organism: Pissodes strobi (assembly GCA_016904865.1). Lineage (NCBI taxonomy): Eukaryota > Metazoa > Arthropoda > Insecta > Coleoptera > Curculionidae > Pissodes > Pissodes strobi. The sequence goes on from MU182914.1 coordinate 184,110, forward strand.
AGGCAAGCGGATCGGGAAGAGGATGAATGTAGAAGGCGAGGGGATCGGTAAGAGGATGAACGTAAAAGGCAAGCAGAACAGGACCGGCTTCAGAACATTATACAAGACCAGGAAGATAAAAGGTAAATAGAACAGGACCGGTTTCAGAAAATATTTCAAGACCAAGAAGAGAAAAGGCAACCAGATTTAGAAATGGATGCTGAATGTAATTGTAGGCGAACATGGGAAATTACAGAAAATGTTGGACGGACAAATTCAAAAATTTTAAAAAGAAGTAAACAATATACAAAAAGAAGTTGAAACTGTACAAAAAGAAGTGAGAAATGTACAAAAAGAAGTTGGAAATGAACAACAAGAAGTTAGAAATGTACAAAAAGAAGTAGGAGACGTGCAGAAAGAAATGAAGAATCTACAAGCTGAAGTTACCAGACTAAAACATCAAGCACCCACCGAGAGGGTATTCGCCACAGGACAAAATATCAAACGTCCAACGTATGACGGTCAAACATCGTGGACAATGTACAGAAGACAATTTGAAGCCGCTGCTGTTGTCAACGGTTGGAATTACGAAAAAATGGCTACGTCACTAGTGGTAGCGCTTCGTGGATCTGCCCTGGGACTACTACAGACCATTGCCATCAGCCAACAGGGGAAATATGATGTACTTGTAGCTGCCCTTGAGAGACGATTTGGAGACCAACACCGAAGAGCACAAGTAAAGTCCCGACATCAGAAGGCTGGTGAAAATCTGCAAGAGTTTGAGGCAGACGTTAGACGTCTCATTCAATTGGCCTACTCGGGAGCAACATAATAATTTCAAGAGGAATTTGCTGCCCAATATTTCGTGGATGGTATCAGAGATCCAGAAACTCGGAAAATGCTACGTCTAGCCAAATTTGATAACAGCAGTGAAGCTTTGGGTAGAGCCTTAGAAATCGATGCGGCCTGTAACATCTCTGAGTCAAAAATCAGGGCCGTATCCATTCAGGAGGAAAAGCCGGCAAACAGCTGTGAATTATGAGCGTCTCACGACAGTGATTGTTTTGGCTGCCATCAAAGTAGAAGCGTCTCCAGCGCCATCTAGTGTAGGTAGCGTTGACTCATCGATGTCTTCTCGATGTAAGCAATGTACAGCGTAAGCGGTCGTGGTCTAGAGGTTTAGGTGGTGGTCTCAATTTAGCGACTATCGGCGGCGGGTCGGGTTCGAACCCCGTCGCTTTTTTTATTTTTTGTTACGGTTAACATTCTAAACAGTTTTTTCTTAATTTTGGGTATGTCTTGGGTTAGTTTTGGTTAGCAAACAGTTTTTTTCTTAATTTTGGGTATGTCTTGGGTTACGTTTGGGTTAGCACCTGGTTAATTTCCTTTTGTTGAGCCCCCGTAGCGAGCGGAGGGTCATGCGAAAAGCGAAATATTACTTATTGTAATATATATACAGCAGCTTGCATGTATTTCTGCGAATATATTCACAAAGAGTCTTGAATGAATTTGACGTCTGTATCCGCATTTATAACATTCGACTTTGACGGCAGCCAAAACAATCACTGTCGCGAGACACTCGTTGTGAAGTAACTGAGATGGGCGAAATTTTGAAGAAATTAACGGAAGTTCTTCAGGCAACGGGGGATTTCGGGAGCCAATAGAAGATAGGCCACGTAACAGAAATACTTCAAATCAATCCTATAGGTGTGGCAGGACTGGGCATTTCAAAAGAGACTGCCGAGTACAATTACTACGGTCTAGATTTCCATTCAGAGTCGCTAGGGCCTCAAAGTCAAATCAGGAAAACTTCAATTGGTCAACTTTGCGGGGCGGGTGTTGGCTAAAGAACATGAAACTAGGAAAATCCGCCGACAGTCTAAGTATTAAAGGAAATAACAACGGAAGAGCCATGACAATTATTGTTGACAGTGGTGCGGCGATATCTTTGATAAGGTCCAACAGAATAAATAGAGTAGAAGCTCTATTCATATCAAAGAATGTAGTTTTACGTACGGTTACCGGTGAGTCAGCTGAAGTACTTTGGGAAATGGATATTGAACTTCAACTTGGAATAATTAAATTGCACCACACAGTGTTAGTAGCGGACATAGAAGACGAATTTATTTTAGGGATGGACCTCATCGGTTAACATGGATTCTCTTTTGACAATAAACTTAACCTTTTCAAGTTTGGCACCGAAGAGTTCATTCTTACCAAAACATACGATGGCACACCGACTAGTAGTGGTGGCATGTACTGTCAGAATAAGCGGACATACTGAGCAGATAATTTTTGGGAAATTGGGGAAGGATTTTGGAGGCTGCGACGCACTTTTCCAACACCACGATATGCCTTGCAAACACAAAAGCACAAAGCACTAGTCAAAACCGACGGCGAAATACCGATAAGGATAGCAAATATTTCATCCATTTCCATCAAAATCAATAAAGGAGATGTAATAGCCACTTGCGAGCCAGTGCAGTGGGTAGCAACGAAAGATTACAGCAATCAAAGACTGGCCTTGTCCTTGCGACAAACAGGAACTGCGGAGCTTCCTTGGATTATGTACTTATTATAGAAGATTTGTCGAAGGATTTGGAAATATAGCTGCACCTCTACATAAGCTCACTGAAAAACGAGCAAATTATAACTGGGATTATAACTGTGATTTTGCGTTCAGGAAATTAAAAGCGGCTCTATGTTCTAGTCCAATATTGGGATCTCCGGAACAAAAGAGTAAATTTGTATTGGAGACAGACGCCAGCAACACCGGCATCGGAGTGGTTTTATCGCAAGTGCAAGCAGGAGAGGAACGAGTCATCGAATATTACAGTCGAACACTTTCGAAACCTGAACGTAACTACTGTGTAACTCAAAAAGTGCTTTTGGCAATAGTACGGTCTGTTCAACATTTTCATCAATATCTGCATGGACAAGAATTCTAATAAGGACTGATCATGCAGCACTTAAATGGCTTTTGGATATGAAACAGCCTGAAGGACGGGTAGCCAGATGGCATGGAAAGTTACAACAATATAACTTTAAGATTGAGCACAAGGCAGGGAGATTGCATAATAATGCAGATGTTTTATCCAGAAGACCATGCGAGGATAATTGTAAGCATTGCCAAAGTACAGATCAACGAGAAGGAATTACTCCCCTTAGACAAATTAAATTTGAGGTTGATCAGCAGTGGACCACAGAGCAACTTAAAAATGATCAGCATGAGGATAGTGAAATAGCACTATTGCTAAAAGCTAAGGAAGAACATCAACCAAGACCAAGCTGGAGAGAGATTTCAACTAAAGGATTTGCTTTTAAAACTTTGTGGGTTCAGCGGGCCTCATTGGTGGTGGAAAATAGATTTCTTAAACGAGCCGATGGAAAAGTAGTGAAGACACAGTTAGTGGTACCAAGGAGGAAGATATCGGAAGTTCTGGAACAAGTTCCGAATGGAAAATCTGGCGCTCATCTCGGAATGAACAAAACGATTGATAAGATCCGCGACAGATTTTACTGAGTCAACTACTACCAGGATGTGAAATCGTGGTGTCGGCAGTGCTCAATCAGTGCCGCAAGTCAAGGACCCAAAACAAGATCTAGGGTAAAAATGAAACAGTATAATGTGGGCCTATCGTTTGAACGTATCGCTATTGACGTAGCTGACCCTTTTCCAGATTTCCAGAAACAAATAATGGTTGAGAGGTTTAACAAGACCATTGAAGAACATATGTTAAAGGTCGTAGATGGACATCAGAAGGATTGGGACCAACACATACCACTATTGTTGATGGCCTATAGATCAGCAGTCCATGACACGACAGGACTAACACTAGCCATGGTTTTATTTGGAAGAGAACTTCGTTTACCCTGTGACATATTATTCGGAACGCAAGACAACCAGGATACGGAAATTCAAGACTACGAGGATTCCCTTAAGGAAAAGTTACTATACACCCATGAATTAGTCAGAGAAAACACGAAGAAAGCTAGTGACCGAATGAAGACACGATATGATCTCAAAGCTAATTCTATGTGATTTCAGATGAACGATTAAGTCTAGTAATATAGTTCGCAGAGGAAGAATTGAAGATCGCCCAAGCTAACGCCAGTATGGGAAGGGCCCTATACAGTCATCAAAAGAATTAATTACGTAGTGTATAGAATTCAACGTAGCCCCAGAAGCAAACTGAAAGTTTTCCACCTCGACATGCTGAAAGCAGATCACGGACATGAAGTAGCTGATCGGGACGATCAGGTTTAAGAGGGAGGCAATGTCACGGCTAGCAACCATCCGAATATTTTTGTGCTACCCTATAGAACTAGTCTTGTCGCATCTATGTATGAGTCATCGCCGGCCGCGACTGTCGAATTCTCTCGATGTCCTGGTCGAGAATCATATAGAGTGGCCTGGCTTCTTCCGGAGTATTCGTGATAGACTTTATATTGTATATAAATAGCAGGCAGAAAGCGTGTTAGTTAATAATTGAGTGTTGAATTGTAAAGAGCTATTAGTTGTAAAGTTATAAAAGTAGTTTAGTGTGTTTAATTGTATACAGTGATAACGAATAAAAATAGTATTAGTTTAAATTAGTAAAAGTTGTAATTTCATCAGCACAGACGGGAAAAACGTAACAATATTATTTTTATACGATCGTGCCTAAAGCGCATTTTACTTTAAATTTTGGGTGCATAATGCAGCACTTTGTTGTAGTGCGAAAGATTGCTTGTTTATGCTCTTTTTGTTTAAAATAAATACTAAATTTTAATTACATTTTACATAAATATGCAACAAAATGTATTTATATTGGTGCTTTCGGGCTATATAGTTAAATACCTATTATAAATCTCTAACTACAGTTACAGGCCGTCTATTTCGATGGTGAAAATAAAGATGCCGATGGACTTGTAAGCTTTGGTAAATGGAATTTTGGCTATCAATTTTTCGCCTTCATCTTTTATATCATCAATGGCCTTTCTCTGCAGCTTGTCTGCAACTGTCACCATCAATAATGTTATTACTGGAAAATACATTCGACTTTTTCAGGCAAAATCCGAAATCAAAATGACCATAAACTTCGGATATTCTTTAATCTTAATATTTTCTATCAACCCAATGTAGTCCAAGCTATCGAAAATTCAGATCATGCATAGGGTCAAATACCTTTATCTCTTTTGATCTAACAAAAACTACGTTAGAATATTGGTTTGATATACAACAGTTTTTAACTTGCACATCGATGAAATTGGCGACAATAATATCATATAATATCTACAACTTTTCTGGGAGTAGACCTAGTAAAGCTTTCACTCATCTTATGTTGCCGGTAAACTTTCTTCGTCACTATTTTTCTTTTTTTTTTTTTGGTAAGCGGAGTACATCTCGCCGCATATGCTGATAACCTTGCTGTTATCGCGACCGGAAAGACTGACGGGCAGTTGGTAGAAGAAGCAAATTTCGCAATTCGAGTAATTGCCGAGTATATGTATCTGAAGAGGCTTGATCTACCCCGTGGTTAACGACCGGAAGTATGTAAGAAGACTAACAAGCGAGGTCTTGAACTCGGAAGTCATTACTAAGTTAAAAATTAAGTGCCTCGGGGTTCTCCTAGCAAAGGGAGCGTCTATAAAGACACACGTAAAAATGACCTATAGACACGGGGAAGAATCGGCAAAAATCTATGCAGACTGATGCCAAAAAACGGCGGACCTATATCAAGCAAAGGTCGGCATCTGAATGCAGTTGTGCATTCTATCCTGTTGTATGCTCCACCTACTTGGTATGAGGTCCTGCGACATAGAAAATATCGCGATATACGTCAAACGTGCAATGTAGGGTTGCCATCTGAATATGTAACGCTTTCCGCACTGCCTCTACTGATACATTTCTGGTGATTGCAAAAGTAATTCCTATTGAGTTACATCCCGAAGAGCGAGCGAGCGAGAATGAAGGGAAAAAGCAAGAAACTTAAAAGAACCGAGAAAGAAGGGACTCTAACAAAATTGCAAGAAGAGTGGGTCCTACTGAGGGACAAGAAGCAATTAACTAAAAGGATTATATCAGAAATAAAACCTGGTACGAATGCGAGCATGGAGAGGAAAATTGCTACCTCACTCTATTACTCACATGTCATGGGTATTTTCAGGCATACTTTTGTAGATTTGGGCTTAGCAACATGTCAATGTGTCACTTTTGTGGCTAGGTTGACGATGCCGCCAACATATTTTTTGCCTGTTCAAGAATGCCGAACAGGTCGTAGGAGGATTTTTATCATCGAAAAATATGATTCCATATATGTTATCAGATGAGCGAATGAGCTGCCATTACCGACATGGTTCGGAAAATAATTAATAGTAAAGAAGATTTAAGTAGGACGGCATTTTGGCAATTATGGATGAATATTAACCAAAAGAGAAAGCATACATAAACTAAACGCGGAATGATGAAGCATTTTCGTGTAGAGGTCGTTTTTTAGGGGGTGAAAATTCCACATTATCGTGCTGCAAAATCGCAGTGTATCAAAACTTAGCAGATGTAGGAAATCCCTATAAGAAATAATGTGTTAGAGAAAGATGAAAAAGGTGATTCTCTCCTTTTCTCTTATAAGAACGTATAAGCGTGTTACAGGGTTGGTGCTAAAAATGAAATAAAATTTACTACTTCTCAAATTGATATGACCATTTTGTAGATAAGAATAATTTTTAAATTTCCGAAACCATTACCTTTCGAGTTATTGAAGAATTTACTTTTGGATGTATTTAACAAATCGCCCTGTATTACATGATCTAAAAATTGCACATTTTCTCTAATGGAATCAACTTTGTAGAAATTACCGTTTAAATGATACTAATAGTCATCAGTTGCCGGGAGAGTAAGGAGACTTGATCCCTTTTTATGTTTATTGAATTAAGTTCGAGCCAACCAAAGAGGCTGTAGGATCAACTTCGAAAACTTCTCCCTCAAAATAAGTTCCTTCTTTCTTTCCTTCAAACATAACAAGGTGAATGTTCTTGATTTTCTCATCATATTTCTCTATTTTAAAATGTTTGGACGCTACAATAGACCAAAGTCATTCAGGGTGGCGTTAGTCTCCAAAACATCTTCATCTATTGAACTGTACCTTTCAAGCTTCTTAACACTTCACGTTTTTTTCACTTTCTGCTTCCAGTTCAGCTTTCTCAGGGTCTACATCAATCTTGTCTTTTGTTTGGTTCTTAATCCTCGGTTACACTTTTGGGAAGAACTGCTATTGGAAAGACCACAATAGATGCTGGATTGGGGACTAGGGATTGGCGATTGATATGACTGACCAGACGAGAAGTAGATCAGTTACTAGGACAGATTCTAGAAACACATTCCATAATATTTGACCTGCCAGTTATCACAAATTCATATACAATTCATTTAACATATTTCAGAGTTGATCAAATGAATGAAAGCCAATCAGCATGTCTGCCAGTGAAAAATCTTTGAGATAAGCTTGCTTATCCCAAAGAGGCTTATGACGTCGTGAACGCGATCTAAGATTTCCTGTATGATTGGTGATCCAATCAGATACCAGAAAGTTGTAGCATGCTTTCAGTGGTCCGAAAATAGCGTTAACAGGACCAGATAAGTATTGACATCATAATAACGATTATAATAAGTAAGTGCTTTCTGAAAGTGTTCCAGATCCTTCAAATATTTTTCTTTTCTCATCTATACAGATGTAGAGCCACCGGTGTGGCACCTGGCACCAGTTTATTTCTGGGGACATGTTTGTCACAGGTATTTACTGCCGTACCACGGCACATATAACAACCAGCAATATTACTCGACCTGTCAGGCGAAAAATTAAATGTGACCTTGCTAATGTCAGTTGGGTAGGAAATGTCAGGGCTGGATTTGAAATATATACGTATGATTTTCCTTTAACAGAGCCGTAATATAAAATTTCAAATATCAATGGGTTATGAAATATATGTATACCTTATTGTATGAGCAGGAAATCTAATGAAATTCTTCTTGGAAGAATATCTCTGGTTTGTACAAGTTCTTATTGCTTAAACACCATGGCTTTTTTGCATTATACAATGTCATAAACAACGTTCGTCTCACACAATGTCAATTATTTGACAAATACACGTCTATGGTTTCGATTTAACTCCAATAGCAATAAAATAAACCAGTCGTAAAAACACGACGTCGCTGGCGGCAGTTTGACGGATTTCCTACCAAGGAATATCTTGCGCGCGGACTTGCGCAGATGCGAAAAAAGAAGATGTGATATTGCTGGTTGTTATATATGCCGTGGCCGTACCACGCTCTCAAAAGTTTTACTAGAGTGGTGGCTCGCGATGAAGCGATATATTGATATGATGTCAGTTTGACAAAAATGCTTGAAAAAAGACCATTTTGGGATCCCATTTCGAAAAAAAAAATTGTTGAGCCCTTCGGACTCCCATCTACAACCCTATCAGAAGTAGGTTTCGGCTAAAATCCCCTAAACTAAATTTATACTCTATGTCTCCGACTCATCGAAAATAAGGTTTTGAAGAGACGTTTTTATCTAAAAATTTTTTGAGGGTTTGAGTCCGTTCCTTTGCCAGTCGTCTCAAAATATTTGATAAAAAAAGACCAGTGGGAGCTGGCTCGTCGATAGGTACCAAGTATCAAAATATGTGCCTCTAAAAATATGTCCCGAACTATTTTTCCTAAAATTAACATTTAGAGTTACTAAATAACGTTGATTTTCCGTTGTTGGAAACTTTGCGACTCTGAAACTCAGAGTAGAGGGCACATATGAAAAAGCAGGAAACAACTTTCGCATCTAGACCTAGAAGAAAACTGTTTCCGAAAATATTTTGATACTAGAATCCGAATTCGAATTTGCCGAATTTCCTTAACTCCGCACGCCGGATTTCAGCTTTCTATTTTGAACAGTCACAAAGTTTCCTATTTAGGATAAGGTAGGAGTTGTAAAAATATGGGACATTCGAAATCTTTTATAATTTTAGCTCCTATTATAGGTGCCTGTCGGATCGGTTTCCCAATTTTTAATCTGGAGAAAGAGGCTTTTTTTCCAGGGCCTACCAGGCATCTAGCCGAAAATTATATTCATGCTTCTTAGAAACAACTTTAAACAACACGCAGTGTGAACAACAACGACAATAATGCTAACCAAAATAAATGTTTCCTCATAACAGAAAAAATCAAAAACTCTTGCAGAATAAAGAAAATCAATCGCGCTGTTAACTGATGTGACATAATCAATGCTGCCCACGAAACTGACAGAAATAATTTAGACGCAAAATTTAGAATTAAGTCTCCTTACTCTCCCTTACTTTAACGTCTGCCATACGTGAACACAAAAAGATGAGGATGCATCCTTAAAATCAATATTGTAGATCGTATTTTCTTTTATACCTCGAATACGAGAAGTAAACAGAGAGGAGTTTGTATTCTATGCAAACTTTTTATTAAAATCAGTGCAGAGCGCTTTCGGCCTCAGCCATCGTCAGTGCCAACTGGAAGCAAGGATAACCTAAGTTCAACATATTATTGAGAATATGTATAAAATTTAGAGAGGTAGATTGTCTTTATTGAGATATTGTGTTTTTTATTTTTAATAAGATTTGAAGAATATGACGAAAGAATTTCTGGAGTTAGATATAAAAGATTTTTTGGGATTAGTTATGCAAACTTATATGAAAATACATAGTCAGGGTGTACGCTGGAAACGAGTTGATAAAGGACAAACGAAAACTATGGATAAACAATATCATATAATGCATTAACATTTCAAGACTTTACTGTAACCCTTAACAAGAGGCCGGGGCACAGCCCCTTATATTTATTTATTTTTTGAGTTATGGGAACATCTGAAAACGTGGTTTTGTGAATCATTGCTATTACCAATGTTGACATTTTGGCAATTTTTATGAGGCCAATAAAGCACCAGCCAAATATTGCCATTTATAGAAATTTTTAAACTGAAGGCGGGAAGTTTAAAATTATTTTCCAAGCAAGGTAAAATGCTACACCGATGTAACATATTATATTCTTGATTGGAAATAATTAATGATATTATAATTATAATTACTATCTATATAAAATCATTAATCATTTCCAATCAAGAATATAATATGTTACATCCGCGTAGCGTTTTACTTTGATTTGCACGAGAATTTTAAAGCGCCCGCCATAAGTTAAAAAATTTCTAGAAAAGGTAATATTTTGCTGCTGTTTTATTGGCCTGCACATACTCAATTTGCCAAAATATCAACATTGTTAATCGCAGTGATAAAACCACATTTCAAAATTTTCACATAACTTGTTAAAAATTTAAATACAGGGTGCTGTGCCCTTATTATTATCCTATCCAAGGAGTACTCAAATGAAATCGGCCTACTAAAGAATAGAGCCCAAGACACCTATGCTGAGACACCTGAAGAAAGTTTAAGGATTCTTCTAAAAACGCACTTTCCCGGGTCAAGCATAATTGCTAAAGAAGAGCTGGCACAAGAAAACGAGCCTATTGAAACCGCTCAGCGGCCTACAAAAAGGATAAAAGGTCTAGTCAACAAAATCTTTACAAAAAACCAGAGATGGGCGATACATAGCTTTCAACCCTATAAATCATCGGGAGAACATGGATTCTTTCCAGCCTTGTAACAACAAGGTATAGAGCACCTACTACCACACATTGAAGCAATCTTCACAGACAGCTTTGCATTGGTCTACATTCCCAAAAACTGGAGGAAAGTTAAGGTAGCGTTCATATGCTAGATGCATAGTTATTTAAAAATCTCTTCCAGTTTATCCAAGAATTCACCGTCGCTTGAATTTGGAGTGATAAACATTGAGGATGTTAAATTTCTGACCACCAATCCTAAGGTTAACTCCTACCAACCACATATTTTTTTCTAGCACAATATTTATTACTGTTTTAAATTGTATTTCTTCCTTAACATAAATTGATGCACCTCCTGTGTGCCGGCTTGTAGATACTTCATGTGTTGCATTATACATATCGATTTTTTACTTCATTTTCATTTAATTCTGCAGTAATATGAATTTCTGTTAAGCAAATTATTATAGACCGTCATTGGTTCACAACCCAATAAAAATAATCTATCAACCCACTTTCATTATTTAAATACATTTTCTGTAGATATGTTCTCTATTGTTGTGGAGGATTCATGTTTATCTTACAAATGTTTGCCTTTACT
>MU182914.1:212479-254010 GCA_016904865.1 Pissodes strobi
CATAGAACATTGAACCAGAATCTACTAACTTATGCATGTTAATATTATTTTAATCTTAATTAAAATTGAATTTACTTCTTTTGATAGGCCTGGATAATTCTATATGCATGTAATAGTTTCCCAATGCAACTGCTCGATTAGAGTTAAGAGTTAATCAGCTTTAATAATCAAACATTATTTGATGTAGGTATATCTTAGGGCCTTGAATTTAAATTGCCATTCGAAAAGATGCGAACCCTTAATATTTCGTCTGATTACCCTATTATCGTATAAACTAATAAAATACCTACTATGAGCAAAAAATATATAAAAAAGTAAAAAACGCAAATCAGTGTTTTCTAACGCCGTTTTTAATAAAGCACATGAACGCTTTTCTATTTTTTAAAATTATTTTGCTTTTACAAATACGACATATTATTATTGTCACTGAAAGGTAAAACGGTTTTTGTTGATCCATGATTTCATGTTTGCATTGGTTGGCCTTTTGGCCAAAAGCATTGACTACATTGACAATCATGTCCATAATTGTAGGCGATCTAATGTAATTTTAAGAATATTTTTCAAAAATATTAGACTTCCCTGAATTTTAATTAATATGACAAACTTTTCTAGATTTTATCAGATATAATTGATATCAATACACGTAGAATGATAACACGGATAACATATTAAGGTATTCAAAAAATTTAAGATTTTTTTGCAAATCATGTATATCGATACAACATATTAATAAGTGCCATTGTAGAGTGGTAGGGGAGGGTTTTATAATTATTTGACTGATAACAAAATTTATTTGTTTTGTCTGCGGTCACGTCATATATTTGAAGAAACTGTGAAATGCTACGTGTAAATGACGTGATAATTATTTAAAGTAGCATTGTTATAGATAGTGTTAATAATTCAAAGTGTTATATTTCTGTTTCCAATAAATGAAAAATGTATCATCGACTTTGGAATCTATTTTAAATAATGAAGAATGTTTGGTTAGTATTTTTATGTTACCTCTATAACACATTTATTTCATATTCTCATACGACACAAAATCCTAAATATATATTTAGGTAAAATAAAATCTCCAACTTGGATTTTCACTAAGTATTTCTAATCGAGGTTATTTTCTCTCCTCATGGCTCCGGTGATGCAAAAACATGCAGGTCGCTGTAATTTGTCCAGCACTAGTCTAGCCGCCGTTTTCATGGATCTTGGTTACCAAACGACCTCTCCGTGCATGAGCATCTGAGCAATCATCGTTCTAGGGTAGGGGTTGACTCATCGCGGGGATGTCCTCAGGAGGGGATTCCTGTTCCAATGGTGTCTGGTGGTAGATGAGATCCTACGCATCCTGAGAGTAGAGCATGGGTAGAACCCATGCTGTACAGAGCATGGGTTAGCCTATGCAGACGACGTTGTGATTAGGGCACAAAGTAGTGAGGATTTTGCAGAGGCTTCTGAAGGAAGTACTGACAAGGTTCTCGCAGTGGTGTAGGCTAAGAAATGTGTCATATATCTGGGTGTTAAACTCCAAACCGACCGGCGACCTTTCAAAAACACATTCGGCTCAACACCGCGGCGCTCAGTGCTCTGTGGGCTTGCGGCAGGGCGTTGGGGTGGCCTGGGGACTTGGGCCTAGACCTATGTTGTGGATCTATAAGACGATGATACTGTAAACATATCATAGTAAAACTGTCAAGCTTTAATTAACAATAATAATAATAATAATAATAATAATAATAATAATAATAATAATAATAATAATAATAATAATAATAATAATAATAATAATAATAATAATAATACTTATAATAATATATTTATTGTTCAATCAACATATTTTGCGTTACAATATTATTATTAAATATGCATACATATCGAAGAGTGGACCTTAAAACATCAGACCCAGTCTCAAACACTGAACACTGTTGAAGCCGACCTAAAACTAAAAACTAAAACTTACTTAAAATTTAAAACTTTCTTTTTTTTCTTTTCAAATATATATTTCGTTGTTGCATATTTAACAACGTTTTGAATTTTAACATAGCATGGGATGGGAAATTAAAGAAACGAGAAAAAAATGGAAATAAAAATAAGTTGCCCAAAAATATTGAATTAAATAGAAAAAAGTGACATTGAAGGAGGCGATTTCCTAAAAGATGAGTCAAGCTGCATGAAGTTGAGCCTATCTAAAGAATTGATAAAACAATATTATAAGTAGTAGAACATCTTTTAAATGTTACTGTTCTATGGTGTGAAATAGCAATTAAATTTTTGTAATACGGAGATTTATATTGTGCACATTCACTCTAAAGGAATTTAAACATTGAAAATGTTTCTGTTTTCCTAGTATGGGGCATCAAATCGCGAAAAGTGCATGCTACATTTGCCACATCACGTCATACGTGTGAGAGATCGTGTTAGTTTCTTTATGCGGACGGAATCGGTTCAAATGATAAAAATAAATTAAAAGTAACTGAAACTAACCGAAAGTTGATTGAATGACTAACCCAAACTAACCAAAAATAACGAAAAGCATGAAAAAAGATTTAAAATGTATCGGTACAGATTAAAAAAATAAAAGTAAATTAAAACTAACACAAAGTAATCGAACTATGGCGACTAACCAAAACTAACCACAAACATTAAAACTGGTTATAACTTATCGGATCCGGTTCAAATTACTGGAAGTAACTGAAACTAACCGAAAGTTGTGTGAACGACTAACCAGAACTAACCAAAAGTAACCAAAAGCACCAAAAAGGGCTAAAACGTATCGAAACATATTAAGAATATTAAGTAAATTAAAAACTAATCAAAGCAAACAAAATTTTGGCGACTAACCAATACTATCTAAAAACATTAAATTTGATTATAACGTATCGGAGCCCATTCAAATGACTAAATTAAATTAAACTAATTGCAATTAACCGAAAGTTGATAACTAATCGAAAGTTACTTAAACGACTAACCAGAACTAACCAAAAGCTTATTAGACGACTAACCAAAACTAACCTAAATTATTAAAACGATTATAACGTATCGGAGCCGACTCAAATGACTAAAATGTGTTAAGACTAAGTGAAATTAATCGGAAGTTGATTCGACGACTAACCAAAACCAACCAAATCTATTAAAATTGACTATAACGCATCGTTAGCGGTTCAAATGACTAAAATAAGTCGATAATAAGTGAAAAGAACCGAAAGTTGATTAGATGACTAACCAAAACTAACCAAATCTATTAAAATTAATTATAACTTATCGGAGCCGACTCGAATGACTAAAATGTGCTAAGACTAAGTGAAACTGATCGAAAGTTGATTCGACGACTAACCAAAAATATTAAAATTGATTATAACGTGTCGGAGCCGACTCAAATTGCTAAAATAATTTGAGACTAAGTGAAACTAACCAAAATTTGATTAAACGACTAACCAAAATTAACCAAATCCATTAAAATTTAATATAATGTATCTGAGCCGACTCAAATGACAAAAAAAAATTGAAACTAAGTGAAACTAACCGAAAGTTGATTGAACGACTAACCAAAACCAACAAAATCTATTAAAATTGGTTATAACGTATCGGAACCGACTTAAATTACTAAATAATTTGAGATTAAGTGAAATTAAAGGAAAGTTAATTGAACGACAAACGAAAACTAACCAAATCCATTAAAATTAATTATAACGTATCGGAACCGGTTCAAATGACTAAAATAAGTTGAGACTTAATGAAACTAACCGAAAGTTGACTGGATGACTAACCAAAACTAACCAAATCTGTTGAAATTGGTTATAACGTATCGGAACCAGCTGAAGTAAGTGAAATAAGTTGAGACTAAGTGAAGCTAACCGAAAGTTGATTAGACGACTAACCAAAACTAACAAAATCTATTAAAATTGAATATAACGTATCGGAACCGACCCAAATAACTAAAATAAGTTGATACTAAGTGAAACTAACCGCGTTAGATCGGGGACTGAGAGAAGAATCGAATGCATTTTTTTTGCTTTTTTACAACCACCCCTTATGTTATAAATTTTAAAAACGAACGAAACTTGAAGTAATATGTATTTATGTGCTATATTTTGGTAAACGGAAGCTACGTAATCTGCCAAAAGTCATTTTTTACATTAAATTGTGTTAGGGGTGGGGGAGGGTGACTTTTAGCACAGCTTATTCACTACCAGCTAGTCATTTCTATTGAAATCAGAAAGTTGGAGTGTCATGTACTGTGCTTACCTGGCAGTGCCCTTAGCGGTTCAGTTCAGTTCCACAATTGCGCTGGCCACGGTTGAATTTAAAATGAATTTTCGCTTCAAAATCCACGACAAATTCGTCCCAAGCCACGGCTATCGTCTAAAAAAGTCAGAATGTTTCGGACTTTTATACAATTTTGCCATTTAAAATTGTTTTTAAATGGATTTTAGACGATAGAAAAGCATATTTTAAATTAAGCGAACTGTCAAAAGTATTATTCAGATGCCCAGACGTTTAAAACAATATGAGTCATGGCCCTCTTGTAAAATTTGCAAAATTTGGTTATTGACTTTCCCAAATCAAAGGATGCCGCCGCAAGATGATTAGCTGGTAGTGAATATTCTGTGCTTTTAGGTTCTCACGACCGACTAGTCGTGTTGCATATCGTTTGATCGGGGAATGAGAGACGAATCGAATGGAAATGTTATTTTGCTCTTTACAACCACACTTAACGATATAAATTGTAAAAAATAACGAAATTTGAAGTAATATGCATGCATGTGGTATATTTTGTAAGCTAAACTTACGTAGTCTAATCTGATCTAACCCAAACTAATCCAAACTTATATCAACTATTACTTTCAACACAATTATGAGTTTGCTCAGATCTGAAATTTAATAAGCATTATTTATTTTTTTAAACCTTTTTCTACATTGAGTTTTGGAATACCACTGATTAGATATTTTATTTAATATTCATAATTTTATTGGTTTTAGATTAGGGTTTTGGACTGCCTCCAAATTTCGGTTGGTTCTGCTTCCGCATATTTTTTTATTTATTATATTTATGATTCCTTCTGAATAATAGATGAATAATATCGTTTCTATGGCGTGTTTTATTTGGCTCAAACGCAGTCAGGATTGTTCCGTTACTCCTATTGAAATCTTTTAGTGATTAGGGCATCTTTTTGGTGCTTTCTACCAGCTAAGTTTACCTTGGAGGGTGAAGATCTCGAAGCGGGTTCCACGAATAGCGTGGAGACGTCCGGTTTTGGTCTGTAACAAGATTGGTGGCGCCCAACGAACCTATTCTCCGATCTATTGTGCAGCGGGCAAATTGCGCGCTCACTGTACAGGGTGGCTCGAATTCGTGTCTATGTATGGGGAACTCGAAAACCGTAAGAGATACAGTGTCGGTCAAATTAAGGCAAAATTGCGCATTTAGGTGCCTAACAATATGCCGTTTAGAAAGTTTCAAAGTTCCGAGTATTTGCGGAGATATCCGAAAAAAACCGAAATTTTGAAAAATCGTTTTATTTTTTTCCTGTGCTTGTTTAAAAACGGATTTCAAATTGAATTGCACTTTTGCATTGCCACTTTTTCCGCTCTATCCAATGATGTTATCCACTTTGAAATCCGACGTTTCGTCTTCAAGGGATCATCATCAACTTTCTTTTTTTAAATACGAACTTTAATTTTTTTTATCGTTTTTCAGATTGTATTGGTGTTATTAATTTGAGTATGTAATTTTATTTTTTTTAATTTCTTTTTTTTTTAATTTCTTTTTTTTTAATTTTATTATTTTTTTTTAATTTATATGTTTTGTTTTGGAGCAATTTTAAATAATTTAAGGTAGGTACTTTTGAAAATTTTATCTTCTTAAAAAACATTTTATTTCGGTTTTTGTATTAAGTGGAAAATTGAAGCCCGTATTAAAAATTAAAAATAGTAAAATTATTTTTTACAAGAATATGACCAAGAACTATTACTCAAACAAGTTGCTTAGTGCAAAGATGAAATATTTTCAACTTTCAACCAATTAATTTTTTTTTAATAAAGAACATAAACAATTTAAATTCATACTGCGTGATACTATAGGTACTTTGATGGAAAAACACACATATTGGAATTTTGCATATAAATAATAAAAAAAAAAAATAATTTATAGGCAAAATTCCAATAGGTGTGTTTTCCATCAAAGTACCTATAGTATCATGTAGTATGATTATAAATTGTTCAGGTTCTCTATTAAATACATTTTTTTAATTGGTTAAAAGTTGAAAATATTTTATCTTTGCACTAAGCAACTTTTTGAGTAATAGTTCATGGCCATATTCTCGTAAAAAATAATTTTACTATTTTTTGTTTTTAATACGGGCTCCAATTTTGCACTTAATACAAAAAACAAAATAAAATATTTTCATAGAATATAAAAATTTCGCAAGTACCTACCTTAAATTATTTAAAATTATGCCAAAGAAAAATATTTAATTAAAAAAAAAATAAAAAAAATAATAAAAAAATAAAAACATATATTCATATTAATAACGCCAATACCATCCGAAAAACGATAAAATAAATTAAAGTTCGTATTTAAAAAAAGAAAGTTGATGATGATCCCTTGAGGACGAAACGTCGGATTTCAAACTGGATACCATCATTGGATAGAGCGGAGAAAGTGGCAACGCAAAAGTGCAATTCAATTTGAGATCCGCTTTTAAATAAGCCCAGGAAAAAAAGAAAACGATTTTTCAAAATTTCGGTTTTTTTCGGATATCTCCGGAAATACTCGGAATTTTGAAACTTTCTAAACGGCATATTGTTAGGCACCTAAATGCGCAATTTTGCCTTAATTTGGCCGACACTGTATCTCTTACGGTTTTCGAGTTCCCCATACATAGACACGAAAACGAGCCACCCTGTACAGCTCGCTTCGAGGCATCGCGCTCTGACCTCCTGGATGAAAACGAATTTGATATCTGGTCTAATCGGTGAGTGAACCAAACCTCGGTGGAGCTCCTCGTAGCTCCAGGAGCACTTATTATCCTCCGCTTTAATTAAAATACACAGAAATCGCGTCGCACATAATTTATAAGCTCTCCTATATTTAAAGTCTCTAATGTCACTTATACATAAACATAAAACAACTTCACGACTCAACAGTTTGATTGCTCGCTGGCCTAACAGCATAACCGTGGAAAGGGTGAAGTTTTCAGACAATGCATGAATAGTCGTCACTCCATCTTCATGAGGGTTCAATGAGATACCGGCATTTAAGAACTCGACCCAATCAATAGCATGGAGAGATATAGTCACTTGTCCTTCCGGAAGATTTATAAAACTTCAAATTATCGCAACTTAAGACATTATTATTAGGCACAGAGTTTTTAAAAAAAGTATTACCAGCTTTTGAATTACTTAATTTATTTCCAACTTGGATTTTGTTTCTTTTATAAGAAAAAGGGTTTTCAAATAAATTTAAACATTTTTGTTTCGAAGCACAATTCTGAAATTTGATACATAAATATCCCTTTTTTCGGCTCTAATAGCTCCCATTGTATAACTTCCAAGTTTTCAAAGGTCTTAGTTTCTGAAGAAATTTAATATTATCAGTTATTCAAGGAGCGTAATTGTAATTAATATGTTGTCGAAAATATTTAAGTTGAGCATATATATAAAAATTTAAATCTCCCAGCATTTAGTAAATGTCAGGCGACCTAACAAGGTCAGCTTAAAATTCAATTAAATTAATCATATTACAAGATCTGTAATAGAAATATGCAATGGTCTTTATTATGCAAGCCAATCTTCTGACCTTTGTGATCAGATAAATTTGAATTAAAAGCTTCAGAACAAATACGCTTATAAAGATTAGTGAAAATTAAGTCAATAAGCGAACTAATTGTAAAAAATATGGGTAGGGTTCCTTAATTACTAACTTGTTATTCACTTCAACTTTCACCCATAATGTGGTAATCATTTAAATTAGAAAGCAAAACTTCACAAGTGATATTGTGCTTAATATATAAACCTATCCCATCATCACGCCTATCTATACAACTCCTAGAAAATAGTTATAGGAATTTATATTTACAGACACTTCATCAATATCCAGACGTAATAGTGCAAAGTTGCAATAAAACACTAAACAAATAAAACAAATAAACTAGGTAGTTCAAAAGCTAGCTCTGTACCTAATTATAATAATGTCCCAACTCGCGATAAATTGAATTTTTATACATATTTCATATTGTTCTATCTCAGTGGTATTCAAACTTTTTGACTGTGCGACCCCATTTTGAAGATCGAGCTAACTTGGCTGAAATTAAATTTTAACTGCTGGGTGCAGTTAAAATTTAATTTCAGCCAAATAATCAAGTGTTTCAAAACAAAATAAATACTTCGGGGAGATCTCATACTACAAGAGCTAGTAATTATCAGTAATAGAGTAGTTCATTTATTTATATTTCATACCATGATAAATAAACGGAAGGTATGATACCTAGCCTTCTCAAATTCGTTCGCTCCGCGCAGTGACGTCATTGCGTGATTGGCTGCTATTGAAATGCATACGTTTATAGGCACATAATCATTATGTTTTACCTATTTTCTCTATTTATCAAGAAAATGTGTGTCCTGGGTGAAATTAAAAACTAATTATTACATATTAATACTATTTATTTAATTAAAAAAAAACTAATATTCCACATAACTTTTATGATGAATGGATCAAAATAGATGTATTAAAAACAGCATCTTTTGAAAAACGTAATAAACTTTTACTTTTATCTAAAAAACGTTTATTGAGTATTGGCCAATCGAGAGCAAAAAATTGGAAATCGATCATAATATTTTTTCTTAAATAATAATTTTAGTCATATTTCTTTTTTCAGAAATTGTTAAATTTATCAAATCCTGATGGTAGCAAGACCATTAGAGATGGAGTAAAATTAATTTCACATTCCTATCTTAACTTTTCAAGAGCTATCTGACGGTACTAATTGGCAGGTGGTACCATGGGTACTAAATCTGGTACCTCGGTAGGTACCACTGGCAGGTGGTACCATGGGTACCAAATCTGGTACCCCGGTAGGTACTATTGGCAGATGGTACCATGGGTACCAAATTTGGTACCTCGGTAGGTACCATCAGTTAGCACCATCAGATAGCTCTTGGAAAGTTAAGATAGGAATGTGAAATTAATTTTACTCCATCTTTAATGGTCTTCCTGCTACCAATATGAAAAGAAACCAAATTACCGATTTTCTACTATCTATAGCTGTGAAACTACTAACTCTAGAGGTATAACATCATACATCAAATTTAATATGCTTAGAATTTTAAGTAGAAACCAAAAATGTAATAAAATATAGGGTGTTTCATTTAAAAAAGTGTAACTTTCTTTGACCACCCTGTATATAAAAAAGTAACGATTAAAAAAATATAAAAAAGTAAAGATCGTTTTACTAGGAACAACTTTTGTATTTAATTTTTTTGCAACCATCGTAGTCTTCGAGATAAGGTATAGGCCCGTCTTACGCCAAGTCCTAGGTGAGCGACTTCGACGCGACCGCGAAGCGCTGGCGATGCCGTACGAAAAGTTAATATAGTCGCACGGCATCGCCACTGATTCGCGTTCGCGTTCGCTGCAAATCGCTCACGTAGGACCGGGCGTTAAACGGGCCACCCTGTACACAGTCATCTTCCTCAAAATGTTTTGCGCAAATACGTGCAGAAGTTTTATTAAATTTATCCTTACGAAAACACAGGTGAACCCATTTACTACACATATTTTGTCTTTGGGAAAAGTGAAACACCTTATATTCCTATCAAAGTTCTTGTCTTGGTTATCCACCTTACATCCGTCCACAGCACACCTCATTATTAAACGTTTTTTAATTAAAAATACCAACAAACACCGTCTAAGGAACAGTAACGCCAACAAAATTTAAATATAAAACATACGAATCTCAAATGGAAAGCACACGTTCGTTCATGTTGTAAATGCCGGCCGGCGCGCGGCGCCAAACAAAGCTCGCAATGACGTCACAGGCGAATCGTCGCCTGCGCGATATCATACCTTACGTTTATTGTATCATGATTTCATACAACATACAAAATATTAGGTACACCTAGTTTAAAAAATGCACAGGCTATATGCCCGTCCATCAACATCGCGTGTGATTGGTCCGTTTTGTTCTCAGTATTAAATCGGCAGATTTACCAATGTCTTCACGGTCCAGTAAGTTGCATCCAACACGTCTAGTAGTCTATTGGTCAGATTCTAGGCTTGTGATGCAGCGATTTCCGTCGATGCCAAGACTTTTTCTTTAAGGTTATATTTGCCTCTTTTTTTTAATTTGGTTAGTTTCGTTCGGTTGCGTCCCGGATGACTCATCTTTTAGGTTGTGGTAAGAAATCGCATCCTTCAATGACAGTGAACTCTATTAATATTTTCTATTTAACTTACTTTCTTGAACAAATTTTATTTTTATATTAATTTTTTGCTTCCTTTATTATGCATCCCATATTATGTTAAAATTAAAAACGTTGTTGAATATGTAACAACGAAACATATATTTAAAAAGAAAAGAAAAGAAATAAAAGTTAAAATCTTATGTAAGTTTTAATTTTTAATATTAGCTGGGCTTGAACAGTGTTTAGTTCTGCTATACCCATATTTCCCCCCCTCATTTTATAGAAGTAATTATCAAAACAAATTAAAATTTCATATTTGTGTCATTTCGCTCGCTTAACAACTGAAAGTAGATAATTTGTTTTGTCGAATACGATATTTGCGGTTGGACAAACTCGACGTTTAGAAAACACGCATTTTACGTTAAATAATGTATATTATGTCCATTTCATTCTCGTTTGGATTGCTGATAATTTGCGAGATGTTTTCGTTACATTTTTAATTTGCCAATGAATGTGTTTCATGAGTGTGGGATGAGGGTATAAATCACGCAATAATCTTGTCATTTTCATATATATATATATATATATATATATATACAGGTTGTTTCAATAAGGGTGGCCACAGGCCATATCTCGCAAAGTACTGGGTATAGAAATTCAGAAAAAAAATTCTTATTACTAAAATGACCAAGAAAAAATCCTGGAAATTAATTTTAAACTTCACATTCCACCGCAAGGGGGCGCAATAATGTGAATCATAAAAGCCCTTGAATGCTTAATTATTTAAATCGCGTTATCTTTTAAACGACTTATTCGATTTTAGCAAACTCAAGCTTGTCTGAAAGAGAAATGTAAGTGTTTTCAAATATCGTATCCATTGGAACCCGATAGTTTCGAATAAAATTGCTAGAGGGCGCAATTCGCAATAACAACAGTTTTTTTGATTTTGTCACGAAAATTTACATCATACAGTATAATTTTGATATCATAATCAAAAAGTAGATTAAATTTGTAAGAAAAAACGTTAAAACCGCACTTCGATATCTTCATCCGTTTCAGAGTTATTGCCAAAAGAATACTTTTTAACACTTTAATTTGGAAAAATGGTTGTTTCCCTAGTTCCGTGGTCAAGTTATTCCATGGAATTTTTTGTTTAATTTTATAGTTGTGTAGGTTTGTCGGTTAAGCGGCACAAAACTGCTTTAGAATTAAAAACACCCCGTAAAAACCGCTAATTAGGCATGATTCTGATGCTGACACTGTTTTAAAAAGTAAAACTAGATAACCGTAAAACAAAATCGGTTTCCATGGAGATTAATAAATTGAAATAGCTGTCAACTTCTTTAATTTTGACGTTGAGTAAAATTTTTCTTTGATTCTTTTTGAACTTCATGTAACTTATTTTCAAAATTTGTGCTACATCTTTCAAAAATGGCTTTACTAATGCCGAGGCTTCCGATATGCTCGCCGTATATTATCAGTGTTTCGAAAATCCTCCTATTGCAGCACGTGAATATGCTGCCAGATAACGAAGGCACTATAGTAGAAGAGTATTTCGATGATTAGTAGTACGTTTAATGGAAAAGGGAAGTCTACTACCCATTCAGTTTCTTTAAGAAGATGTCCGGTAAGGAATGAAGATAACATTATAAACGTTCTTGCATACGTGGAAGCGAATCCGAATTTAAGCACAAGCGAAATTTCCTTAGACCTAGGAATAAGTCACTCTTCAGTGTTCCGAATTTTGAAAAACTTTAAACTACATCCTTACTATGTGGTTTTGCACCAGGCTCTATCAGAAGATGATTATGACAGGCGGCTCAACTATTGCCATTGGCTAAAAGAGATCTGTAACGAAAATCCTCAATTCCTCTCCTTGGCTTTATGGACTGACAAAGCCACTTTTACTAGTTGTGGCAGAGTTAATTTGCACAATATGCACTATTGGTCGCAAACTAATCCACATTGGATGCGCGAAATGGATCACCAAAACAGGTGGAGTGTAAACGTGTGGTGCGGTGTTTTAGGGCACAGAATTATCGGACCGTTTATTTTTGATGATCATCTGAATGGTGAATAATATTCAAACTTTTTAGAAAATTACTTACCTATCCTTTTATAAGATGTTCCCTATGACTTAAGATTGTCGATGTGGTATCAACATGACGGATACCCTGCACACTTTTCGGTAAGGGTCCGTGATTTTTTAAGTGTTAGTTACCCGAATCGCTGGATTGGAAGGGGTAGTTTGTTTCTGTGCCCCCCTAGATCCCCGGATTTAACTGTGTTAGATTTTTACTTGTGGGAGCCGAATAAAAGACATTGTTTATAAAACGCTACCAACCACACGGGACGACATGATTGGGCGAATTGTGCTAATACTATAGTTATTGTTGTTTTGTTATGGCCTGATGGCCTTTAAACAGGCTTCAAAATTTTGTATTTTACGTTATTCGGACTACTCCTAAGCCTAGATAAAGTCTGAAGGGAGGCACGGAATATGACAAATGAAAACTAATTATTACTAGCCTTATCACAAAGCCACGAAACTATAAAACAACCATTTTTTCAAATTAGAGTTTTAAAAAGTATTCTTTTGGCAATAACTCTGAAACGGATGAAGATATCGAGGTGCGGTTTTAACGTTTTTTCTTACAAATTTAATCTACTTTTCGATTATGATATCGAAATTATACCGTATGATTTAAATTTTCGTGACAAAATCAAAAAAACTGTTATTATTGCGAATTGCACCCTCTAGCAATTTTATTCGAAACTATAGGGTTCCAATGGATACGATATTTGAAAACACTAACATTTCTCTTTCAAACAAGCTTGAGTTTGCTAAAATCGGATAAGTCGTTTAAAAGATACAGCGATTTAAATAATTAGACATTCACTCTTACTAAAATCGGTACGCCAATGAGCCTGAGAGAAAACTTACGCGGAATTTTTCAGGCTTTCTAATGATGTTATTAAAGTTATAGCTTAATATGAAAATTTTCGGAGAAATCTTGCATTTTATCATTCACCCTATTAATTGCGCCTCCTTGCGGTGGAATGTGAAGCTTAAAATAAATTTCCAGGATTTTCTCTTGGCCAATTTGGTAATAATTTTTTTTTCTGAAATTCTATACCCAGTAGTTTCCGAGATATGGCCGGTGGCCAGCCTTAATGAAACACCCTGTATATATATTAAACATGAAATAGGTGTTTTTCAGACAGTGTTCCGATAATTCGATAACATGTGCTGGAAAATCCTCATTCATGGCCATCTTGTTTAGAGCCTCATCGATCGGTATGCTGGGGTAGAGTGAGACGATATCTAAACTTGCAAGAATATCGATTTCGCCTAAACGGATGTCTTCGAGTATTCTGGTAAGGTGTTCCGAATTTTTGACGTAAGATTCCGCAAGTTCAGGTTGGTTGCATTATACTTGCGAGATATTTCCCTAGGTTTTGTATTGGAGAATTCACTGCACTTACGATGGGTCTTAGAGGTATGCCGGGTTTATGTATCTTATGTATATCTACGGTCTACCCACATAAAAAATGTAAAATTCAATAAAGGTTAAAGTTATGTTTAAGCAATAAGGTAAGTAGAGAGCTATTATATTCAATTGAATACGGATTATTAAATAATGATAGCAAGAATCCAAACGCTTATAAGCGAGGCAAAATATCAAGGCATATAGTAAAGTAGTAACTAATATGCAAAATTATTAGACGATTTCAAAAGAAGAGATATATATATATATATATACATCCGTATATTTCTACACCATCTGTTTGTGACGTCGCCGCCGGTATTGAGTTCTCGATGTTGGGTAGCCTTGTACTTGAGACAAAATCGTGGAAGTTCCTGGTATTTGTGCTTGCATTCCATTGCCGGTTTGTTTCTATTGAACATAAACATATTTTATTAGCGAATGCTGACGCTTGATTTATTTGAATGTTTGGCCTTGTCTCGACAAAACTAAAAGGATTGTTTATAATTGTATTTATTATAACATCGACTGCTTGACCCCGTAACCGTTGACAAGTTTGTTTAGAACAATATTAATTACAGTGGATATTTAATACATGTATGGGTTATTTACACCTTTTGACTGCAATTATATTGCCTTAACTGATGATTTGAATTAATATTTTAAATTATTACCCTTCCTAGATATGCGCACTCTCTAAGAAAGCTAATGTTTTTATTTTCGGTGTAGATTCCCTCACACAAGTTTACATGTTTTTCGCGTATTTCTAATTATTTAATCTATTTTAGGTATTTTTTCAATATATTTTAACTATTTCTATCGACACCTTTGTGATGTATTCTCTTTAATATTACCTCCTACCTTTAATTTTTAACTTATTTTCCCGTATTTCTATTATTACTCTAGTTTATTATCTTCTCATATATTGTCTACTTTTCCTTATAACTTTATATATGCCCATCTATAGCTTCTAATTTCATCTCCTAGGTCCTCATTTTGCCCAAGTGTCCGAGTTATGATCTTCCCTATTAGGTACTTATCTGCGACAGTTGGCTGCAACATTTCCTATACGACCTGTATATCATTTCGCTTTCTAGCTGTTCCTTTATTTTAATTCGATATTATAGCTCTTTTATTCTCAATATTATCTCTTTACCATTATTCATTTAACTAAATGCCTGTGTGTTTTTCTGTAACTTTCCCAGTATGGTACTATCGTTAAACACTTGCATTTAAAGTTATAACTTTTTCCCCTAGTATACATCTCAATTTTTGAATTTCTTTCTTTAATGCCTACTTGTTTTTACCATGATTTTCCCAATTAGGTATTTATCATTAACACTCGCATTTCCAATTATATTCTCCTAGTGTTATACCTCCAAAAAAAATTCTAACATCTCTGTTCCTCTACGATTTTCCTAATTAGGTACTTGTCGTGAACATTTGCGTTCTTCCTCATCTCCTGTACTATCGTCCTCTACGCCACCTTCTTAGTTTCTTCGTTTCTGTGTGTATTTGCTTAGTTTTTGGTTACTTCTTAATTACTTAGTTACGTGTTCCTTCTTAGTTATTTATTTTTTCTTTTTGGTTTAATTTTTCCCTTGGTCCAGTTCGCAGTACTCCCTTAGTGTATTGTTTCTTTATAGTTTCTGGTTTCTTCTTATATTTTCTTTCTTCTAATTTCTGTTACCGTACATACTTAGATAATAGTTTCATATGACTTTCTCTATGTTTGGCGATATCTCTATTATGCTTTATATAAACTTTCTATGAAACTCTATTTTTATTTCTTAGTTCCTCGTATATTTTGCTTTCCAAATATCTGGCTTGTGAATTTCCCCTGTTTGGTACTTATTCTCAGATAGTTAAGTTTAACAATTCTTTTTCCGCATTGTATATACTTATTTCTTAGTATATCCTTTATTTCCACGTTTCCTACTTCTTAAAAACTTCACCCCTTCTTCTGCTTTTTCTATTTGCTTGTTCCTCCGCCTAAGTGTTATTTTATCTATTATCTAAGGTATTTGTCAAAGATATTTGTGTTTTAAACTTGTGACTTTTTTCCACCAAAAAATGCTAGTAAACTTTTTTCTACGTCGCCGTCGTCGTCCTTCTTAATGGCACTTCTCTTATATTTTTGTTGTATATTATCTGTCTTATATTTTGCCATTGCCTCTTTTGTCTTTCGCATGATTAACTGGAAATTCACTTCTTCATTATGGTCCTCTTTGTTTTCTTGGTTTATGATATGAATAGGTGATACCTTGGTCCCTAGATCCATCGTATGAGTGTCCTTGAGCTTAATTTGTTTTATTGGTTTTAATTATGCTTATTTTGCCATGGGATAGAGATTTTCTCATATAACTCCGAGAGCAGTTAAGCTACTCCTCGAAGTAACGAAATTCCGCCCGCAGAAAAGATTCACTCCCTCTGGAAGATGTGTGATGAACAACTCGAAGTCACTAATCTTGTTGATTGATGGTATTTCAAATCTGAAGAGAAGCTGGTACACGAATTTAACCTTGTGGTTATCAATGTCTATAAATTTTGTTTGGAGATTAATTTAATTCTGATGAAAGAAAAAAAATCTTTTTGACTGACCCTGTATATCAAGGTGCACAGCAATCGAAACGGCACTTGTACCAAAAAGGCTTGAACAAAAAAAAATGACGATACACTTGTTACGTCTACGGGGGCCCGAATGGCGTTACTTGTAGAATGGTCGAAAAGGCACTTCCACCATGTGACTTCACTGCATCTAAATAATTGAAATGCCTCCTAACCCTAGATCAGAACGGCACCTCCAAAGGTTATCTCCTCGGCGAATGCATGGTCCTAGGTCCAATGTACGGGGATCAGAACAGGCCTCCACCACGTGTCAAAGAGGATTTTAACGGCATTTCCAATGGGATTTAACGGCACTTCCAATATTTGGTACTACGGATCAGGACGGCGGCCTCCAAAGGTATTTTACCAGAGGAGCGTGGGACGCATGACTATTCGTTGAAGACTTATCGGACGCGACCCATTCGGTTTCATGAGACAAATTGAGACTTCCTTGAAATACTTATTACTTAAATTATGTTGATGCTATGAGAGTTGCTTGGGTTACTTTATATATCTGACTTTAATTAACTTATTTTTATTATTCTTTTAACTGGCGTGTTCTAAGAGAACTTTATTTGTGCATTCTCCGTAAAGGAACTAAATGCGAAAGAGAGTTTAACCCAGAGTCTTTCCCGTTAAGGTACAAAATAACTCAGGTTAAACACCCAAGAGCCTTTCCCGTATAGGTACAAAATAGCTCTAGATGAACAGTGGGGTGAACTTGTTGCTAGAACGCTCCCTAAAGGATCCACGAACTGAACCAAGTTGTCGTTTACTCGGTCCGCTCGATTTTTTATACTAAAATTTGTTGAATGTTTACTGATTGTTTTTAAATCATATTTAGATAATAATCATAATAATTTGTATTTGAAGATCAAGCATCAAGTTCAAACTTTAGACTGAGTGTTCTTTTTTAGTGAATATGATTTCTAGTTTACAACATATATATAACCTTAATAATAGATAGAAACCCGACTAATTGAATAAATAACCGGTTAGTCTGGCAGAAAACTCAAATTTTCAGATTATTAAATCAAAGACAGCATTTTAAGCTTAATGGGAGTGTTCCCGCGTAACTCAGATTAGCAAAAATGGACTTACCGATAAATTGGTTTTTCTTTTCCTTCTCCTGTGCAGCTATACTCGGGATAAGTATGGGTGAGGAAAAGGAAATAAAAGTGGGAATATAACGGGTTGAGTAACACTACCGAATAAATTATAGGTCGCTGAAATTAAACTTTACCGAGTTCCGTAATAATTTGTCAAATTATTCTTTTGATCACCGAATAACTCCGTATAGGCCAAAAATAAAATCGGTTCTAAACTCAAATTTTTGCCGAGTACTACTGCTTATAAAATGCGATGTTGCCATGTAAAAATAAATTTATTCCTTGCAATAAGAAACGGCACAAACATACCAACGACCCTGAAAAATAGTTTTTCAGTCAAAGTGAAAAGGAAAAAAAATATATTTCTACACCGAATTTCCAAGCATTTATCCGGAAGAGTAACAAACAAAAGGAAATAAAACAAAAAAAATCTAATTTTAAATGAATTTCCCAAAACAAAAAAATACTAGATAAATAAAATCAAACACCCAACACAAAGAACTAATAGCTTTATCGCTATTACTGGGTAGGCAAAGGACAAATCCTTAACACCGACCGCGTATAAGTCTCCTTTTTTGTTTTTAAAGTGACATGTCTGACCACTCCATCCTTTCCAGGATGAACTTCAGTAATTACCGCCAGGGGCCAATGCAGAGGCGGCGCATTATCGGTTTTTAAAAGAACTACCGTTCCAGGCACCATATTTTCACCGGTCTCGGCCCATTTGTGACGGACTTGTAACGTATTAAGGTACTCTAATCGCCATCTTTTCCAAAAGTCCTGTACCATCCTGTCAATTAACTGAAATCTATCTAACCTACCCAACGGAATGCTTTCTTACTTTTCCGCGGGAAAACCCTTTAGAGGGGTTAAAGTTAAAAAAATGTGCGGGCGTTAAAGCCTCTGGTGCCGTTGGATCCACAGACAAACGACACAAAGGGCGCGAGTTTAGCAAAGCCTCAACCTGTGTAAGTAACGTGTTAAATTCTTCATATGTTAACAACTGCTCGCCGATCACGCGATAAATGTAATTTTTTACAGCCTTTATGTTGCTCTCCCAAATCCCTCCTTCGTGTGGGCTTAATGGGCAGATATGTTTCCATTGAACTCCTTGAACTCCTAATTCGGTTTCTAACGCATTGAGATACTCCTTAGAGTTAACAAGTTCATTAATTTCGCGAAGAACTCGCTTTGCTCCTACAAACGCGGTACCGTTGTCCGAAAACATAGTTTTACCGGTCCCCTTCGAGAAAGAAAACGTTTAAAAGCTTGCATAAAATGTGCTGTAGAGAGAGAGCTTACCAACTCCAAATGTATAGCCTTAACACTCATGCAGCAAAACAAACTAACATAGGCCTTATAAACCGGAGCATTTTTCCTTTTACCCATTGTAATTTTAATGGGACCGACATAATCTACCCCAGTATTCGAAAACGCTCTTGACTCTTGTACCCTCACCGCGGGCAAATCCCCCATTAAGGGTTCTAGATTTTTCGGTCTCAAACGAAAACACCGGTTACATTCTGCTACGAATTAAATTTCTTCCACCTAAAATCCAACCTTTATTACGCAAGATTACTTCTAATAGTTGCGCACCCGTATGCAAATTGATTTGATGATAGTAGTCAACTATTTTTTCCGTTAACAACCCTTTTCCTGGTAAAATTAACGGGTGTTTTTTATAAAAACTTAAATTCGAATTAGCAATGCGACCCCCGACCCTCAGCAATCCATCTTGCATAAAAGGGTGAAGTCGCCTTATTTTAGTGGAACATGGTTGGTTTTAATTTAGTCGTGCGAGATCCGAGCCAAAAAAAATCTGTTGAACTAACTTTATTAAGAGAAATTCTGCCTTTTGTAAATCACTAGCTAAGATGACATTTCTTTTAGGAAGGATTTTTAAAAATCTTAAAACAAACACGGTAATTCGCAAAATTTTTAGCCAAGAAGAAACCCTTTCTAACATTTGTAAAAGAGGGTGAGGTTCCAAGTTTTCCTCACTTGGAGTCAAAACGTGAAAAGTTTGTTCAACCGTTTCGAAAGGTTGATTCGAAAAACATGGCCATTCATTTTCCGGTAATTGTATCCATGAGGGCCCGACTAACCACATAGGATGATTGATCAACTGACTAGGAGTAAGTCCCCTGGATAAACAATCCGCTGGATTTTGAATGCCATCCGTATGATGCCACGAAATATTGGGCACATTTTCCTTAATTTGCGCGATTCGATTAGCGACGAAAATATCTCGTACATATGAAGTCCTCAACCAGCTAATAACCGTAGAAGAATCGGAAAACGCCAAAATTTTTGAGATAAGAATCCGCGGGGTATAAGTTTCAATTACGTGTTTGACTAGCTTTGATAATAAATTAGCGGCAAGTAGCTCTAACCGAGGAACCGTTAAACCTTTAGCTGAAGAAACCTTGGATTTAGCGCAAATAATATTTACATTTATCTCATTTCGTTCCCGAGATATAGTACGAGCATATAACACCGCACCATATCCATCTAAACTTGCATCCGCAAACGCAAAAGTAATTACTGGTTGCTGACTAATGATTCCTATATGCCGTGGAACTCTAAAATTTCCTAATTCCCCCCACTCCGCCCGTAACTCTGCCCAAGTCTGAATAATATTTTTTGGAGGGGTTTCGTCCCAATTTAATTTTAGTAGCCATAATTTTTTTACGATTACCTTTAAATATAAAATGAATGGCGCTAACAAACCGATTGGGTCGTAACATTGTGCTATGGCCGATAGCATGGTTCGTTTGCTACATTTTTCTACGGGAATTTTGACTCGAAAACTCAAAAAATCACTCTGGGAATCCCATTGGATACCTAAAATTTTCGTGTCCGTTTTAAATAACACCGTGTCGGAAAGTCGATTTTCTAGAGGTATATTTTGCATCAAGAGGTTTGAATTTGACGACCATTTGACCAGGTCAAAACCGCCCGCTTTAAATAAGCTTACGGTCTCATAGTATAACCGCGTAGCTTCCTTTTCCGAGTCTATGCTGCTGCAAAAATCATCCATATAAAGGTCACGTGATATGCTCTTTGCTGCTAAGGGGAAATTCTCATTTTCATCCTTAGCCAATTGCTGAACCGTTCTTAAAGCTAAATACGGTGACGCCTTTAATCCGAACGCGACTACCCGTAATTCGTATGTTTCAATACTTTGCTCTGGACTGAACCGCCATAAAATGCGCTGGAAACGCCAATGGTCTGGTGTGACGTTAATCTGTCTATACATTTGCCGCAGATCTGAAGTCATGGCTACTCTAAATAACCGAAAATTTAACAATAAAGTACAGATATCCGTTTGCAATTTTGAACCGCTGTATAAAATATCGTTTAAAGAAACGTCATTATCAGAGGGTGCACTGGCATCTAAAACCACCCTCACCGGCGTACTCGTGCTGCTTAATTGAAGTACTGGATGATGTGCAATGTAATAGGAGATATTGTCTTTTTTGTCCGACTGTACTAAACCCATGTGACCTTTTTCAATAAAATCTTGCATTGCTTTATTATATTCTAAACGTAAATTTGGGTCTTAAGCCAATCTTTTCTCTAATGACAACAATCTAATGTGCGCACCACCCCGCGAATCCCCTAAATTTTCCGGTGAAAGTTTAAAAGGTAAACTTACGGTGTAACGACCATTTTTTTCTCTCTTATAGGTACTCGAAAAAATTTGTTCGCATTCAGCTTCTTCAGGTAAAACCAGCGCCCTGTTTGGTACTTGTTCAACTTCCCATAACTTCATAAGAAGTTGTTCAATTGATTGCTCTTCCCGAAGCGTAAAAAATACCGATGGAATTGATGATTGCAAGACAGGAATTTTTCCCATGACAACATAACCGAAAGAAGTTTGAATAGCAATTGGAGAACCCGATCTCCCCGTGATCCAATTTTTTCCCAAAATGTCGGCAAATAATTCCACCCCAAGAATACCATGCACCTCCCCGGGATGATTGAAGTTATCGTCCGCTAACAAGACATTTGTTAAATCTGGCAATGCGCCTCTATCCACTGGAACCTTTGGTAGCCGATCCGTTACTTTGTCCACCACAAGGGCATCAATCATATAAGTCATTTTTGAGTTGTAGCGTGAAGCTATCCGAAGCGCCGTCATGCCTCGTACCGTCTGACTGCTGCAGCCTAAGCCCTGCACTGAAGAATAATATTTAGAAATTTTTAAACCTAGTTTTTTACAACAATCGAGCGTCAACAAATTGACTTCGCTACCTGAATCTAAAATAAATCTAGCCGTGCTATTAGGAATAACGCTGTTTACGACTGAAACTACAACTGTAGACAGCAATGACGAAAAATTCAAATTATTAATTTTACTATTTAAAGTACTGCATAGAACATTATTAGATATTTCTTGCCCGTCGCCGTCGGCGTCGGCGTCGTCAGGAATTTGACCCATGTTTAGACCTGGGCCGTGCTTACCTGACTCACTTTTGTTTTCTAAATTCACTTCCGTCCTCCCCGTGTGAAGCAAAAAATGATGCTTTTTTGAGCAAACAGAACAAGTCCTATCCGAAGAACAAGATCTCACCCCGTGGCTCCCAGACAGGCACTTATAACACCAATTATTATCGCGTACCGTTTCATATATTTTAGATGGCAAAAGGGCTTTAAACTTTTCACATCGACCTATATAATGACCCGTTTTTTGGCAAAATGCACAAGTGTTTTTAGTGTTTTTATTTTTATTGATTAAAAATAATTTTGACGTTTTATTATTCGTAAAACCACCGCTCGGACAAGGTTTGTTAAGATGCAATATTTTTGACTGCTTTTTCACGAAATTAATTAAATTGGAATAAGTTGGGATGTCCGTATTTCCTTGGCTAACCTCAAAAGCCCGTACTGTATCATGGTCCAACTTGGTTAAAGCTTGGTACAACAAAATAAAATCCGCTAAATCCGGCAAATTTATTTTTTTGAGAGCTGAAACCGCCACATCAAAGCGTTCTAAAAATACATTTAAATTTTTTTCCGATTCCGTGTGCACGGGTCTAAAATCCAAAATTTGTTGCAAATAACTATTTGCTAAATAACGCTTATTTTCATATTTATCCACAAGAGCCTTATAGATTATATCATAATTATCCGCCGTAAGAGAAAGGCCTGCGCAAACGCCTAAGGCTGGGCCGCGTAAATGTCCGACTAAAAAATGGATTTTATCGAGGTCTGTCAAAACCGTGTTATTATGTATCATACTTTTATATAAAGAATGGAAAGTTTCCCATTGGCGTATTTCGCCAGAAAACTCCGGTAATTCAATTTTCGGTAACTGTGGCCGATTATCTGTCACCGTTACTATTTGTGTTGTAGGTATAGACGAACCTTGGTCTGATTTTTCCAAATTTAAATTTTTCGCCGCTAAATGAATATGACCACAAAGGTCGTTTATGGTAGAGATTACCTTATAATCGGGTAAAAAATCTTCCTTTATGTCAAATCCAACCGCATTAATTTCATCCAATACTTTCATTATGTCATGTTTTGTGCTATCCAATGTAAGGTACATGGCCCTAAACTTCTTTTTGTTTGAATCCCTGCTTAAATCTTTAGATAAATCATACAATGATTGTAAAATGGAAAAAAGAGACTCCTTTTTTGCCGTAAGCATTTTAAATTGCCTATCCGCCGTAGTCATGCTATTTTCAATTATTTATACCGTTTTACAAAAAATTATCCAAACAATATCAATATATTTATTACATACCAAAATAAAATATTTGCCCGAATTCGGTGTAGGATTTCAACGTGACTTCGACAATCCTTTATTTTAAATATATATTTCTTTTGACTGAAAACCGCCTTTTTTTCAGAGACAAAAAAAATTAAAAAAACCGTAATAAAAATCCGCTGCTTTTCCACTACAAACCGACCGATTAAGTGAAAACCGATTTTACTAAAATAACTTGACAAACTTTAAAAAAATTACAAATTTGAAGGCCCGATATTTTGCACAAGCCGACAACCCTGCAAAATATTAAATTCCGTGCGAAAGATTTTAGAGTTTTTTGTATGCCGATACAAAAAGAACAACGATAAAATTGCACTGAAAGAAAACCGTTTATTTATATAAAACTAGAAAAATATATAATTCGCTGGTAATATCCGGATCGTAAGGAACAAATGTTCCCGCGTAACTCAGATTAGCAAAAATGGACTTACCGATAAATTGGTTTTTCTTTTCCTTCTCCTGTGCAGCTATACTCGGGATAAGTATGGGTGAGGAAAAGGAAGGAAAAGTGGGAATATACCGGGTTGAGTAACACTACCGAATAAATTATAGGTCGCTGAAATTAAACTTTACCGAGTTCCGTAATAATTTGTCAAATTATTCTTTTGATCACCGAATAACTCCGTATAGGCCAAAAATAAAATCGGTTCTAAACTCAAATTTTTGCCGAGTACTACTGCTTATAAAATGCGATGTTGCCATGTAAAAATAAATTTATTCCTTGCAATAAGAAACGGCACAAACAGGGAGTAATAAAAAAACAGCTTGGAAATCAGCACGAGTTAACGCATTCAACTATGTCACTATTTTAAGCAAAGAGAAAAATTAACGTTTTTCGTGCAAAAATTACATTCGTAAATATAAATGGCTTAACAATTACCTTCAAGTAAGCGTTGGAATTTCAGTGGTCAAGTGGAAGGGCTTAAATCGTGACCAACGTGCTCTCAACTTCAGACTAGTGACAAAATCCTTCTATACGAATCATATTAGTTTCTGGTCAATATCCGAAACGAGTCTCCAAAATATATATCAAAAACAAAAGGCAAGGTAACCCAGAAACTAAATCTGCAAAAAGATGGCTTGAAAATTTTCAGAGGAGCTCCGACTGTTTTCACTTAAGACATCGAAGTGAGCTCGGAGTGTTTTCACTTAATACATCGAAGCGAAAGAACAAAGCACGACCCAAGGTTCTGCTTCTCACCTAGCCTTGGTCAATTTTATGTTCTAAAAGATTGCCTAAGGCTCCGGTGTACCGCCAATGGTACTAATCGGGCACTATGCAACAGAAAACTTCACACCCTTAAGAATGTATTTCGGTACCAAATAAGAAAAAAAAACAAGAGATGATAGCAATGGCCAAATCAGCATATATTCGAACAACAATTCAATGACAATTAAAGAAATTATTAAATTGTAGCAATGATTCTAGTACAACTAGGTCAGTGAAATAGTATCAACGTTATTTTTGGACAACCGCGGCGCTACTGCACATACATTAAGTTAATTTTAAATATACGAAATTCAAAATGTTACAATTAATAGATGTATGACAATGAAAACACTGATTCATTTAACAGTGATTAATTGGAGTGCACAGTAGTGACTACAAGTTTAGCTTTATCATCTCCTATGGTTAGCGAAACGCGCGTTGGGTGTAAGAATTGTTTCGATATTGTGAATAAAACTGTATTAGTTTGGGTCAATTTTTCTGGACACATTACCATATTTCTGTATTTTTTGAGCGCCATTTATAAATTTTTTAAACGTGAATCATAATTTTTTAAAAGCAAAAATGTTTATCAAGGATATGTTTTCTCAAATTGTCCATTTTCCTCTTGTAAACCGCAACCGTAAACACACTGCAAATATTAAATTTCATTAAATAAGCCAACAGCAACCATTTCCTCAAAGGGAAGAAATATTTATTAAAAAAATATTCTGAAGGAGATTGCCTTATCCATGTTACGTTTTAAATTCATCGAATGTAACTTCCCCCTGAGTTTTAAAGGCAGCGTATAAATTCGGATAGGATTGCAACAGGTGCGCTTGTATATATTACAGTCGAAATTAATATCACCCGAAACAATCCCTCTCGCAAAGAAAGAAATTAGAAAATAATTTGTTGCTCACTCAGGGTAAATTGCTAGACCGTTCTCTTATAAATTTCGTGTTTGCACTGTTGAATTTAAATACCTACGGTTTCAGTTGATGTATAAATTAAAACTGGGATGCGGAAACATTTCCCACTGAGTTAAAATTGTTTGGGTTACTTAGGAAAATAATTCGGCGGAACTCCTACAAGATTTACCGCTTAGTTTTTTGGCTCGCGCAGGTTAATGTCAAATCAATAAATGTTCATAACAATACACATACAGAGATTCATCTCAAAAAGTACTGTGTCAGAAATACAGATGAAGATAAATGTTCTATATTGTTGTAAAGAATTCATGATTATCAGACAAATTGTTGCCTATTACTCCACCCCAGTTGTAGGCTTTTTGAATAAGACCGTTTCGGCTTTGGCCCTAAGGTGCAAATAGCACAAGTGCTAGTTTACTGACCCTAACGAAGCTGAAAAACCTAAAAGAACTAGAAAATGCTCGACGTTTAGAGGAAAAAATCTGCCTCCGTTTTGAAGAACGAGAAATCTAAAAATGAAAATGGTTAGTAAATGCAATGAAAATAGTAAAAAGCTCGTGCACTATATCTAGTTTTGATTTTACCTTGGCAAGATTAAAAAAATAATGTCATATCGTATAATTACTGGTCTGTTAGGTTATTGTGATGTGAAGACGTAATTAGGTAATTAATTAACGAATATTGAGGTGCTATATATCTATAATATGGTATTATATGTATTTGAGACGAATACAGTGATTTTTGTTTAAAGATTTTGTTAAATTTAAAGTGTCCTTTATCAGTTTCAGATCTAAAGTAACAAAAACAAAACCACACAATGAAAAAGAAAATACAAAAAACGTAATTTATAATGTAATTGTGAATCTAATAATTCTTTTCTACTTCGCCTTCAAAATTATTCAATTTCGACACGCAAAGCAGAGTCGAAAATAACTCTTTATTTTGGTATCATAAAGAAGTCTTTTCGATACGCAAAGTACTGTCGAAAAGAAGCTCTTTTCGACACTACTTTTGTTGACTGGTTGCTATGATATTAACAAAATTGTTCAATGTCAAAGCTCACTAGCAAAAATTTCGACACCGTTTTGAATGGGATTCCTAATAATACAGACGTCAAAAGTGACAAGATGGCCGTCCAACTTTTGATCGCGACTTGAACAAAATGTTTTTCATTAAAAAACGTGTAAAATAGAAAAAATAGTATAAAATACACGTTTTAAAAGACATTTAGCGCACTCGCACGTTAGGAAACTCCCCGCAACCGGGTCGTTTCCTAATTTCGTGCTCGTGCGATAAAATATGGTCTTTTAAAACTAGTATCTTAATATACTATTTTTCTTCAGTACTTTTATCGACTAGTTGCTATGATATTAACAAAATTGTTCAATGTCAAGGGCCACTAGCAAAAATTGCGACATTTCACGGACAATCACAGAATGCAATGGAACACTTCAAGCATTTTAGCAAAAGAACCATTATCAAAAAAACGTAAAATAAAAGAAACTGCTTTAATAGTATTAAAAAAAGATGAATGCGGTGCTTCAGCTTGTTTTAGTTTTAGTAACACCTGGTTGCCTTTGCTAAAAACTGAAGCAGATAAAGGACAGTTTAAAATTAACTAAATCTTTAAACAAAAATCATTGAATTCTTCCCAAACACATAATATTAAATTATAGATATCTCTCTCTCTCCAGTCGGTCCCTCATTACTGAGAATCGTGATTTCCCAAAATATGTTCGACCAGCTGTTTTCATTTTGTTCTGTCCTCTGTGTCTCGAAAGGCTTGACAAAATGAGCGGCCTGTTTTTTGGTGAACTTGATCAGCCCATCTGGTTGGCCATCTACCTCTTGCTCTTTTTCCAGGAACATTTCCAGAGATGATCAGTCTCTCTAGGTTATCTTCACATCTGCGAGCCACATGCCCAAAAAACTGTAGGATTCGCTGCAAGACATATTGACGAAAATCTGGTTTCTATCTTGAGTTCATTCAAAATAGAACCGTTTGCGCGACGAACTGTCCAAGATATTCACATTTCAAAAGCGTCGATTTGACGTTCATGAGCACGGAGAGTCCAAGCTTCAGCACCGTATAAGAAAATGGAGAAGACGAGAGTTTTTACAAGTCGTATTTTTATTTTTTGGGAAATCGATCGATCTTTCCATATTTTAGTGAGTCGACTCATGGCGCTTTTTGTCATGCCAATGTGTCTTCGAACTTCTGCCTCGCAGTTTCCATTATTAGTTATGGTGGAGCCTAGGTAGTTAAAGCTGTCTGCTAGTTCGTACTCGTTTAAACGATCAGTCAATTGAAAGGTGTTAAATCTATCGACTATCATTATTTTGGTCTTGTTCTTGTTGACCTTTAACCCGACTTTGTTGCTCTCGTGTTCTACTCGTCTAAGAAGTTCTATCATTTCTTCTTCCGTTGCTGCTATGAGGGTGG
Organism: Pissodes strobi; assembly: GCA_016904865.1. NCBI lineage: Eukaryota > Metazoa > Arthropoda > Insecta > Coleoptera > Curculionidae > Pissodes > Pissodes strobi. The sequence continues at coordinate 240,437 of MU182914.1, forward strand.
TATCGTCAGCAAATCTTAAGTTGGAGTTTTTTTCCCGGCTACTGTTATACCCCCAGACCATCCTACCAAGGACTCTCTCATGACAAACTCGTCATAGATATTAAAAAGGTCAGGTGATAGCCCACAGCCTTGCCTCCCCGTTCCGCTCGAAATTGTTTTGAGAACTTCTGGTCCAGACGAAGTGTTGCTGTATTTGATTCGTAGAGGTTCTTTATAAGGGTTATAAGATTGGTAGGAGAGCCCATGTTTATCAAGATATTCCAAAGTTTCTTCCAGCTGACACAATCGAACGCCTTTTGGTAATCAAGGAAGCATACCATCATGGGTACTTGGAATTCTCTGGACTTTTCAATAAGCTGTCTCAAATTCAGTAATTGCTCTTTAGTTCCTTTTCCTTTAACAAAACCTGCCTGTTCTTGGGGTATTTGGCGATCTAAATAGGCTTTAAGTCTGGTTTTTAAGATTTTTAGAAGAATTTTGCTGGCGTGGGATATAAGTGACAATGTTCGGTAGTTCTCGCACCTTGTAGTAGTCCCTTTTTTATGTAGTGGGAGATATATTGAGGTGCACCAAAAAGCTGGCAATTTTCCCGTGTTCCATATTGCCGTACAGATAGAGTGTACAATTTTCAAGCCCTTTTCGGCCAACATTTGAAAAAGTTCTCCTGGTATGGAGTCAATATATTGCGGGCTCTTTGAAGTAATTATTTGGCCATAAATTTTCTGTCGGAGGCTCTTCATTTTTGTACAGATCAGCACAATAAGTTCTCCACGTTTCCAGGATTTTGTCGATGTCAGTTTTTAGTTCTCCTTCCTTGTCTAAAATAGACCAGCTTTGTGGTTTGAATTATCTTGTCAAAAGTTTAATTTTCTTAAATAGGTCTCCAGGTTCATTCTTGTCTCCATGTTCTTTTCCATGCATATCTGGGTGAAGTAATTTTTCTTTTCTTTGCGGCATTTTCTTTTGATTTTTTTTTTGACAAACTTCTTTAGTCAATATCTGCGCCAGAATTTTGCTTCAGATCTTTTCTGCGTTGGATTAGACCCCACGTACGATCCGTAAGCCATAGTTTACGTGTTGTCGTGGTTGGTGATGCGTGATCTTTCGCAGTTTTAATGATCTTGTCCCTTAAGTAGTTCCAGCTGCTTTCAGGATCGTTTTCTATTTGATCTGGACACAGTTCTATCTAATGAAAGATTCCCTCATCTTTATTCTGCTGTTTCCTATCAGATCTACATCGTCTGCAAAAGCCAATAGTAGATTGGGACTTTCTCGACGGAATACTGAAGTTGGTGCCTCAATTCTCGCTCTCCTTATTATATGTTCCAGAGCTATATTGAAGAGTTGTGGTGAAAGTGCATCTCCCTTTAGGCCATTGTTTACCTCGAATGGCTCTGAGAATTGTTGTCCTACCCTAACTTTGCACTGTGCTCCTTCCATACACATTCTTATCAGACTGACCAGTTTTTTAGGGAAGCCGAGTTCTTGCATTGCTGTCCACAGTTTCGTTCTACATACTCTATCAAATGCGTTTTTGAAGTCTATGAACATTTGATGTAACTCTCGATCATATTCCCAGCATTTCTCCATTATCTGGTCGATAGTCGAACGTCCGGGTCTGAATCCACATTGATAGTCCCCAAGTATTTCTTCAGTATATGGTTTGGTTCTTTCTAGTAGGATATTCGAAAGAACTTTAAAGGTTGTGTTGAGAAGCGTGATTCCTCTATAGTTGGTACATTGCTTTTTGTCTCCTTTTTTGTGGATTGGTGCAACAACCCCTTCCTTCCATTCCTCTGGGCTTGTTTCATTTTGCCAGATGTTTTGTATCAGCATATGAATGGATCTATGTAGTGCCTCTATTCCATGATTCAGGCACTCGGCAGGGATGCCATCACTACCTGGAGCCTTATTATTTTTTAGCTTTCTGATTGCCTGTATTACTTCTTCGTATGAAGGAAATTGGTCTTCTATTTTGGCAGTCTGTACCTCTTCATTTGCGATGGTTGTGAGAGATCCATCGTTGAGCAGTTGTCTGAAGTATTTCTTCCAGGTTTTAAGAATTTCCTTGTCGTTACTTATGAGCTCCCCGTTGTCTGTTTGTAGGAAATTTCCAGTATTTGGTTGATACCCGGCTTTGACCTTTGCGACTCCTTGGAAATATTGTCTTGCTTGTCTGTTTTGGCGGCTCTGTTCCAATTCCTTAATTGTGTTTCTTTGATGCTCCCTTTTTTCCTTCTCATTAATTTTCTAGTCGCTGGTCTTGCCTGTTGAAATTTCCTTGTGTTGGTTGGATTTGGGTTTTGGAGGTTTTCTCTTCTAATAATGTTTGTCTCATTTATCGCCTTCAAGCAGTCATCGTCAAACCATTTTTTTGTTTTCCTCTTCTTGGTTTCAAGTATTTCGTCTGATGTACTTGTCAATGTCGATTTAATGTCCTTCCAAGCCGATTCGATGTTGTTATCTGACTCAGTATTTCTTAGCTTAGACTGAATAGTCCTTTGGAATTTTCCTTCTGTCTCCCTTTCCTGCAATCTATCAATATTCCACATTGTTGTTGGTGTAATTTGGCGGTTCTTTTGAGATGCTATTCTAGATCGTATCTTTGCTCCAGAAAATGATCAGTGTCTCCATAAGCTCCTATCAGGCTTCGTACGTCCAGGCAGTTGCTGCTTCTCCTGGCATTTATCAGCACGTGGTCTATCTGATTTCTGGTTTCTTTGTGTATGTTCTTATGTTCGAATGTGGTTGACTTTACTAGGATGTTGTGGCATGTTGCAAAGTCAATCAGTCTTATGCCATTATTGTTGCTGGTATCATGGAGACTATGTTTTCCTATCGTTGGTCTGTATGCTACCTCCTTGCCAACCTTTGCGTTGAAATGGCCCAGGATGATTTGCATATCCTGTTTCGGGAGTTTACTTGTGAGATCCTCTAGTTGTTCGTAGAAGTTGTCTTTTATTTGATCGCCCTTTTCTTCTGTGGTAGCATGTACAGCAATGAGGGAATATTTGTGCAGATTTCCCTTTAGACTTATGTAGCAGAGTCTTTCGTTGACAGCTTTGAAGGATATGACTGACCCTGCCAGGCTTTCCTTGAGTATGAAACCTGTGCCAAATTGGTGCTCTCTTTCGCTTCCACTGAAGAAAATGATAGATTTGCTGGCTTTCACAGTGCCACTACCAGTCCATCTTATTTCTTGTACAGCCGTGATGTCCATGTTTCTGGATTCCAGTTCTCTGACCACCTGAGTTAAGGCTTCGGGCCGATATAAACTTCCAATGTTCCAATGTTCATTGTCATTTGTCGTTGCTTTTTTCTTTTTGAAAAATCAGTCCTTTTCCGAGATGTGTGTCTTGTTTTCGTAACTATTTGTTTTTGCAAGGAAGACTAGTTAGCCGCTCGCTCAACCCTCCTCCTTTCTCATCCTGGACTTGGGACCAGGCAACGGCGGAGTTACATTATTTGCCTTTGAATATTTCATGCTGACAAGTAAAACAAAACAAATAAAAAATTAAGTTAAAAACACGCGATATCGAACAAAACTTAAAATAATTTAGCTCCATCCGATGTCGGATGATTTGAAAAATATTCGGATAAGTTGGCGCCAAAACATTATGTCCAATAGGAGCTGCGTCGGATATCGGATGCATGAGAATCGAGCTTTATTCGTCCGATATACAACCATCTGTACAGAATTATAAGGACATCAGCTGTTTATTAAAATATAGTTAAATTAATATACAATTTGGTAATTTGAATATAATGAATTAGACAACAATTTCTCCCAACCATCAAAAAATTCAATACCAGAATGAACTCCAGTTCAACAACTTAGCTGTATCTACTGTTGAGTCCGATCATTCCTCAACCTCAACCATCGACTTCAAAAAGGTCCTGTACACCGCTATAAATAATTGTATTAACGTAAGCCTTGCATTGAATAAAAAATAGCTGTTTTTTCATGCGACATGATGGACTACATTGCAAAAATATTCAACAAACAAGATGAGAACTTGAAGGATTGATACTAAGAATAGGCACAAATTTTTCGCGATGCTTGAGAAAATATATATAATGAAGCCAATGTTTATGGTATAAGTATCTTGTCGTCAATTCTTAAAGGTACTCATTACAACAGAGGCATTCACAAACTTTTACACTAAGCGCTACAAATCACATACTTTTTAGAATTTATAGAATACAAAAATTTTTCTATAATCAATTACAGCAGTTAAATTTTTGTCTACTGGTAAAAAGAGAGGTAAAGATATATGAAGATCATTGAGGTTTGATTGGCAAATATATTCAACATAAAAGAATAATAACAGATTATAGCTGTAGGTAGTAATTTGGGGGAAACATATGTCCTGGTAGTGAGTTCCGCAGTAATGCAGTGCGCCAGACAACGGAGTCTTTGTAAAGCTATGTTCTAGGTGTTTCCAGTTGCACGACAAACGCGTGTGCTCTCTTGCAAATCCTGGGAACATCTGTGGTGAAAATATTTGTAATGTCTGCAATGTTCCAGGCCATCCAGATACCGGGTCAACTCCGGGTCGCCGACGAGACGCACAAGTTTCTTCTGAATGAAATCAAGCTTAGGTGTGGCACCCCAGGTGTGTGAGCAATATTTTAAGCACGGTCTTATTTGCACTTTGTACAGCAAGAGCAGCTGCTGCGGTGTATACAGTTTTTGTTGCGAAATAGCGCACCAAGCTTCTGCGAGGCTGTCTTTGCGATGTTAGCGACGTGGTCATGCCAGGACATATTGCTGTTGACCACCAACACACCCAGTAGTCCGATTGACGAGGATGAAGGAATGGTTGATCCTGCCATAATGATGTCAGGGCCTGCCGTATTGGCTTTCTTCGTAAACGTGGCTGCTTGGTTTTTGCTGCATTTAACGGAACCAAATTCCTGTCGCCCCAAGTTTAAACTTTCTCCAGCCAGATCTTGACTAATTGTTGTAATTTGCTCGTATCTGCGGCGATAAGTCTCACTCGCTGGTAAAGGTTTCACTGAACTAAATTGGGAGACAAGGGTACTGTCATCTGCAAAACTGTAAACAGGAATATTGGTTTCGGTAACTGGTTATTAATATAGATGTGAAACCGAGTTGGAAAATTATTGCACCCTGAGGCATGCCTGTATTAATGGTGCATATGTCGGAGATGTGTCCATCAACTGTAACGTGCAGAGAACGGTTCTTAAGAAAACTGGTAAGAAGGACGGCACTCTGTTTAGCAATCCATCACGCCAAACTCTGTCAAATGCCTTCGATATATCTAACGCAATCGCTCGAGATTCTCCGTAGTTCTCAATTGCCCTACTCCATACATGAGTAACCTAGGGCAATATATCTCCTATCGATATAGCTCTCTTTGCGAAAGCCGTATTGGTTACCGCTAATTATTCTGCTGGTCTCGAGGTACTTGAGGAGTTGCTAATTGACTACACGTTACACGACTCTGGAGATTATTGGCAAGAAGGAAACTGGGCGATAGTTTGAGTGCGTGGTTTTCTTGCCTTTTTTTAAAACGGGTGCACTCGAGCGACTTTCCAAGAAAATATGTAAATCTCTTATCGGTAAGACAGAGAAAAAAGTCTGGAAAAAGTGGGTGTTAGTTCATTGGTGCAGTTTTTTAACACGATGGCAGTATTCCGTCCGGTGCTGATCGAGCTCTTTGAGGATTTTACGAATATCACGGTGATGAAACTTAACTTCTGCCATGGCAGTGTTGATGATGGATATGGCGGGGAGAGCGTTGCCTTGGGGGACGTATAGTGCGATAAAAAATTTCGGCAAGCATGTTTGCATTTTCCTTAGCTGTAGTCACCGTGACGCCGCCCGTGACGCCGCGTTCGTCTGTCAAGGGCGGGAGAGACGTTTTTGTAACGCTATTACTTACTCTCTTTGCTACCGACCAGAAATTCCTGGAGCCACTGGGGCATTGCAGAAGTTTATTGCTGATCCTTTGATTGTGTTTGTCCTTAGTTTGTACTGTAACGAGATACTCGTTACATGTTTTAAGATTTCTGTATTGCAAAGTGATTTTTATGCAAATATCTACATGCGATTTGGTTTCAGTAACTAGGTGAGATTTCGCTAAAAGTTAGATCTTTTGTATATAGGTGGAGCTGTCATTAGAATTGTAGGCGTATTAGTTCTACGTCGTTTTCTATAAAAATATATTTATTATACTAGCCTTTGGATAAGGGCGATAGTAATATCGTAATTTTGATTGAGAGTCTCCCTCCTATTCCTTTGAATGCGAGTTGGACCGGTTCTAAAATCGAACGGTCAACGTAGCTTTGTCTTCGATCTAATATCAAGGTGAGAGCTCATTTTTATTTTTGTCGGATGTGATTTGATTTTTGCACATTCCGTTTTAAGTTGATCGAATTCATTTTCTCTGATTTAGGAGTGTCTTAAGGACAATTTTCAGATTATAGAAGGATTTTCAATCAATGATCTAGGCAACAATATTTTTAACTAGATTTCCAATCTAGATTGTATAAATTGTATTCTTTATTCATGATTGCCATCTTGGGCTTTTTATAAAATATTGTTGAATAAATGATCCTAGTGGACCCTCTATTAAATATATTTTGATATACCTATTTATCGTGAATTTCATTAACTTTTACAGAAATATTTAACTGCGTAGTTGGGAGTCAGCAAGGAGAATTTCTAACTAACCTAACGTTATTACCGATTTCTGTTGGTCTTTTATGTTTTCAGCTAATTCCTGGTTCTGATCCGCCACTTTTAGAAGTCAGGTAACTGACCAAAGTGATAGCTAAATTTGGGAAGCGACGGATAAGTACCGAATAGACCTTCAGTTCACTGCCGGTAGAGGATTTGTGAGATTCTACTTTCTAAAAGTCTAAAGTGAGTTTTTTTATATTATTTCTAATTTATGAAATATAATAATGAATTTCTCTGAGAACTCACCTTGGATTTTTATTTCTTCTCTTTACCGACACTCGACGGTGAATTTATATTTTTTCTCTTTATAAGACCAGGTCCTTGCTGAACTTGTAACTGAATTTGTTGTTTATTTTTGCTTGTGGCTCGTAATGCCCACCTTGATGAGAGATCGGAGAACAATTTAACATTTGGTGAAATGTGGATCAGTTTTGTATTATGATTTTAGCACATATAGTGTTCTTTATGCATAAATTTGACTTGGGAAGAATTTGCATAATTACTAATTTGCAATTTTGAAGTAATCATATTTTTCTGTAAATTTATGACTAGTATTTTGCTTATTTTTAAAACTTTTCTCTTAAATAAACTTTTTGGGAACTTTTCATTTATTTTGCACTTATTTAAAAGTGTGCTTAAGTCAAATTTAATCATTATTTTTTTGAAGTAGACTTGAGTATCAGATTCATTGACGAATCTTGTATTTTTGAACATAGTTTTATCAGATTCATTGTCGAATCTTGTATTTTTGAACATAGTTTAATCATTCATTGACGAATCTTGTATTTTTGAACATAGTTTTATCAGATTCATTGACAAATCTTGTATTTTTAATCATAGTTTAATCCTTCATTTACTAATCTTGTAATTTTTGATCATAGATTTAATTCTTAAGGGAAAGAGTTTGAATTATTTTGATGAGATTGTTTAAATTACTGTTCATTATTTTCCATTTCTTTTTTTTTATATCAACCAACATTCTGGTCTAAAACAAGTTTTTCTGTTTGCATATTTTCACGGAAATTGGCCGAATAGCTTGGATTGATAGTTAAGCATCAACCGAGTGTACCATTACAGCATTAGACGTATCAGCTCTACAGGACGTTTTTTTGTCCTCTGGTGTTATCCTTACCCATAAAGACCTAACAAATAACAGGCAATTGGAGAAAAAGGAACGAGGCGAAGAGAAGTGTGTCCAATCAAGCTTGAACGTCTAATCTAGCTAAGTGTTCCATTTGCAAACCTGAATATAAGTAAAGACCAGAATCTTTAAGTTTTAACTAATTTCAACTATTGATATTTTAATTGCTTTTATTTTCTCTAAAAATCTAACATCAATTTAATTTCTCAACTCTAGGAGAACTCTGTTCAACAAAGTTGTAATTTAGACTGTTCATTTTAATTGTATTTATTTAAATAAAATTATTGTAAATTTGTTTTTTATGAACATCTTTTATTTCCGGCAAGAACGAGATTCTGCAGTTCTCAATGTCTGTCAAGTAATTTTTGTTAGTTCTTAAGCTTTTATTGGTAATACTTGACAGTTCTTTGAGAATTGAGGAATTTCTGGCGCCCATGAGAAATCCTTACTAACAATTAAGGTAAACTCACGATCTAGCCGGCAACTTAGAATATTTCCAAAAGACATCAGGAACGTAAATCGTTACAGTACAAGTCCTTTTAAATTCAATAAAGGCTGACAGAAGTAATGGTTATGAATTACATTGTTAGATAAATGACATCTTATTTCTTTTATGAACCATACTAATTATATTCGGGCAATGATACTTTATTTACTAGATATGTTACAATTATCTGGTGAAGTTTTAAATTATTTGAAGAAAGGAATGCTGATCGTAAAATGAAAGAAAGGTGCATTAACATAATAAAAATCAAGACACGATGCAGAGATGGTTACTTCTCTTTCTCTTTAAAAACATAATTCACAATGCCCTTGGTTCATATCTGGATTTACCATCGGACTCTACAAGTAACATCAATCACCATATTGAATCGATGCAATAAAGCCGAACAGAATATTCAAAATATCATCAAGTGTGTTAATGCGTGTACTCTTTACAAAGATAATGAGCAACTACTACTACTCAGTAGTAGTAGTAACAGTTGTAGTATTAGTAGTTTTTTTTAAGTATCTGCTCCGGACCAGCTTCCCGATCCTCACCCAGAGCAAAGACCAGAAAACGGACCCGGACCAATCATTTTGCTTCGGTGGTTAAAAATCCCTTCGGACACCTGGTGGAGCCATACGCCCATAGCCGTCTGGTTCCACCTGAGAGTCTGTGCATCCAGTAAAAAACAATCCACCGTCACCGCCCACCCTGAAGCTGTCCCCAACCCCAAGATGCTTATGTAGGCCTCTTCTCTTCCTGGAATCACCCTCAGGCATTACTTCTGGAGAGCGCTACAGTTTGTTGTTATCTGTTTTTTTTAGGTTCCCTGTTAACACAGATGCTTCTACATGTCTCTCCGTTTTGCTGTCATAATATCTGTTGCCATATTACTGATCACTTTCCAGCATTTTTGCAATTACATTTTCAGGTGTTATTTGTTCCAATGTACGTTCAGCAAGATTTCTGTCTACCGTTCATCTAACGGATTGAAAAAAGGTATGTTCAGGCGTATCTGGCAGTGCACAGTATATGCATTCTTCAGTGTTGCTCAGTTTAAAGCGGTGTAGATATGATCTAAAGCCCCTCTGTCCTGTTATTAGTTGAGTAAGATGGTAATTTACTTGCCCTACTTTCCTATTAATCCATGGCCAGATGTCCTTTTGTCGTTAAGACGAAAGTATACCTTTCTACACTAAGCCTTTCGCCCTCTTCATCTTGGACCAGACTGTCCATTGTGACAATGCGAACTACTTTCCCTTCTAGCCTACAAATTTTGTCAACGAAATTGCCCATCTGAAAATGCCTGTTTACAGCTTTGTCTATATGTTTCTCTTTTTCATATCCACCATCTTTCACTATAATGAGCATATTTTCCTCTATGTCCATTTCATCTAATGTCCATTCAAGGCTATTGCGCTGTTACGTCAGAATTTCTGACGTCAAAAGAAAAGATCCGTACGTCTTAGATAGACTCGTACGTTATTTTTTACACTAGCCAAAAGATGTCTCTGTACCTGTTTTCTATTCCGGAGCACGTTCCGTTTTTATCAATTTTACATACTTATGACAATATTGTTTTAAACGTCTGGGCATCTGAATAATACTTTTGACAGTTCGTTTAATTTGAAATAATAATATGCTTTTTATGGTCTAAAATCCGTTTAAAAACGATTTTAAATGGCAAAATTGTATATAATACCGCCCTAGCGGCTAGAATTGGTTTGCGCATTTCCGTCTTATTTGCCGAGATTTGTCCTCATATCGCCGCGTAAGATGTTTACACATCAAAAATAATTTTTTTCTGGAGATATAATTTTTTAGTAGTATCAAATAAACAAAAAACAAATATTACTTACATTGTGCACAGCTATCCAGGGTAAAAGTGGCCTACCAGCATCCTTTTCACGTGTGAAATAATGCACTAATTTTAAAATTAAAGCTTGCTCTTTCTCACTGAACCGGTGGGGCATCTCAAAACGATTTTTATTAGCAATTATTAGCGTAAAACACAAACCAACTACCAACAAATCAATAAATGAATTAAATCTGTTATTTTCGTTATGATATTTTGACATTGACGCAAATCGATGTCAAAGATTCCAATTTGACGGACCAATTTAGTACATACGTTCATTGCATAAAGAAAGATGGAATGATATGACGTAACAGCGCAATAGACTTGGACGGACTTTAGCTTTGTGCTACGCTTACATTTTTATATACTTCTGCTGGCCATGTATTCTGCAGCAAAGTATCCAGCTCATTTTCCGGCAGGTGCAGGCAGTGCCTCTTCTATGTTCTTAGTTTATTGCTTCTTCTTCAGCTGACTGGAGTAGTAGTAGTAGCAGTAGTAGCAGTAGTTTTTTTTTAAGGATTAGGAAATACATATCTGAGTACTCCCAGAGCTTCGGTGTTCTGTTGCTCTGGGGTGTGTGGGACTCCGGTGTGGCCGACCCACTAAAACCCTTCCCCTACGGCGCTCTCCTGGAATTGCTGAGGCACTACTTCGGGAGAGCGGATGCTTGAGATAGCACAGTTCTAGATTTGTTCGTTTCTGTCTAGAGTTCTAGCTTTTTTTCTTTTTGTTCTAATATTGGGCGGACATACCTTCTCATAGATTCCCAATTATTCGGACTTTTCAGCATCAGCCCTACTATGTTCTCGGGAGTTATCGATCCTAGGCTAGTTTCCAGTGAGGTTCTTTCGCCATTCCATTTTCATGCATTCAAAAAATGTGTGCTCGACGGTGTCAACTGCGCTACAATACATGAAATCACTATTGTCCGTGACTTTAAATTTCTCTCGATATGCTTGGAAACATCCGTGCCCCGAGGTCAACTGTGTGAGATAATAATCGACTTCTCGGTGTTCTCTGTTCACCCATTTTCTAATGTGAGGGATTAGTCTCTGTGTCCATTCAGCCTTTCCATTGTTTTCTCTCCACTCCGATTGCCATATATCCAAGGTAGTAAGCTTTTGCAGCGTTCTTTTAATTTCCATTTCTTATACTGGACCTTTCCTCCACCATTAGATTAATAGGTAGGATTCTGGCTATTACCATAAGTGCCTTTGTTGAAATGGTTCTGTATCCTCTAGCTATTTTTAATGCGGCTTTCCTCTGCACTCTAAGTAGGATGTTGCTGTACTTTTTCTTTGCAAGTGCCCTTTTCCATATCTCTGCCCCGTAGAGCATTATAGATAGTGCAACCGTGGCAAAAATTCTTATGTATTCTTCTCGTGGTCCTCCGATATTTGGCATGAGCCTACTGATGTTGGCAATTGCCCTCCCCGCTTTTTTAGCCACTTGTTTTACATGCGCACCCATTGCCATATTCATATCAAAATGTATCCCTAAATACTTTTCAGTTTCTTTGCTTGATATATTAATATTTTCAACAATGACACTCACTTCCTTTACTGTTCTTCCCCCAGCCAGGATAACCACTTCGGTCTTTTGGGGAGCTAGATTAAGTTTCTTATCCGTTGGCCAGTCTGTTATATCTTGGATGGCGAGATTCGCAGCGGCCTCTAACGAGGCCTTGTTCTTCTCAACTGCAACTATAGCAAGGTCATCTGCGTAACCAATAAGCTTAGAGCCTCGTGGTACAGGTATGTTAAATACACCGTCATAATAGATATTCCAGAGCGCAGGCACAGCTTATACCGTACCGAATCAGTTATTTAACTCTCCACGTGTTTTGAAGCAATAAAATCCAACCAATAGGAGCATTTTCCTCATATTCTGGGCGTCTGCAATTTGCCGAATTATATGAGGGCGAATTCGTTTATTTATGAATAACAGTACCGGTCTGGTGTCCAATGTAGTGTTATCTTTTTCTATTTCGACAGTTTGCCGAATCGAAGAGACATAAACGGATGCCGCACCTGGTTGAGTCGGAAACTGAACACACCGCACAGCGTTGGACTCTCGATTTTTTGACAAGAAGCAGCAGGTTACGTTCTGAGATTGGATTGTTTGCGTGTTATTATTTGTGCTCGATTATTTATTTATTTAAGTGTGTTAACTTTTTAGACACTTAATCATTAAAGTGTTTTCATTGTTAACCATGGTCGTATACGTTGTTTTGTCTGCAAAGGGTACAAGAAAGCCAATCCAGCTTCAGGATATTTTAGTTTTCCGAAAGATGAAAGGTGTAAGTAGATGTTTACATTAAGTATTGAGATTAAAGTATAGTTCATTCATATCACATTGCATGATAAATTAATATTCTTCGTCGATAATTGTTTGGCTCCCTTCTGCAGGAAGTTTAACTTTTTAAACTTGAGACATAAATTGTAGATTTGTCTAGCCTCTTAGCATCCCATAATAAAGGCAACCAATTTAGAACCGTCACACTAATACCTACAACTATATAAATGGCTTCGAGTGACGAAATATCAATTTATTAAGGCCGTTTGACGCGATCACATTTTTGACAAAATTTCTGCCCGTAGTAATCTTTCGAAAACGACAATCTTACTTTGCGCTCGAAAAACACACATAACTTTTTCTACAGCCGCATTTTTTAAAATTAAATGCACATTTTCCTCTATACTTATTCTGAAATTTGCAAATGACTGTCAGTTTGACATATTATGTTCAAGCTTCGGGCATATTAAGGCGAGAATACATATGCGTGTTACACGCATAGAAGCATGCCAATCACTGGAAGATGCGTGCTACTTGCATGTGTGACTCTCGCTGCCAGTTAAAAAGCACACCAGGAGATAGCACGCTAGTAGATCGCAAGACGTTTGATTTTTCTGTGCAAGTAGTGCGATTTCGTCGAGCGGGTGGGGGTGGGGAGGGAGAAAAGCATGCAAGTCGTGTCGAAATGTGTGTGAATTACGTCGTTGTCATGCTATTTTACTAGCATGTGTATTTTTGGTAGTCCAAGGACAAGTAGTTAGCATACAAGCTACTGGACACTGGCATGCTATTTTACTTGCATGTGTATTCTCGCCTTTAGAACAGGAGTGCCAGCAACAAACTAACAAACGCACGACTGTCATTTATTTATCTTCGGTTTCCATGACCATTCATAGCACGCTAGACGGAAAAAGTGAGAACTTTCTTTTCCATGTTCGCGCTAGAGCGCAAAATAAGGATCCACGGCATTCGTCGATTTTGCGATTTCATTTCAATTAGTAATTAGTTATTTTGCGCGCGGCTGTAGAAAAATTGATATTCTATGTTCATATCAAAATATTTATATATTTATTTACACTTATAA
>MU182915.1:0-10466 GCA_016904865.1 Pissodes strobi
CGATTTTGCCGAGAATTCTAGACATATTTCATGAATAATGTCTTATACCTATCTCCAACTGTTTTTGAAATATTGACAGTTGAAAATCGACAATTTACCAAGTTTGACAGCCTGTGAAATCTAAACGACTAAAGATAGAGCAAAATGGTTTGCACTTTCCTATCTTGGTTTTTCATAAGCTATCGTTTGACACTAACCCTAGGTTTAACCAGAGGTTAAATTTAACCGGAATTTCTTAACCTCTGGTTAAATAAAAAAATAGTGTCAAACGATAGCTTATGAAAAACCAAGATAGGAAAGTGCAAACCATTTTGCTCTATCTTTAGCCGTTTAAATTTCACAGGTTGTCAAACTTGGTAAATGGTCGATTTTCAACTGCCAATATTTCAAAAACAGTTGGAGATAGGTATAGGACATTATTCATGAAATATGTCTAGAATTCTCAGCAAAATCCAAATATCCAATATATAAAATATTTTTTCTGTCATTCTAATTTGGAACACCCTGTATATCTACATTTTATGTCAGAATATGCGCGATCGAAAAACAAAATGGACGGGTTCGAGCGATTTAAAAAAAAAGTTGTGGTTTACGAGATAATGAATTTGTTCCATATTTTAGCCCATCACTGTATACAAAATTGGTTACCTGGTGGTTTCCGGGCGTGCGGAATTAAACCATGATATCGGCACTGTTGCCAGATTTCCCAGTTTTGTGCTACACGGAGTCATTTTGTTACCTTAAATGGAACGCCCCACTTATTTTTATTGCAATAAATTGGGCGTACCAAATTTAGTAAGATCCCAAATTTCTAAAATGTTATCTCCTTTAATTGCTGAGATGTGACAATACAAAAACGCATTTTTAGTAAAAAGTACCGGAACGTTTAAATATCTTCAAAATCGCTCAAGCTGCATATACAAAATTCAGTACGTGGGAGTTTACGGGCATGCAGAATTGCCAAATTTCCCAGTTTTACGCTACACGGAGTCATTTTGTTATCTTAAATGGAACGCCCCATTTGTTTTTATTGCAATAAATTGGGCGTACCAATTTAGTAAAACACCAAATTTTCAAAATTGTATCTCTTTTAATTGCTGAGATGTGACAACAACGCATTTTTGGTAAAATGTACGGGAACGCTTAAATATCTTCAAAATTACAAAATTTGGTACCAGGAGGTTTCCGGGCATGCGGAATTGAACCATGATGTTGACATTGTTGGCAGATTCTCCAGTTTTGCGGTACACCTAGTCATTTTGTTATCTTAAATGGAACGCACTTTTTGTTTTTATTGCAACAAATTGGGTGCGCCCAATTTAGTAGCATTCCAAATTTTCAAAATTTTATCTATTATGTGCTGAGATATGACAACATCACATTTTTGACACGTGTACCGCAAAACTGGGAAATCTGGCAACAGTGTCAATATCATGGTTCAATTCAGCATGCCCGGAAACCGCCGAATTTTGTAAATGCAGCTTGAGCGATTTTGAAGATATTTAAGCGTTCCGCGGTACTTTTTGCTAATAATGCGTTGTTATCACATCTCAGCAATTAGAAAAGATAAAATTTTAAAAATTTGGTATCTTACTAAATATGATATGCCCAATTCATTGCAATAAAAATAAGTGGGGCGTCCATTTACGATAACAAAATGACTCCGAGTAGCACAAAACTGGGAAATCTGACAACAGCGCCGATATCACAGTTCAATTCCGCATATCAGGAAACCCCCAGGTACCAAATTTTGTAAATGTAACTTTATCGGTTTTGAAGATATTTAAGCGTTCCGGTTCTTTTTACTAACCCTGTATGATGACACATACGCAAAAACTGAAAGATTTAATTTTCTTTTCAGAGTATCAGCTTCGTTCCTAACCGTCACTTCAACGGCATTTCTATTTGAGATTTCGATCAAGGCATCGTATATTTCGCCATTTTCGTATTTCAAAGCCTTTATTGAATCCACACGGCTCCCCCACATGTTTTCACTGATGAGTTTTAGGTTTAGATGTTGTACTTTGTTTCTTAAGATTGCCCATTGCTGAGTGGATGTAGCAAAGAAAATATGTATATCACTAACTGTTAAAACGACCAAATTCAAAGTGTGCGCAGCGCATGGTACATGGGTGGGCGTCCCGTCGCCTCTACCCTGGCGCCGGCCCTGTTTCTTACAACAATCTCGAACAAGCCTACTTGTGAACTTACGCCGAGAGTAGATGCTTTTAGACTACATCTACATCGCGTTTTAGCACTTAACAGAGGTTAATAATATTTTACTTTTGTAGTGTATTAAAAGTATGGTATTCTAGTTATTTACCAGAACGTGTGTATGAAAATCCCGCAAAGATTTGATGGTTGTTAAAACATGTTATCCGTAGAATCTCAGCCATAAAAGTGTCGCGGACCTACTAGCAATGGTAGGCCAGAAACTGATAACATAATGCATCAATTTTAAAAATATGTATTTTGTTGAGGGGAAGTGGTAAAAATATTGGCTATATATGTCAAACGTCTTCGAGGGTACCAGTCCAAGTCATTTTCTTATATCTCAAATAAAAAATGCAATATTTTCTGAATAATATAATATATCTCAAAGAGGTATGGACACTGTCCACATTGCAGTTATAAAACTACGTAAAATTATTCTTAGATAATATAGAAAGCTTTGGTGGTGCCAAAGCTCAATGCCCCCCGGTCCAAGTATTTTAAAAGTCCTTTTATATAATATAATATAATATAATATAATATTTTTACCGTTTTACCAGGATTAAGACAAGTGTGGATACTGTCTGTTTTGAGTTCTGTTGCCGAAACTTGGTATAATTGTTTAGGGATACGTAGAAAGCTTTTGGTGTATTTTCAAAAACAACTTTTATATAAAAAAATACCTTATATTTATTGTTTTGCCAAAATTAAGACAACTGTGGACACTGTCCGCTTTGAGTTGCGTTGACGAAACTTGTTACAATTATTTAGGAGTAACGTAGAAAGCTTTCAGTGGTACCAAAGTTCAATGCACCCCTGTCCAAGTATTTTTAAGAACACCTTTTAGATAAAAAATACCCTTTTTTTGCTGTTTTGCCAATATCAAGACAAGTGTGAACACTGCTGTCTGCTTTGAGTTGCATTAACGAAAATTGGTACAATTGTTTATCGATAATTTAGAAAGCTTCTGGTGGTACCAAAGTTCAATGCGCCCCCGTCCAGGTATTTTAAAAAACACCTTATATATAAAAAATACACTATGTTTACTGTTTTGCCAAGATTAAGACAAGTGTGGACACTGTTCGCTTTGAGGTGCGTTGACAAAACTGGGTACAATTATTAAGGGATAACGTAGAACGCTTTTGGTAGCACCAAAGTTTAATGCCCCCTATCCCTTAATAATCATACCAAGTTTCGTCAACGCAACTCAAAGCGGACAGTGTCCACACTTGTCTCAATCTTGATAAAGCAACAAACATAGGATATTTTTCAATATATAAGGTGCTTTTAAAAATACTTGGACGGGGTGTCATTGAACTTTGATAACACCAAAAGCTTTCTACATTATCGATAAATAATTGTACGAAGTTTCGTCAACACAACTCAAAGAGGACAGTGTCCACACTTGTCTTAATGTTGACAAAACAGTAAACATAGGATATTTTTTAATATATAAGGTGTTTTTTGAAGTACTTGGATTGAACTTTGGTGCCACCAAAAGATTTCTGCATTATCGATAACTAATTGTACGAAGTTTCATAAACGCAACTCAAAGCCGACAGTGTTCACACTTATCTTAATTTTGGCAAAATAGTAAATGTATTATAAATATATTAATAAATAAATTTTATTATATAAAAGGTGTTTTTAAAAATACTTGGACTGGGGGGCATTGAACTTTGGTACCACCAAAAGCTTTCTACTAAATAATTATACCAGTTTCGTCAACCCAACTCAAAGCGGACAGTCTCCACACTTGTCTTAATCCCGGCAAAATGGTAAAAATACAATATTTGTTATATAAAATGTGTTTTTAAAAATACTTGAAGCGGGCTTTGAGCTTTTGTACCCCCAAAGTCTTTTTATATTACCTAAGAATAATTGTACGTAGTTTTATAAACGCAATGTGGACAGTGTCCACACCTCTTTGAGATATATTATATTATTCAGAAAATATTGCATTTTTTTTATTTGAGATCTAAGAAAATTACTTGGACTGGTACCATCGAAGACGTTTGACATATATAGTCAATATTTTTACCATTTCCCCTCAACAAAATACATATTTTTAAAATTGAATCATTATATTATCAGTGTCTGGCCTGCCATTGAGAGTAGGCCCGCGACACTTTTATGGCTGCGATTCTATGGATAATATCACTCTAACTTAGAAGATGATGTATGGGTGGATATCACAGTTAACTATTAAAGACCAGAAGACTTAAGAAGACTATTGCCCATAAATGTTCAGACAAAAATGGCAATAGTTGTAAACAGTGATTAAAATGTATGATCGAATGTATATGCAAATTATGCAGTAATAGTTTAAATTGTAATGAGATGACGGTCTATCAGACAGAAAATGAAGAAGCCTAAGCCTAATATATGATTTTTCGTAGCCTCTTATGTAAAAATCTCAATAAATTAACATAGTGACATAGTGGTAATAATAAGGTACTGTTAAGTAAACAAACATTGTTTGGTTTCTTCATGGCGTTCCGATATTATAGGTAGGTACCTGTCGCTCCAGATTAACCGACGAGAAACCAAATTTTTAAATTCCGCGCGCTTTAAAAGATCGTAGCTCCTAAACTATAAAAGTCACAACAATGCTTATGCTACAGAAAACTATTTTGGTCATTTGTCTACATTTTATTCGCTGCATGTTATATGAAATTCCCAAAAACAAAAAGTTTTTCGATTAGTGTAAATTTGCCTGCATAATTTCTAAAGTCTCAAGGTCATCAATATTTTAAGCATATTTAAAATAAAAAATACGAACCATTTTTTTATTTGGAAAGAAGCGCCTAAGTGTGTGTTTTAAAACAAAAAAAAAATCATGTCGATAGCTCTATTGAGTGTTTAGATATTAGAGTGGAAATATAAAAAAACAGGAATTTTAAAAAGAGGAAGTTTCACAGCTTTTTTTTAAATAAAAGGAATCGGGACCGCAAAAAAGGTCGTATTTTGAGGTTTCATATGTAGAATGATCTTATTAACAATACCCAATAGGTTTGATCTTGTTCTAAGCTGATAAAAAAAAATCGACACAATTTTACTCATTACTTATTCCACCACGAAAACGAATATAATAATTATTACGGTCAATATCAATGATCGACGGAGGCGGGGTGAGTGCGGCGCGGCGGGAGCACGAGCGACAAGAAATAATGCTCCTGTTGCCACGTTTTGTACCACGTTGCCGCTTGTAGTGTAAAGTCGTGAATATATAATAGTTATTAATCATGATACAATATTTTTGTATCATGGTTATTAATGATACTAGTTCGATATGAACACTATATTGAAACGCGTGTAACGTTAAACCACGTTTCATTAAGCAAAGTTCATATCGAACGTGTATTATTCAAAATTTAACCTATGACGGCGACACCGCGACGGTCCAAATAAATTTTATTTGCATAGATTCGATTTATCCTACAATTCCATAAACGTTTTCATAAATTAAAATTCAAAATTATAACTATCAATTACCTAAACGTACCGAATTTTGGCGACTAACCAAAAATATTAAATTTGATTATAACATATTGGAAGGTTCAAATGACTATAATAATTAAAACTAACTGAAATTAACCGACAACTGATTGAACGACTAACCAAAAGTAACTAAAAGCACCCAAAAAGGGCTAAAACGTATCGGAACAGATTAAAAATATAACTAACTAAACTTCACTAATATTAATCAAAACCATTTAAATTGGTTATAACGTATCCGGTTCAAATGACTAAAATAAATTGGAACTAACTGAAAGTATTTTGTGTGAGTGAATAACTAACCAAAAGTAACTTAAAGCACCAAAATGGGCTATAATGTACCGGAACACATGAAAAATATTAAAGTAAGTTAAAACTAACCCAAATTAATCCAATTTTGGCGACTAACCAACATTAACCAAAAACAGTAAAATTGGCTATAACCTATCGGAATCGGTTCCAATGACTAAAATAAATGTAAACTAATTGAAATTTTCATACCACCGACGTTACTATATACAGTCTTAGAGAAATATGTTTCTAATATTTCTAATGGCTATTTCGTCATACTCCGAGTTACCTAGAAGTAAGTGGCCTAACCAGCTCTGGTAATTATCCGGCACCAGATATAATTACTTATATTTGTTTTCATATATTTTGAGGTGAAACTTCTTTACGCACGGTAGGATAAATTGGTTTCATGCGTGATGCTATGTAACGAAAACATGCAACGCTACGTAGTCGAATTAGTAGTGGGGATCGCATGAACCGTGAGCGTGCTTCGAGGCATTTTTTTATTAAGATCATTGCTTTCGAGTCCTCACCAGCACTTATGGTCGGCTCGCCAAAAATGTTCAGACCTCTCAATGGTCCCAGTCGCCCTTGAATTCAGTTTAGCTATGTTTGTGACCTCTTTATGACTCGACAAGAAAAACCGCGGTATCTTAAAAAATATGGAGTGTATCGCCAAATTTGTTATAGCTTTTAAATCGTCTAATATTTTCATACAAAAATTTGGAATAAAAAAAAATAGTTAAATTGGTGCTGGCAGAGGGCGCCACTTTACGGAGAAAATAATGAGGTCACTGCTTATTATGTGTGAGCTATCACGTATACGTCGACTCTGACCTCTTTTACACAAAAACAAAATCATCAAAGTATTCTTTAATCGATCGTCGCAACAAAGAATTGCCATACGTAACATGTCAAACAGATGGCACTTTATACTGCTTTAGCAGAAATATAGCAAAATATATAATATTTGAAGAGAATTAAAGGAAAAATATTGTGGCATCGAGTGTAAGAGGTCACAATTTTGGAAGCTGTCACAGTACACCCACAGGCACACACAAGAGGTCATAATAATAGCGATACCAACACACACACACACTAAATGGAGATCCTATGGCACTCGACGAGCGATGTGTGTGCGAAGATGTTGATTCACATGGTTCTTGAATAGTTGTAGGTTGTAATTAGGGGGGAACAGATGTCCGGGAGTGAGTTCCACAGTGATGCAGTGCGCCAGATAAAGAAGTCTTTGTAAAGCGGCGTTCTAGGTGTTTCCAGTTGTACAACGAACGGGTGCGCTCTTGTCGTCTGTCGTAACTGTTTGACAGGCATCACGGAGGCGGGATGAGATGGGCCAAATTTTGGCCGTGAAAATATCTGGACATCTCGGCCGCATGTCTGCGGTGTTCCAAACTATCCAGATCCCGGGTCAACTCCGGGTCGCCGACGAGATGCACAGCTCTCATCTGGATGGAATCCAGCAGCTTTAGGGTGTGCTTAGGTGCGGCATCCCAGGTATGTGAGCATTATTCTAAGCACGGTCTTATTTGCGCTTTGTAGAGCAAGAGCAGCTGCTCCAGTATATGCAGTTTTTTGTTGCGAAATAGCGCACCAAGCTTCTGCGAGGCTGACTTTGCGATGCCAGCAACGTGGTCATGCCAGGCCATATTGCTGTTGACCGAAACACCCAGTAGTCCTGCTCTAAGGAAGCACTATTCCTTAGAGCAGGAGTTCATAATATTAAAATGGATGATTACGCTATATACAACATAGAACTATAGCTAAAGAAAACTATATTATGTTGAAGACTTAATAATTAAGTCTAATCCTATATGGTTGCAATGGTATCAAGGCGCATGGATCGAGTCCCGCGGCTCCGGCTGTGGAGACATGGACGCTTCAGTAAGCAGAAATCAAGTGAGTTAGATGCGGCGGTATTTGCGAATTTATAGGCGGTGGAGATCCCTAAGCAAGCCCCGCCCCCATGTCCGTCACGGGTGGCTGGCCGGTCGGGCAGTAGCGAGGGCAGTAGTCCCCGGGGGTTGTGAACTGCTGCTCTCCTGATACAAGCAACTTTTTATTTGTTGAAAAGTTGCTTTTAAAAGTTAGGTAAGATTGGGTTGGAAATGTTTCAATGTGTTTACTGTCTTCCAGAGGGATCTAAACTCATGGATGTATAAGCTGCTTATAAAACAATGTTATTTCTCGATATATGGTGCCGTATGTAGTATGGTATTCGGCGCTGTACCTGCTATCTGCAATATTGGCAGTTAGCGACGACCCTCGGATCTGTTTTTCAAAAAACCTACATGCGTGGTTATCGATATATTCATCGACGTCAGATATGAATGACATAGGCCAATATATCTTCTGTAGACCTCTCTTTGCGAAAGCCGTATTGGTTATCACTAATTAATCTGTTGGTCTCCAGGTACTTGACTAGTTGCTGATTGACTACACGTTCCATGACTTTGGAGATTATTGGAAGCAAGGAAATTGGACGATAATTTGAGGGCGTGGTTTTCTTGCCTTTTTTGGAACAGGTTACATTCGAGAAGGCAGAATGGGTGTTAGTTTATTTTCGCAGTTCTTTAGCACGATGGCAGGTATTCCGTCCGTCCCTGATGCTTTTTGCGTATATAGTTCTTTGAGGATTTTACGAATATCACGGTGATGAAACTTAACTTTTGCTCTGGTACTGTTGATGTTCGATATGGTGGGGAGAGCCTTGGCGAGCATGTTTGCTTTTTCCTTGGCTGTAGTCGCCGTGATGCCGCGTTCGTCTATTAAGGGTGGGAGAGACGTTTTTGTAAAGTTATTACTTACTGTCTTTGCTACCGACGAGGAATTCCTGGAGCCACTGGGGCATTGCAACAGTTTATTCTTAATCCTTTGATTGTTTTGTCCTTAGTTTCGTCAATCGCACGTTTATATTCGTTTCTCGCTTCGGCAAAATAATTGCGATTTCAAGCGGTCTGATTTTGCTGCCAGTAGGACTTGTAGGCTTGCTGTTTCCTACCTACAGCTCTTTCGCTTGTTCTGTCGAACCAGGGCTTTCCTTTTGATGGTAACTTGATGGAATTTGGGATGTATTACTTGCGTAATCTCTTCGCAGCAGACTGATGGGTCGTCAGTATCAAAGCAGACGTCGAGCCAAGGAAAATCTAGGTAGAACTCTCTCAGATCGTCCCAGTTTGCACAATTGTAATGCCAACATACAAAGCCTATTATATTTTAAATACGTACATGATAATAGCTTGTTGTATGTTACACAATATATGTATATCTAAAAACATTGAGTTGGAGGATATCAATGTAGATTTCGATGAAGATCTTGAAGATATAGGTGCAGAAGAGAGTATGTAGAGGGATCACCTTGCTGAGGAATTACAGGTATTATTACAGTACAGTGTGACATTTGAGACCCATTTTTTTATCCAGTCATCATTTAAAATCTTTATTGATTGGATAATTTTTAACATATTTTTTTTTTAAATAGTGCTTGATTAGTATTTTGGAGCAAAGGCATACGGCGTCAGAGATACTTGGCTCTGTTGAGAGTTACCAATGTTTTTAATCAAAGTATAACTACAAATAGATAGTTTTTAATAGACAGTTTATATTTATTATAGCCTTTACTGGGCATTATACTACAGGAGCATATACGAAACAAATATACCAGCGAAACAAAGAAAGCAAAACTCTGTAGCGCTAACAGCTATTACACAAAATTAACAAAAATAAACTGAAATCCTATAAAATGAATCAAAAATCTCTTAATATTATATTATATGTTTTATAACTAATTTGAAGGCAATTTAGACCTGCCTTACAGATTGACATCCTCCTTCTGGAAGCGACAAATTTATGCCTACTTGTTAAAAGATTTACGTTATTAATTTTTATTGTTGGCAATCACTATGACTGCTGCTCACAATTTCCATGATTTTGGGTTCTTTTTTCCCTGCCATTTTTTCTCGTCCCTTTCTTTTAGCTCAAGCTGTTTTCTCCATTTTTTTGAAACTTTGGGAATAAATATCTTCAAAGATAATTCTTCGTTTTTCTTATTAACTTTTGTTAGTATAGATCGAGGTGTAGATGAAGCATCAGATAAAGATTCTCGATCAGATTCTGATACAGTTTAATCCGTGTTTTCATCTATTTCTGTATTCTGAAGTTCTTGATTAGAATTGCCCGAGTATACAGTGCTACCTAGAAAACATTTTGGATGAACCCACTATGGCTGCTGCTCACAATTTGCTTTAATTTAAGTTCTTTTTTCTTCCATTTTTTCTCGTCCCTTTCTTTTAGCTCAAGCTGAATTTCCCCATCTTTTTGAAACTTTGGAAATAAATATCTTTTCAAAGATAATTCTTCGTTTTTCTTATTATCTTTTGTTAGTATATATCGAGGTGTAGATGAAGCATCAGATACAGATTCTCGATCAGATTCTGATACAGTTTCAT
>MU182915.1:10476-24193 GCA_016904865.1 Pissodes strobi
TGAAGCATCAGATACAGATTCTCGATCAGATTCTGATACAGTTTCATTCTTGGTTCCATCTATTTCTGTATTCTGAATTTCTTGATTAGAGTTGCCCGAGTCCACAGTGCTACCTAGAAAACTTTTTGGATGAACTCACAATGGCTGCTGCTCACAATTTCCTTTGATTTAAGTTCTTTTTTTTCCTTCCATTTTTTCTCGTCCCTTTCTTTTAGATCAAACTGATTTTCCTCATCTTTTTCAAACTTTAAAAATAAATATATTTTTAAAGATAATTCTTCCTTATTCTTATTATTTTTTGTTAGTAGAGATCGATGTGTAGATGAAGCATCAGATACAGATTCTGATACAGTTTCATCCTTGGTTTCATGTGTTACTGTATTCTGAATTTCTTGATTGGAGTTGCCCGGATCCACAGTGCTACCTAGAAAACTTTTTGGAGGAACACTAGAAGCTTTATATCCCAATACCTCGTACATTATCTCAAAACAATCCCATTTAATGGCGCTTTATCCTGTTGTGTTTTCTTTCCTCTTGTTAACTCTGTATGTACCTAATAAATTTCAGTTTTTTGAGCCACATACATCAGCGAAAACTCTGTTTGACCTTAGCATCTCATTAATTTGACTTGCTACTTTATCTCAAAGCTTCTTTTCTATATGCATTTATAGATAGAATATCTCTACCTGTTCTCACCTTAAAGCTATATAGAAATTTTGCGTAGTTTTCAAGTTATTTAATTTGATTTCAAACCAAGAATTAATATTTCAAATTAGTTAAGCAAATACAAAATAAGGAGGATGCCTACTCCTTATTTTGTATTTTCTTAACTAATTTGAAATATTAATTCTAAAGTGACCAGAAAATACAAAGTAAGGAAAGATGCTGTTTAATTGGTTCTAACTATTTCAACCATGCACAATTACAATTCAGGAAACCTAACCAAACCCAAACTAGATACAAATTTTCCTTTTTTTTTCTAGTTTTATGTTTCCCTATCTTTAATTTTGCATGGTTGGCATTATTAAAACCAATTAGCCAGCGTCTGTGTTTATATTTTTTAGGATTTTTTTTTTGGAGAAGCAATGGTAAGGAAAGAAAGTTTTGGTTCTTAGCTTTCAAGCTGCTTCTTTAAGGTCGTTAAAATTGTGTATATAAAGCTTTAATTAATTTAATTATACGAAAACAGGTTCTGCCCTCTATTCGTGTCCACATGATAATATAACTGCCTTGAGATACTTTCTCCAGCGTACAATATATTCGCAGAATGAGATTTGCTATAGTACATGTATGAAGTAATTTTAATAGTTCGTCAGAATTTTCCTAGATGGTACCGTAATGCAATCTCGGCGAATACAGAATATATTTTTTTTTGAAATAAAACATAATTTTTACTGTAATTAGATAAACCACAAAGGTTTACAAGCCTATTATATAAATTTTGCTACTTTACGATACACAAAATTACAAAAAATACACACAAGGTATCGAAATTTTTTATTCAGAATTTCATGCAAAATTTATAGATACAAAATACAGGGCTCTTCGATAAATAAAATTAAGTTTTTAACTATTTTTTAATAATAAATTAACCAAATTTTATTTGAGAAAATTTTTTATTTTGTTCTGGAAATTTAAGAACTTTTGATGCTTTTGATTTAGAAAGTAGTAATTTTAATGGAATATAAATATACCTTCACCACGACACCGCCTTTAAAAAATGTGTGTGTAAATGAGTTACCTCAAGCAATTAACAATGTCGATCAAAATAAATTACTTAATGACTGTAATTCGCCATATCTTATCTCTTTAGAAGATATTCCTACTTCTCATGAAAATAATTACGGCATCGCAGGTGTTCAAGATTTAGAAAACCTTGGTAGAGAACTTGATTCTGAAACAGCTTCATGCAAAACTGATTTTACTTTTTGCCAGTATGATATAATAGAAAATAAAAGTTGAACTAAACTAAGGCATAGTTGATACAAATTACCAAAAATGTTATGAAACTGAAAGTGAAGATTTTTCCTCGAGTTCGAGGGATAATTATGAACGAGAGTCGAGTTTTTCACACCTGAAGAAAGTCTAAGGATTCGTCTAAAAACACACTTTCCCGGGTCAAGCATAATAGTCAAAGAAGCGCTGGTATAAGAAGACAAGCCCATTGAAACCGCTCAGCGGCCTATCAAAAGGGTAAAAGGTCTAGCCGACAAAATATTTACAAAAAACACAATCAGATGGACGATACATAGCTTTAAACCCTATAAATTCCCGGGAGTAGATGGAATCTTTCCAGCCTTGTTACAACAAGGTATAGAGCACCTACTACCACACATTCAATCAATCTTCAAAGCCAGCTTTGCACTGGGCTACATTCCCAAAAACTGGAGGAAAGCTAAGGTAGCGTTCTTACCAAAGACAGGGCGACGATCACAAGAGGAACCAAAGTCTTACCGCCCCATTAGCTTAACCTGCTTCCTTCTTAACGATGGAAAAGATTATCGATGGCACGTCAGAAGCAAATTCCTTTCTAATGCTCCACTGCATGTAAAACAATTCGCATACTAACCATCGAAATCTACCATCCACTTCAAAATCTCGTTCGCGATATAGAGAAGGCACTGCCTGAAAAAGAAGTGGCGCTGTGTGCATTTCTAGACATAGAGGGTGCATTTGACAACACCTCACATGAATCCATTCAGCGTGCCCCAACCCGCAGAGGAGTGGAACCAACCACTACAAAATGGATAAAATCCATGCTAACCAGCCGTGAAGTCACCACCGCGACCATTGGAGAAACAGCCGTCACAGTCAAAGTAATAAAGGGATGCATGCCGCCAAGGAGGGGTCCTATCGCCCATGCCCATGCCCTGGCTGTTGACGATCTACTGGTAAGACTGACTGAAGCAGGTTTTGAAGTCCAAGGTTATGCAGATGATCTAGTTATAATAATAAGAGATAAGCGTCATGCTTCCGAACGTATGCAAAGTGCACTCAACCTTGTCATCACATGGTGTTCACAGGAAAGAGTAAATGCCAACCCAAGCAAAACCGTAGTGATCCCATTTACAAAAAGAAGGAAGCAGAACCTTAAAGCACCCACTTTGGGAGGGAAAACGGTAGAGCTTTCAAAAGAGGTTAAGTATCTTGCCATCGTTCTTGACCAGAAACCTGGAGACCACACCTGGAAAGAACTATAACTAAAGCAACGGCAGCGCTCTGGGCCTGTCGATGACTATTAGGTAAAACATAGAGCCTAAAACCCCCCATCATCTGGTGGTCCTATAACACTATTATAACCAACGCCTGCTTAGTGTAGTGGGTAAAAATAAAGGAAATAACCAGACAGCGAGAGCTAACAAGAGTACAAAGGCTTGCCTGTCTGGGTATAGCAGGGGCTATGAAAACGTGCCCCACAGCAGCTCTCGAAACCCACATGCATAGAAAAGGAGGCCTGGACCAGTGCGCATAGAGTCACTCAGACACAAAAGTCAGTCAGGAGGCCTGACTGGTCACCTTAAAATTCTGAAGGACATCTAGATAGAGGCGATGACCAAACCAACCGATACAATGGAAACAAAACTCCATTTTGACCGCTCCTTTGAAGTGGTGATTGAAGACCGCAATATTACAGGGAAAAGACTAAAACACCTAGAGATGGGATCGCTTATCTAGTACACAGATGGATCAAAGATGAAAGAAGGAGTGGGATCTGGAGTTTACGGACCTAGGTGTCGAATCTCTGCACCCTTAGGAAACAGTGCCACCATCTTTCAAGCAGAACTAAATGCT
This sequence comes from Pissodes strobi, assembly GCA_016904865.1. Taxonomy (NCBI): domain Eukaryota; kingdom Metazoa; phylum Arthropoda; class Insecta; order Coleoptera; family Curculionidae; genus Pissodes; species Pissodes strobi. The sequence goes on from MU182915.1 coordinate 14,269, forward strand.
ATCAATATAGCCATATTTGAATGTGCCAAAAAAGACATAAGAGGAGCAAATATATATATTCTATCAGATAGTCAAGCAGCCATATGAGCGCTAGCATCTAGCAGAATCAACTCCCGGCTAGTGTGGGATTGTCGGATGGCTGCAGATCAACTGGCAAACAGAAACAGACTCACCCTAATGTGGGTGCCAGGGCACGAGATAGTGGAAGACATTGAAGCCGCTGTCCAGCTCGCACGAAATCGTGGCCTGAACCATTCTGTGGTATCACTAGAGGGCACGTAATTAATGAACTCAGAAATTGGGAAAAAAGAGGAAAGAGACACTTTGGGCCAATGCAACTGGGCAGAGACAGGCCTACAGTCTCATTACTCACTCGCCTAACTACACAAAAAAGCTTCTCAAGCTACAGAAAAATGAGATAAAACTGGTCGTAGATCTTCTCACTGGACATGGCCCCTGGAGGTACCTCAAGAAAATGGGGAAAACTACTGACGAATAATGCAGATTCTGCCAAACTATGGCTGAAACGTCAGGGCACCTACTCTGCAAATGTCAGGCACTGACTCGCCAAAGGTTGAGGTATCTCGAAAATTCCCTTGTGGCACCTGGAGATCTACAAAAGCTCAGCCCTCGAAATATTCTGAGGTTCTCGAAAGAGATGGGAATTTTCGTGTAACATAGAAGGGTACACACAAAAGATCAATTATGGTCGACGTGTTGAAGGGCAAATCTTACCGAGCGACCCCTTTACCATACCATACCATGCCGGTTTTTCATCAGAGTCCGAGCCAGAAGTTGACAGTTCAACGGTGAGGCAAAAAAGAAAGACACATTTTTTGAGTCAAAAAACGAAATGTCTCCCAACAGAAAAAAAAAGAAAAGAAGCAGGATAGTGCAGAATCATCAGATTTGTAATATGCAAATGCCGAAAATTAAATGCCTTCAACTACAAAAACAGACAAGAAGCGTGTGCAAAATTTCGTAAATTGGAAATTAGTAAAAGCCAAAATATTATGTAACTCTGGTGAAAGCTACATTCCAAAACGAGGAAAATGCGTGGCAGAAAGGGCAATGAAACCTCGTTGTGGAGACAAATATATTCTAACTGTACCAAAAAGGGTCATGCGTGGAACAATTGAACTTAAAATACCGTAATGTTACAAATAATAAACCATGAAACCCTAACTATGCAATTTATGTCTTAGAAGAAAGGAGGAAAATTAGAGTTTGTAAGCTATTTCTCACCAGCAGCACCTTAGGAATATCCGAAACAAGCTTAAGAACTGTCATTAGTTCGAAAGTACCTGATAATAGTATCATTAGGGTAGACAAAAGAGGTAAATATGAAAACCATAAGAAGACTGACCAGGAACTATTGCGATCTGTACGCCATCATATAAACTCCATCCCTCGTATTGAACTATAACCACTATCTCAGAAATGAAACTGCAAGGCAATTTATAGATGGAGGACTAACAGTTGCTGAAATGCACATAAATTCTTCAGATGGCAGAAAATTTTGCAATAAAGCCTGGGTAAGCTGTGATATATACGCAAGAATTATTAATATCGAGTTTGGCATCGGTTTCGTCCTTAAAGGATCAGTAAAGCATACAAAAATGCCACTATGGAAGCTAAAGAGAAACTAGAACAAGATTTAAAACAGAAAACATTAGGAATAGAAAAAGGTAAAGAATTATGAAATAATGTTGGCAGTATATTTTGATCTGCAATCTGGAGGCTGTTTTACCCGTTCCGATAGGCAATACTTAAGCATTTTTTTACAATCTCGCCTAGCTGCTATTATTTTCACCAAATTTAGACTGAATTTCATTGCATTTTGCCTTATTTTAGGTCACAGAAATCCAAGATAATAGAACATATTGTTTCCTTTGGCATTAAGCACTTGGAAACCGAGGTGCCATTGAAATTGCATGTTGCAACTTAATGTTCTTAAAAGAAATGACGCTCTCAAGGCCTGAAGGCGATGTAGTTTTCTATTCCGATAGCAGTGGGGGATAGCAAAAGAACAAGTAAATAAGTAGCTGTCAAATCTAAAGCATGAGCTGCTTTTGAAATTATTTAGACGTCACTAAATTGACACTTTGCTGCAGTCCGACGCTAGGTGCAGTGGTCGTCGCGGGTAGGGCCTTGACTGCTTCCGCCAGAGTACAAACTATAATTATTTATACCTTCCTTTTTTCCATCTGGTAAAAATGCTCTCTTATGAACACCTCCCAGGTAGGGGGTAGTATTGCACGCGCTGCAGTAGAATACCAACTAAAACTTCCAGGTATTGCCGACTTGTACTAGGACTCCTCTGCACGTCGGGTTAAGGACTTTCGGGATATTAAGTCCTGATCATCTTATGTATCTCCATCATATGCGGTTACTTGTCCGCTCATCTATGGTACAATGTGTCGTCTCTCATGTTATGTTTTTATCCAATTAGACTCCTGGGCCTATTGTATTTGGCCCATCTTCTGGTCCTTGGGTCATCTGGGTGATAGTTGATCACTTCTCTCAGTTCTTCATCAGCATGGTTTTCAGCCTTTAGGAATACGCGCCTGGTCCTTTCGTCTTCTAAATGCTGCCACTGTAGATCTCGTTGCAGGTCAGTATTTCTGACGAACCAAGATGCGCCGACTGCTTTCCTGAGATAGTGGGATTCATCTCTCGTTAACTTTAATCTTCCACTTGATCATCCAGTTGGTGATTTCGTCTGTGGCTCCCTGTAGCACAGTGCTTATCCTCGTGGTGTTGTTGTGAGTGTATTGTATAATTGTATCGTCAGCATACAATGATACCTGTACGTTTTCGATCGTTGGTATGTCGTGGGTGAATAATGAGTACAGGGCCGGTCCAAGGGCTGAGCCCAGCGGTACTCCTGCCTCAAGTATTCTAGACCTCGATGTCTTATCCTTCATCTTCACGTGAAATCTTCTGTTTGTCAGGTAGCTTTTGATAATCTTGATCATTCGAGCAGAGTAGTCCCCTACTATCATCTTATAGTACAGCCCCTGGTGCCATACTCTGTCGAATGTTCTTTCTACGTCTAGAAAGATCGCACCTGTCGTCTTCCCGGAGTTGAATGTTTTGGTGATATGTTCCACTGCCTTGAGCAGCAGTAACTCCGATGAATGTCCTGCCCTGAATCCATACTGGATGCTTGGGATTGTGTCCTGCTCTGTTGACTCGTTGTTAAGTCTTCTTAGTATTATTCGCTCTGCCACCTTGCTAATAGCCGAAAGGAGACTAATAGGCCTGTAATTTGCAGAATTGGTCTTATCCTTACCTGGTTTAGGTATTACTATCACCTCAGGATCCTACCACACGTCAGGGAAGTGTCCGAGTCTCATAATCGCATTAATGATGTTAGCGGTTGCTGTTATACCTTTTCTCGGTAGCTTCTTGAGTATTTTGTGTGTTATCTTGTCCGCTCCTGGTGCTTTTCTTGTTTTCAGCCTTTTTATGATGCCCGCAACCTCAGCTGGTGAGGTCGGAACATCACACCTAGACTGAATTCGTCGCTGCTCATGGCGCATGACTGTTTCTTGGACATCCTCGAGATGTTCTTTATCCTCGTCAGGATGCTCGTTTAGTTTGCTCTGGTTCTGCATGGTTTCAGCGTGCAGTTCCGCCTTCTCCACGTCCGCGTAGACCAGGCCTCCTGCTCCGCTTAAGGGTGGGACAATAGTCCTGGGCAGATGCCCTCTGCATTTGCCAGGCTGAGTCTTCTGGGCTCAGTTTCCTGAGTTTGTGTTGTCAAGCTTCGTCTCTATGCGCCTTGAATCTCGTTTTTAGAGTGCCGCTGTGATGGTTCAGCGTGACTCTGTCATTGCCTCTGCCGGTTCTTGCATAAACTCGCCTATGTCTTCTGTTCTCTCGGATCATGTTCTTGATCTCGTCGGAGAGATCCTCATGTCGTCGAGTGTTGGAAAGGTCTTCTACAGCAGTACTAGAGTTGTAGGCCTGGATGATGTTGTTTTTCAGATTTTTGACTTCGATGTCTAGCTGCTGGGCGTTGTTTATTGGTCCAATTTGGGTGTTGGCTCTAATGAGGTTCTGAGCCAGTTGGTCTTCTCTCTTGTTCTCAGATTGGATCTTGCAAGTCTTAGATTGACGCACAGCATTATAGGGTTGTGATCTGATGTCTCTTCTACTATGGTCTCTATGTCCGTGTCAAATCGCACGTTTTTCAGAAGTGCTATGTCCAGAATTTCGGGCCTTCCCACACCCCTGGGTAGGAATGTGGGTTGATCCGGTCCTAAAGCATCTACACCTCTATCTTCACAGTACTGTGCCAATCTTCGACCGTTACTGTTGGTCCTGGAACTGTTCCACTGCTGATGTTTGCAGTTCAAGTCCCCAATGATGATCTTGGGGCTTGGGTCTCTTGTTAGTTCCTCTATGTCCTCTTCATGTATCAGATCTTGGGGTGGAAGATCCGAAGTTATCTTTATACCTTCACGTCTCGTGGAGACTTTTATGGAGACCACCTCTTTTGAGTCCATTCCGATTCCTAGATTTGTGTGTTCTATTTCCTTGCTTACAACTAGAGCAACCCCACCGCCAGTGGGGTTAACTCTGTCGTGTCGGTAGATGTGAAATTTTCCGCTACAACCATGCTTAGCATACACTTCCTGGGTTCAGTTATAAATGACGGTCTGAAAAGTTGAAGACCTGACTACAAACTGTCATTAAAGATCATCATCTATGAGAGGGTAAAATGGGTAACCTTTTCCGCTTTTAAATCCCCGGAAGAAGACGGGATGCTTCCTGTGTTCTTGCAAAAGACCCCGGAATCCCTTTCTATTTAGATCTTATCTTGCCCTAGGCTACATCCCCGTTGCCTGCAGAGCAGTAAGAGATGATTTATGCCCAAATCAGGGAAAGCGGACTCAGAACTAATAATAAAGTTTATTTTTTTTAAATAATGGATATGATAGTAGAACGTCACATAACAGAAGTGAGCTTAGTGGGGACACCAATCCATACCGTATGGTATTGAGGAGGAAAAGTTCGCGGCAATGGTTCTCCATTGCCTGGTGGATAGGGTGGCGACTTGTATGTGATAAAAGCCTTCAAATGATTGATATCTACATTTGCCAATTAGCCTCCTCATTTTCCAGGATACTCGAATATCTGGGGAAACAAAGAGGCTGACTTCTCAAAGTATTCTGTGGGACCTGAGCCCTAGATGAGTATGTCCTACACTACCCCCGTCGCTATTATAAGGAACACAATATTACTCCAGGAAGGGGCAGGCAGGATTACTTTTGGGATATCCAGCGGTTTGTAAGTTAAGGGTCTTCCTGGCTCTGGCTGAAGAGGAGAGAGATGAGGTTTGCGATAAGGCTCCCCTCGGGAGGATATAAGAAAAATCCAACTGGGGAGGCTTTGTGTAGAAAGGCTGTGCTGCCGGGCTGAATTGATAATATGTGAGGTGATAGGTCTAGACTGATGGCGTATGTACAAGGGATCTTTCGCTCGAAAGGTTAAAACTCCTTGACATGTGAATCACTTTGTATATGACGACAATAATTAACAAGTTTCAAAATTTTAACGATGCAAACGATCATGTAAGAAAACTATATAGAGGGTCTGGGTTGCCTCAAGTTTTGTCTCTAAATTATGTAGTCTCCGACTGTCAATTGTAAACCGATATTAATATTGTTTCCTTGGAATTTTTATTTCAATTTTAAATGTTCAACTGTGTTTAGTATTAGATATTCATTTTAGATTAGATCGCATAGATATGAAGAATTAAGCAAATGCCGCCCTGGAAACAAGAAAACAATCGACTAATCGAGCGGATTGAATCGATCGATTGATAAAAGGAACGTTTACACGCATAAAAAGTACTTGTAGATGTTTATCGTTTAGGACTAATATAACACCTCATGCTAAACTAAAAATAGACGCAGAATAAATTATTGTGGAAAAGAAATAAATAATGATAATAATGGTATGTCAAATGGGTATCTGCTAATTATATTATTATTTACGTGTAGGTCGATCTGATTAAAAGACTTATTAAGGCAGCAACTTCTGTAATTACAGATATATTTTTTTATATATAATTACAACTGGTTGTGATGACATAACGTAAACGTATGCAAATCTAGTGTCGTGCAGCAAAACTACATAAATTATATATTCTAGTTTATGTGTCTATAACTGGATTAATTTCGGTTAGTTTGGGTTAGTTACATGGCTTTTAAGCCAAGATATTTTAAGATGTAATTAAATATGTTTAAATCGAAAGCAGCTTTAAACTAGCATTATTGCCCTTAAATGTACCAAAAAAGACCGGGAAACCACCGGGCACGCTTGCGGCGTTGCCAAGAACTTCAACTTTTCCCACGGTTTACCAACTTTTCGGGCTTTGCGACAAAAATAAGTGACTAAAAATGCCATTGCAATTTAAGTCTTTAAGTCTAACACCGCATTAATAAAAATCCAGTAAAATATTCCGGACTATTAAAGATTAAAAATCACATGCAAATGACGCATCGAAGTATATAATGCAAGAAGAATACTAATGGGCTTGCATAATAATGAATAATGAGCTATAATTGCTTGGTTAATAGACATTGATGTCCTTAGACAATGAAACATCAACTCAAGTGTTACATGAGTAAAGCGGTTAGTGTACATAGGTATACCATTAACATAAGTTTATAAAATACGCGAAGAGTGAAAATGGAACAAGTGCTCTAGTTTCAAACTCTTATATGTGCGTGTAAAAGTGATTTGTAATTGGGAATATATTGTATTAAGTACGATTTACAGTGATCGAATATCGCCGGTTACAGTGCTGTATACCTAATACGACTTGCAGCCAATGACGAAGGGCACCGCGAACAACCAATAAAGTTGCTCCCTTGTCCAGATACCTGGCACCTGGCCACCGGTTATTAAATTTTGAAAGGAAAACGCTCGAAGACGTCAAGTAATCTGTCATATCGCTATCACCGAAATCGTGGGTTACGCGATCGGTTAAATTAGAGAAAAGTGGCCTTTTTGATAATACGCTTACAGTGTTGCTAAATTGTTTTTAGTTTCCGAGCAGACCTTTAGGTAATCTGTTGAATTTTTTCAACCTTAGCCAAGTCATCTTTAGGCTATCTGCCAATCAGTTTGAGATCTGTCATTTGCCATCGAACGACATCTGTCATTTTTCACCCGCATGCGGACTAAATCACCGGAGCCAAAATCTGTAAAGAACAGCACTGTATGGAAATGTTTGAGAAGCACTGACTTCTTTTTACATGTCTTTAAAAATCGATCAAGCATAGGCTTAGTACCTTAGTGGTACAAAATAATAATATATTGAATCATTATAGTTATTTATTTTAACATAATATTTTCTTTAAAATGAAAGGAACATATAGTACTTAAACCAGTTGTGTTTAGGTTGATATCATTTTGCGCAACGTGCTAAAAATAGCGAAAATAAGCGCACAGAAATCGGACGTTTATTTATTGTTGATAATTAAGAGAAAAAGTGGTCTGCATTGTGTTCCACGTAGTACTTGTACCAATTTTTCTTTAATCAACTAATATTAACTACCGGAAATCTGACTTATAAGTCTACGACCTATAAATTGGCAACAAAGTATTAACAAACTACCAATAAATTAATTAAAAATTAATTTAGATAATAAATTGCCATTCGTTTCTTGTTAGTACTAATCTGATGGATTTCTTTTATTTTTGCTAATTTTATTATGTCTAATTAATCTGCTCGTTTGACAAATTAATTTTATTTTTCGGATTATACTAGTAATATAACTATGGCAAAAAAGGGATTATGTCTATGTTCTTATGTGAGAATACATAATTAATTAATTTTATTCTTTGAGTAGGACGTTCCAAAAAAAATCTAATTCCTAGATATAAAATCGCTCGTTATTGAGTAGGAAATTTTAGAACCGAGCACAGAACCCTTTTTTTAAAATAATTTTTTTCAAGTGGTGTTCGCGGCAGGGTAGTCCGTGAAAGAGAAACGTGCAACATTTTTCATAATCCTGCATTCCAAATTTTTCTTTTATTTAAGATTTCAAAAGCTCAATTAATAAATCTGATATTGGCCAGCAGAAGAGCTTTTTTAAGGATCAGAGGCATTTCTATAAACGGTACTCAAACAATAATTACATATAGAATTGAACAGGGGCTTTTTTTTACCTTCCCTGTATTTTTAAAACAAGCCAGAATAGCCATTCGATGTATTTTTTCTGGGAAATTTAAAAATTGAACCAAAAAAACATTTGAACCAAAAACAAAAACATGGATGAACTGTTTTTTTAAATGGAACGCCCTGTATATTATCACATTTTTGGACTCTCTAGAGAAATCTAAACATATTTCGTGTATAATAGCCTCTACCTATTTAGCTCTTTACGAAATATTGACAGTTGAATGTCGAACATTTTGAGACCTTGACAGGCTCTAAAATCTAAACCGCACGAGATCAAAGAAAACGGTTTGCACATTCCTATCTTAGATTTTCATAGGCTATCGAATGGCAGTAACTTTGAATTTAACCGGAGGTTTAAAAGTTCCTGTTAATTTGTTTTGTTTTTTGTTCAATTTTTTAATTTAGGAGAAAAAAATACATCGAATGGCTATTTTGGTTTGTTCTAAAGATACAGGGAAGGTTAAAAATAAGTCCCTGTTTAGTCCTTGTTGGAACCTACTTATTATGTGTCAAAAGGTTAAATTTAAGGAGCAATACAGATATTTAAGAAAAATTATCTCAAAAAAAATAAATAAAAATGTATGCCTCCATGCAATCGCCCATACAGGGTGAGTGCGACTCTAAAAGTCTGGAAAAATTGCAATAATGTATTAAATCTAATTTGAATCTAGAGCGTTGACGTTATGGCGTTGCTGCCCTTTTTTCCTATTTATTCAAAATTTTAAAGAAATCAATTTTCCTTAACGGGCATATTTCTTTGAATTTTAGCTATATAAACTGCTAATCTAAATTTAAACTTAAATTTAACTACCATTGCTGCAGATTTTTTACAAGAACACATTATTTATCCTTTTCAAAAAAAAAAAATATATACATATTTCCATACAATCTCATATAGGTACAGGGTGTTTTTTTTTGTAACTGGAACAATCAGGAGCTTTCTTATTATTCAAGATAAATGGTAGATTTAAATTTGGAAAATGCTGGATAAAATATGGCGATGCTATATCGATTATTTTTTTCGCCCTCTTTATACGGGGTGTGGCAATAATTTTATTTTTTTTAAATGAGATATCCTGTATATATTTTTTCATTTTTAAATTCCCTGAAAAATAGCTGTATACCGAGGGCGACAAAAAAATTCGATATAGCATTAAAATGCGCTATAATTTATCAAGCAATTTTTCAATTAGAATCTATCTTTTATCTTCAATAATAAGAAAGTTGCTGCTTTTATATTTTTCCTGGGCTTCTTTAAAAACGGATTTCAAATTGAGTTGCATTTTTGCATTGCCACTTTATTCGTTCTATCCAATGGTGATCATCAGCTTTCTTTTTTTAAATACGAACTTTAATTTTTTATGTCGTTTTTCAGATGATATTGGCGTTATTAATATGAATATGTGTTTTTAATTTTTTTAATCTTTTTTTAAATTTTTATTTCTATTTTTTTTTGAAAAACTTACTTTACTTTGGCGTAACTTTAAATAGTTTAGGTTACTTTCGAAATTTTTATATTCTATAAAAATATTTTATTTTGTTTTTTGTTATGTAGAAAATTGGAGCCTATATTTTCAATAAGAATAAAAAATTGGAAAATGAAATAAACAGGTTCGTTTATTTTTTACCCCCAAGCAAAATAAATAATTAAAAAAAAATTAAATTAAAATTTAATAAAAAAAATTAAAAAACATATTTATATTAATAACGCCAATATCATCT
>MU182915.1:24203-51932 GCA_016904865.1 Pissodes strobi
AAAAAAAATTAAAAAACATATTTATATTAATAACGCCAATATCATCTGAAAAGCGATAAAAAAATGAGCGAGTCTGCTAGTACTCGAGACACTGATGTGTAAACATATCCTATATCGACATGCACAAATAATTGAGCATCCCTCGTAAAATCACTACGCATGGTTATTATGTCACAGCCGCTTGCACATTTCCGTCCCCATCCGCTTGCACATTTCCGTCCCATTTGCCTAGATTTACCCTCATATCGCCGCATAAGATGTTTATACATCAAAAATTAAAGCTTGTATTTAAAAAAAGAAAATTAATTATGACCTCTTGAAGACGAAACGTTTGATTCCATGCTGAACATCACCATTGGATAGAGCGGAAAAAGTGGCAATGCAAAAGTGCAATTCAATTCGAAATCCGTTTTTAAATAGGCCGAAGAAAATATAAAACCATTTTTCAATATTTTAGTCTTTCCGGATATCTCCGGAAATACTCGGAATTTTAAAACTTTCTAAACTTAAGTGCGCAATTTTGATTTGACCGACACTTATCTCTTACGGTTTTCGAGTTGCCCACACATAGACTCGAATTCGAGCCACCCTGTACAGGGTTAGTCAAAAAATCCGAGATAATTTCCAGAGCTAATTCTAATTTAAATCTAGACCATGGGCGTAGTTGATCATTGTGTACCTTGTAAGATTAATGGCATGGCAAGTTATTTACTTTAACGGCGCACCCGTTAAATATATATTATATTACTTTTTTATTATCATAGCATCAGCAATGTGGACAAATCACAGACTCTACTTCGTATAATAATGAAAGAGCGGCTAAATTTGAAGCCATTATCTGCGACGTTGCCATGTCGGTCTTCTTTAAATTCATACATTAAAAATATAACAAAATGGAACTATATTAAAAGATGTCTTATTCGCTAGCTAGGTTAGAATACCCAGTTTATGAAGGCCTCACGCGTCCATATTTATCAAATTTTGACAGTTCAAGGTCAAGGGTGAAGATCAACGTCATGCTGAGTTTTCTTTGCGTCTACTCCAGAGCCCAAAGCGGCAATTCAATATTGCCGTTTCTCGGGATGTACATGAGCTTAAACGCAGATATTCGGCCTGTGGGAAGCTTGGGGCCCACTTTAAGACCCCTCTGCTCTTGAAAATTCTACGACCCTGTTTGATGCATTTTGTCAGTTCAAGATCAAGCGTGAAGGTCAAGGCTATGATAAGTTTTTTTCGAAAAAGCCTAAAATTGTAATATATTTTTTCGGAATTTCCCATTTTTCCATCTCCAAGAGGCTGCTCCACCTTGATGGTTGTAATTTTTTAGGTTACTTGGGTTTTTAGCTTTCGAAGGTTCTTCGAACATATTAAAGCATTTTAATATCGCAAGGTTAAATGCTAAGATATGGAACAGATAAACTACACAATAGTATGATATTTATTATCAACAAATGCCTTAATGGGCATGCAGTACCAGAACCATGGAAAAAAGCATATATCTCATCAATCCACAAAAAAGGAGATAAGAGAAGCTGCAACAACTATAGAGGAATTTCAGTCACTAGTACCATGAGTAGACTTTATGGCAGGATCTTGCGGGACCTAATAGAGGAATACTTCGGGAAGAATGAAGAAGAAGAGCAAAGCGGTTGTAGGTCAGGAAGGTCATGCACCGAAAATGTCTTCTGTTTAAAACGAATAATAGAGAAATGAGCTGCAGAAAACATAGAAACATATCACATTTGTGGACCTTCAAGAAGCTTACGACACAGTACCAATTCGCAAATTATGGGTAACTAGAAAAATCAAATATTAGTTACACTCTGATTCATGACGTCCAAGAGCTCTATAAAAACTCACGATCAAGAATAAAAAGGAGAAAATACATAACTGAAGAATTCCCAGTTACCAACGAGTTAATACAGGGATGTTGCATTTCACCGACCCTCTTCAAAATATATATAGCATGCGCATTGAATTGGAAGAGGGAAATCCATGTTCAGCTGTACGACGAAAATATTTATACACTACAGTTTGTCGATGATTAGATCGTTATAGCGAATGATATAGAGGATATGCAATATATGATGTGGAAGCTAATAGAGGAATATAGCCAATGCAATGGGGCCTGACTGTCAACCTGAATAAGACAAATTATTTTTGTGTGGGTGAGGAGCCAAATTATATTATGCTCGATAGTGAACAAATAGGTAGGGAATGATTAAAATCATCCGGTAAAATTTCATCGTCAAGGCCTCTGGGATCGAGAAATCCAATTTTACTATGTCTTTAAAACAGGTGGTGAAAGAATTATTATTTTTCATTTCCAGCAAAAGAAAATTTAATTATCTATTATTGCTAATATTGGCATATGCAATTAATTAACACATTGGAAGTAATGTTAAGTCGTAAATAAAATTAATTTAAATATTTATCTTCTCATACAAACAATGAGTTTTTATTGCTTCTTGATTATGTTCTTTCCAACTCATCGAAAATATACATCGTTGCGGTGATAAAAACCGCAATTAAATGGAATAAGATATCTTGTGTACCTATATAGATACTTGGGATCACTCGAGCACTTGTGCTTTCCGGACGAATGTATCTGTAACCAGCCGACAGTTTTCTGTGGTTGCCACTATTATTATCTCTTTACGTTACGGCAAGTTTACTTTACGTTTAATTTTGTTATTTTTGATTAATTTGGCTTGTCTGCACGCTTTCGGCGTTTTAATACGGAGAAAAATAAAATGAAAACTATCCAACTACTGCATTAGATTAGATTAGAGTTTTCTGCGAGTTTTTCGAAACAACCTCTCTACTAGAGCGACCTGTAAAATTTATTGTGGCTCTCTGTTTTTAGAGTACGTCATCTGGTCTCGTATCTCTGATTATCCTCCACAGCTTTGATAATTACCACTCAGTGTGTCATAGAACGAGTGTTGCAGTTTCTTCTTTTACTTGCCAGAACCTGCCTAGAATTTCATCTGCCAGACCCAACAAATTCAAGTACCTTTATATTGTAGCTTAGTAATTCAGCTGTGAGCTTTGCTAAGGAATTCTTAATGAATTCCTTAGCTTGTCTCTTAATGAATTCCTTAGCTTGTCTCTGTTCAACCATTCCTGTGACTCCGTTGCTACCCATTTCGCAACGGATGCCTTAAACCCCACAAAAGGGTGCTGTTCTCACCAAAAAGTCCGACGAGTCTGCTTTGGCTATTTCATCGGCTGTTTTGTTGCTTCTGTGGCCTTCGTGTTCTGAAACTCAAGCTAGAATCACTTTGTTTTGACTATCTAGCTTGTTCAATGCCTTGTAACAACTCTCTACCCATATGGATGTTGTATTGTTGGTTTTGATTGCCTTTAGTGCTGCCTGGCTAACGCAGTAGTCTGCCACCATCTTATTGGTAGTTTTTCTATTCCCCATTCCTTCTGTGCTGAGTTCTAAAGCTTCCACCTGAAACCCATATATATTGAAATATTTATTCCCGTCCTTGGTTCATATATACCAGCTCCGACACCTCGATCAGTCTTTGAGCCGTCAGTATATCAGACGAGCCTTGCCCTTATTGGTGAGCATTTTTCCCAGTCGTTTCTTTTTGTGTGTTGAAAAATTCCCTTCAAGATTCTTGTCTTTCATACATCACATTCATGGGAATTTATTTTGACTTTCCTTACGTATAAATGATGCGAATATTATGTAGCACTGCCGTCTCTTTATACTCACCTTGCTTTTCCTACGGCCTTCTACCAAAGCCACCAAGAAATCTCAGAGTGGTACTTTTTGCATTTCACCTTATTGTAGATAATGTAAGAATAAGAATTTACAGCAGTCATCATCAACATTTTGTAAAAAAACCTTTTCCGCCATTTGGCAGACTTCCGATCAAATTCGTAGAGGCAAGCCAAATGGTCTGCTGAAAACGTCTTCCATATACTTTTTTAAGAGAAAATAAACTCCGCGCTTTTGAACCATTTTTTGCGTTCTTTCAACCATAGTTACCTGATCCCCGGAGCAGTTGTTATTTGCCATGACTTCCTTTGGATCTTGCCATCTAGTAAAAGTTATCTCATCATTTGTACACAAGAATTTGGCTTGACTTTTGTCTAGTTTTTCCTCAATTTTGCTGGATACGAATGCAAGTTCCTACTGTTCCACATGGTAGACGCTTTAACATCTGGTTTCCTTATTGAAGAGGTCAGTTTGCATATTACCCTTTCCCTTTCTTCTAGCGTTCCATACTATGGACTGGTAAACCCAATTCGTTCTAGCTTTCTGATATGTATATCTAAAACACTCCAAAGGCCCTCCCACGCAATACATTTTTGTACAGCTTGGTGGATGGGTTAGGTCTTCTCTTTCCCAGTATATACATTTAGATCATTTAGATAACCAGTTAGAGATTCCCTTCTTATCCATAATTTGATGTCACCCTTGATGGGTTTGAGTGGCAAATATTGCTTCAAGCTGGATCTACCTTCGAATTTCTCCATACTTTCATGTATGGACTGGTAAACCGAATTCGTTGTAGCTTTCTGATATCTATATCTGAAATACTCTAAGAGCTCTTCTACGCAATAAATTTTGTACAGTTTGGTGGTTGGATTCGGCCTTCTTCTTTCCCAATATATACATTTATATCGCTTAGATAACCAGTCAGAGAGTCCCTTCTTCTTGATGTCACGCTTGATGGGTTTCAGTGGCAAATATGGCTTCAAGCTGGATCTATCCTTGAATTTCGCCATACTTTCATCTATGGACGGTAAACCCAATTCGTTCTAGCTTTCTGATATGTATATCTGAAACACTCCAAGAGCTCTTCTACGCAATAAATCTTCATACAGTTGGTGGTTGAGTTAGGCCTTCCTCTTTCCGTTATCGTTTAGATAACCAGTTATGAGTCCCTTCTTATCCATAATTTGATGCCATGTTTGATGGGTTTCAGTAGCAAGTATTCCTTCAAGCTGGTTCCACCATTGAATTTCGCCATACTTTCATCTATGGACTGGTAAACCGAAATCGTTCTAGTTTTCTGCTATGTATATCTGAAACACTCCAAGAGCTCGTCTACGCAATAAATCTTTGTACAGTTTGGTGGTTGGGTTCGATCTTCTTCTTTCCCAGTATACAAATTTAGATCGGTTAGATAACCAGTTGTCGACAGCCCCTTCTTACTCATAATTTGATGTTACGCTTGATGAGTTTCAGGGGTAAATATTACTTCAAGCTTGATATTCGCCATACTTTCATCTATGGGCTGGTAAGCCGAATTCATTCATGCGTTCTGCTATGTATACATGAAACAGGCCATGAACTCTTCTACGCAATAAGCGTTTGTAGAAATTAGCAATTTATATCGATCGCGTGCCAAATTCATTCTAATATTTCCCATAGAAGGATGTTTTAACCAACAGCAGTTCAAGCTTGGCAGCACATTATAAGCCATTACCAACATAACAGCAGCTACCATTATAACTTCAGAATAGTCAGTTAATTTCACTTTCTTTCTTCAATTTTAGACTCTCATTGGTGCCTTGGGATATGAACATGTACAAACTTGTTGGAATAACTGCACAAACACTTTCAATTCTCTTGATTGGCCGTTTATACAGCTTAGAAAGATTTATGTATGCCTAGTAAGAGACAAACATCACCTGCACCGCTGATTATTGCTCCGAAATCAAGATCCGTATAGAGAAAGCCCGTGCAGCTTTTGTCAAAATGAAGAAGATGCTCTGTAGCCGCGACTTTAACCTAGATCTTAGAATACCCTTGCTGAAGTGCTATGTATTCCCGGTACTGTATTATGGCGTGGACCCTTAACAGAATGTACGAAAGAAAAATAGAAGCATTTGAGATGTGGACCTACAGAAAAATGCTCAGAATATCGTGGATGGAGCACACGACCAACGCAGAAGTGCTTACCTGAATGAATAAAGAGTTGGAGGTATTAAGGGAAGTAAAGAGAAGAAAGATCACCTATCTGGGTCACATAATGCGGGGTACAAAATATGAGATACTCCACTTGATAATCCAGGGGAAGGTTGTGGGCAAAAGGTCAATTGGAAGAAGAAGAATATCTTGGCTGCGGAATCTGCGAGAATGGTTCAACATGTCTTCTGCAGATCTATTCAGAGTAGCAGTTTCCAAGGTCAGGATTGCCATGATGATAGCAAACCTCCGATAATGGAGAAGCGACATGAAGAAGAAGAAAAGGTAAGAGGCAGTTGAAATTATGGAATATTAGTTTGCGGAACTGAAGACCATATTTTGATGCTTGATGCAGTTGAAGGCTCAGGCTGAGGACTTGTAGATTATTTTTGAGCAACAATATAACCCTGATAATTAGCATCTGATCTTCAGCTTCGACAAGTTCGTTATCCTCTGATTGAACATCGCCATCTCATTCAGACTCGGTTTCTGAACATGAGTTGTCCCAATCTGGGTCCTCATCACCATTATTTGGGGGAGGATTAGCATCGCTTTCGGACAAGTGAAGATTTTCAGTAATTTCTTCACGATTTGCTTGAAGTAGTAGCTTTTTTCTATTAATCCTGAAAAAAACATGCTTTGGTCAATTGATCTCACCGATAGAACCTGTTGGGATATAACGTCCCACAAAACAACAACAAGGAATATGTCAAATATGTTTAAACTATTATATGCGCTATTAAATTACTTGGTCGCACAGAATAAACAGGATATAATTACCTTAATAAATACTTGAAAACGTCCACAAATAATCGACATGCGGCGTGGAGCTCGAAGAATTTAACCCAGGTCCTGAAAAGATAAAGAGAAGGCCATATTATGATGTTTGACGCAGTTGAAGGCCCAGGCTGAGGACTTGTAGATTAAGTTTGAGAAACCAAGACAACATTATCCTGACAGCATCTGATCTTCAGCTTCGATGAAGTCGTTATCCTCTGATTGAACATCACCATCTTATTCAGGCTCGGTTTCTGAACATGAGTTGTCCCAATCTGGGTCTTCATCATTTGAGGAAGGAGCAGCATTGCTTTCGAACAAGTGAAGATTTTCAGTAATTTCTTCAAGCTGTGTTTGAAGTAGTAGCCTCTTTCTATTCATCCAAACATTCTTTGGTAGTGATTCCATCGATAAAGCCTATTGAGAAATAACGTCCCACTAAACAAGGACAAGGAATATGTCAAATATGTTAGATGGCCCAGGTCCTGAAAAGAGAAATAGAAGACCATATTATAATGCTTGATGCAGTTGAAGGCCCAGACTGAGAACTTGTAGATTAAATTTGAGGAAGCAAGGCAATGTTACCCTGACAATTAGCATCTGATCTTCAGCTTCGACGAGTTCCTTATTCTCTGATTGATGATGTTCAATCATCTCAGTCAGTCTCAGTTTCTGAACATGAGTTTTCCCAATCTGGGGTCTTAATCACCATTATTTGGGGAAGGATTAGCATCGCTTTCGCGCAAGTGAAGATATTCAGTAATTTCTTCGAGTTGTGCTTGAAGTAGGGTCTTTTTCTATTCACCCTATAAAGAAACGTACACAAGACAACATCAATGAATAGGTAAAACATATCAGCATTTAGTTATATTCTGGTAAGAAGCGTGTTCATGAAAATCGCTCGCGTCTTTGATTTTGTTGCTGAGAGAAGAGTTAGTAAAGGTGCTCTGTCCATCAATGAAAAAGGTATTATTCTTAACTTCTACAATGCATTTAGGCATCAAAACCTAAGAACCGCTGGCGCAAAAATTGCTTGAAAGTCTACAATTATCCAGTAATTTCTTGTAACAATATTTTAGTAGCCATATCCTTGCGCTGATTCAGTGTTTCGATCCCGTGGAGTAACTTAAAGAACCCTGAAGATGCCACGTGCAAAAGGCAACGAAACGTCGAAAAACAATTCGAACTGGACACTATTTTATTTGAGATATAAAAATTCATTCTGTTGTTTTGGTCAGGCCTTATTAACGCACCTTCGTATTCATACTTGGGCGGTAATAGTACCTCTGTCCCACATGTTACATAAATAAATATTAATATTGTAATAATGTTGGTATATCATTCGGATCGCAACCGATAACTATATAGTTCACATCCTGTCCCAAGATGTTCAAATAAACACATTATTAAAAACCCCAACAGCGATGTAACAATTAAAATGGTACCACCTCTCATAAAATCGTTTAATAAAAATAAACTATCCACACCATTCACGTGCTAAAAAAGCCTGTGCCTTCCACTCCTCACGCGATATGCCTTCCGATCGTACCGTAAAACTAGCGTCACCAAAACTCCACCTTTTTCTGCATTAGGTACTGCCTCAGCAAGAAGAAAGTAGAAGTAAAATAAAATCTGCATTATATCTCTCGTAATAGGTGAAATTGCGACCGAATCGGCGTTACTGTTATATAATTTAGCACCACGCAAGGAATGCTGAAAAATCGTGCCATAGAAAATTCGAAAATATAAAAATTTAGACTGAAAAACTTTTTTATGTGAAGACAAGTGTATAGACTGAGAACCCTGGAAGTACCGTAGAGACATGCGACTAAACTTCCTAATACCGCCGGTGTTTTTTGTGATTTCGTTTGCCGTGTTGGTACTCACTCAGAAGAGGCCGAACAATGTGTGCCCTACGTTTCGAGACTATTTCAATATGCTCAACAATAGTAATTGCTGGTACGACTTTGCTGCAGAATCAACCGTTGTAAGTAATTGAATCTATTCCTTAGCTTAGTTAATTAAAATATATTGATGATATAAATATATTATATTATAGAATGTTAACTTAATTAGCAACAAACAAAGCAGTACAAAAGTTTAATGTATACTAACCTATGGTAGAGGTTATTTTATATCAATAGAAAGGTGGAAATATTTTCGTTCAATGTCAATTCAGCTTATTATTCCGAATAAGTGACGAATTAAATGTTCCGGTTAATTTAACTGTCTAGAGTTAATTGGATCATAACAATGCGTCGAAGATTATTTAATATAAATTAGGGTGAAAGGTTTGTTTTTGAATTCTCATCTGAAGATTAGGCGATTGCGATCTCGTAATTTACAAGAGAATTTAATGATAAGAAATCTGAGAACTCTTTTGGTTTTCAAAATTTGGACGAAGTGAAATTTGGAAATAAAATTTTTGTTTTATATTGGCTAGATGTGAAACCCGACGAGACGTTTCGGATTGGTGTTTCAACTGAGTACCAATCCTTAAGGGTCTTAATTTTTGGATGATTTTATAAATAAAATATATATTAACATTAGGTCCGCAACCGCTTTATTTTTGAAATATACATTCACGATCGCTTTAGATATTTATGAAATTTTACTAGGTACTACTAAAAACAATTTTTTCCAAGAAAAAATGTGTTTTACTTCTTCTACCAGTTGTGTCCACACCGCACCGGCATATCTTTGAATATTGATACGCCAATTATTTTTTTATGACAATCATATCAAGGAAGTAGAACAAAGTATCAAAAATGATGTCAAATCCTTCTGGAAATATGTAAACAAAAGAGAAGATCAAAATAATATCCCTAATTTAGTTAATTATCAAAATATAGAATTTTCAGATCCAACTGATATTGCCAATGCTTTTGCACAGCATTTCTCATCTGTATATGAAACTGAAATAAATATACAAAAAATGCCTCCTCCACTATCCACAAATGATCTCCACATAGGCTCTTATAGATTCAAAATATCAGAAATTTGGGAACAATTAGAAAATATAAATACAAATAAGGGGCCTGGTCCAGATGATCTTCCTTCTAGCTTTCTGAAGAAATGTTCTTTTTCTCTGTCAAGACCTTTATGGCTGCTTTTAAACAATTCACTGTCTAGGGTTATTTTCCCCACTAAATGGAAAACTACATACGTCACACCTAGATATAAGAATAGTGGTAGCAAGAATGACGTTTCAAATTATAGACCTATCTCTAGAGTTTCGCAAATACCAAAGGTTATGGAGGCAATAATTACAAATTATCTAGAAAAAGTATTTAAAAACCTTATTATAACAAATCAGCATGGTTTTGTAAAAAAGAAATCCATAACTACAAATCTACTTTTATACACTGATTTTATTTATGAAAAACTGGAAAATGGTTATAATGTTGACTCAATATATACAGATTTCATGAAGGGCTTTGATAAAATTAATCATGGTTTGTTAATAACTAAACTTTATTGTTATGGAATTTCGGGAACTTTGTTGGACTGGATGGGCTCATTTCTGACGGATAGACAACAAATCGTAAAGGTCAATAATCATTATTCTGACCCTATTAATGTGACTTCTGGAGTACCTCAGGGTGCACATCTATCTCCTTTTTTGTTTAATATGTTTATTAACGATATAGAAAGTTGTTTCGCCCATTCTAAATTCATCCTTTATGCCGATGACCTCAAAATCTTTAAAGAAATAAAAAACGATAACTGCTCTAAACTTTTACAGGAAGACCTTGATAGATTTTATACATGGTGTAATGAAAACAAAATGTTCTTAAACATTAGTAAATGTAAATATATCAGGTTCAGTAAATCTTTAATAGGGGATTGTCCCAACTACCACATCAATAATAACAGTCTGGACAGGGTGGATATAATTAGGGATTTGGGAGTCTTGGTGGACCATAGGCTCACATTTTCGGTTCATGTGGGAAACTGTCGAAATCAAGCCCTGCGTATCTTGGGTTTTATTAAGAGAAACACAATCGACTTTAAGAATATAGATGCTATAAAGCTACTATATACCTCATTGGTTAGGCCACACCTGGAAAATTGTTCGGTTGTTTGGAATCCCCATTATCAGGTCTATATTGACAAATTGAACAGTGTCCAGAGAAAGTTCTTGAGATACATAGCTTTTAAAAAGAGCATTCCTGTGGAAGATATAAATTACAGTGATCTAGAACAAACATTAAATATTCAATCTATCTCAAAACGTAGGCATAATTTTGACATTATTTTATGCTACAAATTAATCACCAACTATATAAATTGTCTTGAATTGTTGAAACGAATTCAATTTCATATACCATCTAGACAACTAAGGGATGCTAGAACATTCGAACTCAAATTTCACAGAACTTCATATGGACAAAACTCACCAATAACTAGGATAATGAAAAGTGCAAACTCATTTAATGGTGATCTTTTCGCAGAATCTTTGACTTCTTTAAAGAGTAAGTTAAGAACTTGAGATGGATCATATTTTCTATATAGAATAGATATTCCTAAGTGAACTGATCTGTGAGGTATGTGTGTGTGTGGCTTTTTTATTATGAATGTGTTTAGTGCTCTAATTTACTGTCTTTTGTAGTTATAGAAATGTATTTTGATTGGTGTGAATGTTACTTATTAGTATATTGTATTATTTTATTTTACAAATGTACGAATGGGCTTGTCTCGTGTATTAATAAATAAATAAATAAATAAATAGCCAGGTTTGTGACCAGACATTCAGAAGTACGAGATCTATGACATCAACGTTCTCGACCAAAGTAAATTTTAGCATGAAAGACATCATCCAACGACTAAATCGAATTCAAGCAATAAATAACGTACTAAATGATATCAAGAAATATGTTGTAAGTATTTCCAAGGGAACTGAAGAAAAATAGTCAGAAACATACGGAGGCAGAGTATACCTCGATCAGTGAACTGAAGAACGCATTGAAACAATTGCGAAACGAGCTTTGAATAAAGCACTGCAAGGCATTTAGGAATAGAAATTGAACCGAACAGCTAGAATTTGTTACCTTTGCTTCGTAGATCGAAGTTTTTAGGTTTGAGTGGAGTTGGTAGTCAAAGATGAATCGGAAATAATGGATGATGACCAAGATATCATGAATTTGAATATACAGTGCGATATTAGTAAAAATGAAAACACACATGAAAATACAGTTAGAATGTTGAACGATTTACCTTTGCTTGAAGACGACATAAAGCATGAAGGATTTATGGAATTTAAAATATGTACTTCCCTCTGATTCATCTATCACTTTATTAGGAATTGGCGATGGTTTGGCACTCAAAAATTTTTCTAAGGGCGGAGATGAAACTGCCTCTGTCACTAGACGATTTGTCAAAGTAACCGTAGGATAAAAATCGACTGTTATTAAAAAATCAGCTTTTTGTTGGTTATTGGAAAGATGCCAAGAAAGAGTCTTGATCAATTACGAAGATTTATTCACACTTCTTTAAGCACACCTAAACAAGTCAAAACAACCGTCGCGCTAGCTCAAATCAAGGGAAGAAGAAAAAGATTAAAATATAATCACGCTTCTAGTGGCACTTTCGAGTATTCATCTTCCAGCGATCCTGAGAATAAAATAACTTATGATAATAGTACTGATACTGATACTGAGTCATACGAAGAACCCGAGGAAGAGAGTTTTGAAAACGAATTAGAAGAACGAACTAAAAGAGATGAGCGGCATAAGTCGTTTGAGGAACACGAGGAAGAAAGTTTTGAAAAATAATTAAACGACCAAATTAAAAATGACGAGAAGCATGAGTCGTTTAAAAAACCGGAGGAAGAGTATTTTGAAAAATAATTAGAAGATAAAATAAAAAAAGATGAGAAGCCCTCGGTCGAGCATATTAATAGTAAAATCCTCGATAATTTTGCCAGTGAGTCTTGCGAAGCATCTGACACTCAAAATATTTCTGTAGAAATAGGACAATTTTTTGGAGTCTTTTATGAAGAAAGATGGTATTCAGAAGAAAACAAATGGCAATGGCAATATATTTAATGTAAAATTTTTAAGACAGATTAGAAAAGGTAATAAACTCGGTAATAAATTCTCATGGCTAAAAAATCCAGATGTTGCAGATGTTGAGAGGATCTATATATTTACTGGACCTCTAACTTTAAAAGCATCAGAACAACCAAACCAGTCCTCAGATTCAGACAACTACCTGTTTGAGGAACCTGTTTATAATAACATAAAAGACAAATACTTAAAATTAAAATTTGAATTACTCAACAAATCGGACTAAAACCATGAGTTAATTGAAAGACTAAAAGAATTATAAACATTAATGTTAACTTAACTTAAGTTTTATGTGTTAGTGCTAAGAATTCTTGATCTCTTGTTTTCTCGTTTTATTATAGATTTTAATTTAATTTTGTGTTTTTTTAAGTAATGTAATGTGCTTTGGAAATTAGAATCTTTCCGTTTATAAATTAATCATTTGGAGAGAATTATTTGAGTTTTACCTTCTAGTTTCTCGTCTTATAATAGACCGTTTATATTTGTGATTTCATAATAAATTATGTTTGAAAAATTGTAATATTCTTTTATTTGAAAGAATTACTTAACTTTTTTAAGAATTACTAATCTCTTGTTCTCTCATTTTATTATAGAGTCTTTATTTTTGTGAGTTTAAGAATATTTTGTTTTTATAACTTGAAATGTTTTTTATTTGATTCGTTTGTTTTTGTAGTTGTATTTCGTCATCGATTTTTAGGTCAGATACTCATTGACAATCTTTATTTACTAATAGTATTGATGACTGTCTTACCTAATCTAATCTTATAGCCTTATTAACTTGAACATCGTAGGGTTTGTTAACCTGTTGCATAGGTAACAATGTTTTTTATACAATGCTAATACCCTTGCTATAAAAGGCCAATAGTCTACAAAAAAATATGTACTGGAAGAAGGGATGTCCGGGGATGTACAAGGATTTACGAGGATGTCTAGTGAAGTCCGAGGATGTCGTGGGAATATCCGGGGATGTCTAGGATGTCCTGGGTTGTTCAGGGATGTCTTCAGGATGTCCGGGGATGTACTTCAATAGGGGATGTGAGGTGTATAGATTTTGCTCAGCGGTTTACCCCTCGGTTAAAAATATTTAAAGACGTGTCAACGCGAACGCCACTGGTACAAATGCATAATAAAATTTTTCCTGAAAAAAAATGTTTTGCCTAGATTTATTACAACTTTCTTTTTCTTCTTCCTCGGTAGCTCTACCACCCTTGGTGGGTCTTGGCTGACTGCTCGATCATTCTTCATCCATCTCTGTCTTGCATCAATTTCCATCGCTCTGAGATCTGCAACGATGTTATCTCTCCATCTCATACGTGGTCTCCCCAGAGATCTTCGCCCTTCTGGATTCTGTTCCCAAATCATCTTGATCAATCGAGAGTCTGGTTGTCGGTGTACATGACCAGCCCATCTTAGCCGTCTGATCTTAATTTATTTTACAATGTCTGTAGTGATCAGCCAATTCGTTGTTTGTTCTTGGACGAAACTGCTCTGTTCTTAGATCTCTGCATGGTCCAAAGATTTTACGCAGAACCTTTCGTTCAAGACACTTCAGTTTACGCTCGTTTTCCTTTCTAATTGTCCATGTCTCACTCCCGTACATAACAACTGGCAGTATGACTGTTTTATATACTTTAATTTTTGATCTTCGGGATAGATTTTTGCTGGTAAGAACGTCTTTTAGAGCGTGCATGCATCCACTGCCACCCTGGATTCTTACTTTGATTTCGTCGGACACACTGTTTTCCTCATTGATTGTGGCCCCAAAGTACTTAAAATTTGTTACTCTTTCGAAATTGCATTCTCCTATTGTAACGTTTTGCCCTATCCTATCTCTTCTCGTTCTTTTACTAACATACATATATTTCGTTTTTTCCTCGTTAATTTGAAGACCCATTATTTCCGCCTGTCTTTCAACTTTAATAAATACCTCCTTCACCATTATCACGGTGTCTCTAACCACGTCAATGTCGTCGGCAAAAGCCAATAGGATTCTTGGGCCATCAATGCCAAAGACCTCCATGGTTATTTCCGCCGCTCTTATGGCTTTTTCCAAGGCAATATTGAAGAGTATAGGAGAGAGTGAATCACCCTGCTTGAAGCCACTAGACACCTCTAACGAGTCTGACACCATTCCTCCGATTTTTGCTTTACTTCTGGTGTCGTTGACACACATCATTGTTAGATTGATTAGCTTTTGGGGATTCCTAGTTCCATTATTGGGTCCCACAGCTTAACTCTTAGAATACTATCGTGCGCTTGTCTGAAATCGATAAACAGTTGATGAATTTCCCTGTTAAATTCCCAACATTTTTCTAACATTTGTCCTATTGTAAATATCTGATCTATTTTTACGGAATCCATAGCGGTAGTCTCCTAAGCCTCACTCTACGATGGGTTTAAGGCGTTCCAACAGTATGTTTGCAAGGATCCTAAATGATGTGTTGTTCAAGGATATCCCTCTATAGTTACTACATTTTGATCTGTTCCACTTTTTATGGATAGGAATGATAAGGCTTTCTTTCCACTTATCTGGTATTTTCTACTGATTCCATATAAGGGTAATACGTCTATGTAGATGCCTGTCTAGTGTCTTTCCTCCAAATTTAACCAGCTCTATTGGCATGTTGTTTTTGCCTAGTGCTTTGTTACTTTTGAGCTTCTCGATAGCTTTGATAGTTTCTTCATATGTAGGGTGATCTACTGAGGGTTCTGCAGTTAGGTATTCGGTTGTAGCAAGTTCATTTTGTTGATCTATATTTAAGACCTTGTCATCCATTATTTCATTTTTGTTTGTAGTTATGATACCATTTTCCTTCTTAAGTATGTTTTCCGTTCTAGATCTGAAGCCTTTCTTAATGTTTGAAATTTCTTTATAGACCGGTTCTGCTTGTTATCTCGTTCCATTTCTTCCAGTTTTCGTTGCTTCTGCTGCCTCTTCTTTGTTCTCATGAATTTTCTAGCCCTTTTTCATAGTTCGCCATATTGTAGTATATTTTCGTCCGTTCTTCTTTGTAGCACACTTTGTCTTGCTCGGTTTCTTTTCTCCAAAATCATCTTGTATGCTTCATCGAACCATTCATTGTGTTTATTTTTGGGCTGTTTTCCTAGTATATTATCAGTCGTTTTTGATATTGCCCTGTTGCCGGTTTGCCAGGTATTGCCTATGTCTTCGCTCACCTCTGCATGTTCTAATTGCTTTTCTAAGTGCTGAATGTATCTTTCTTTGGTAGTTACTTCAGAGAGTTTGTCGGTATTTCATTTTGTTTTGGGGCCGTTATATTAGTCTTTACAATGGAAATTCTTGTCTGGCTTTGGCTTTAACTAAGACATGGTCCGTATTTGCGTCAAGGCCTCTTAGACTTCTCACGCCTAGCACATTCCCACCATGTCTTGCATCAACCACTATGTGGTCAATCTGATTTCTAGTTCGGCCATCATTTGACACCCAGGTTTGCTTGTGTATATCTTTATGGTGAAACATGGTTGATTTGATCAGCATATTGTTGGCCAACTTTCAACACCCTGTATCTCAAAAATAATGCTGCTGTCTATCTAATATGAATTTTTTTTCTCAAAACCTTCCAAAGATGAAGACCCTTAAGGATTAGCCCTCAATAATGATTCATCCAGTGGCTCAGTAAGTATGCAATAAATGGGACATTTTTAATACCGATTTCCTAGATAGTTTTATTCTTGACAAAAGTTAGTGAATGATAAAAAAAAAATGCTATGGAAAGTGCCTTATTTGAGGCATCATATATAGGGGGCTCGAAAATATGAAAATGTGACGCCTCCATTTGAAGAGATAAATACAAATTGTGCATGCTAATTGCAACTTTCCTTCTTCTATAACATGGATTTGCCAGATTTGCACCAGACTTTTCAGCTTAGTGCCAATACTTAAGGGTCTTAATCATTGGATAGCTTTATCAAATAAACCGCTTTATTCTTGCAAATCGTTAGTTATATCCCTTTTCCTTAAGACCCTTAACACCACAATAAATATTTATTTTTGAATTTTTGTAGGCATTACTAAAAGCAATATTATTTCAAGAAAACAAATTGCTTTACTGCTGCAATTTGCGTCCACACCGACATATTTTTGAATATTGAAACGCCACTGTTCTCGTTTAAAATAGTTTTGCTTGGTTATCGGAATTTAGGAGATTTAAAACACGAATAGAAAAGCTTTTTAAAGCTTTGATCATTAGAGGTTTAGTTGCTGAAAAATCTAAAGCAAAAAATTCCAAAAAACTATACATTTTGCATTTTTCGCCCTTAATTTCTCAGCGACTAAACCTCTAATGACAAAACTCCAAAAAGCCGTTCTGTCAGCATTTTTAAGCTCTTGAATTCTGCGCTTTCGAAAGTGAACTCTTGTAGTGAACAATCTTGGAATTCGCGGAATCATCTGCTTTTTCTTACTAGCAGATTTAAGAGAGTTACAAAAGCAATTCCTAGAAGGTAGCTTCGAAACTTCCGTAAACTCTCTACTACAGCTAATGTCTCTAATTCGTAAGAGTGATATTTTTGCTAGTTCATCGTCCGTATGTCGCTGCATTAAAATTCCCGCCATTCCTCTCTGACTTGCGTCAGTGTGAAGTTCTATTGGGGCATCAGGATTAAATAAATTTAAAACAGGTCGTTTGATTAGGATAATTTGTAACATACGAAATGAATTTTCTTCTCCAGTCTCCCATTTCCATCGTGCATTTTTCTTTGTCAGTGTTGTTAAAGATTTTGCAATCAAGGTATAGTTTTGTACAAAGTGTCGGAAGTAACCTGTTAAACCAAGAAACTGGCGTATTTGATGGACTGTCTTTGGTGTTGGGAAATCGCTGACTGCCTTGATTTTTTCTGTTCCTGGTTTCACCTGTCCTTGCTCTATTTCGCATCCCAGATATGTGACAGCCGTCTTTAGAAATGAACATTTTCCTAAGTTCCGAGTCAGTCCTTCGTTTCGGAAGATTTCCAAAGCCTCTCGTAAAATTTTCAGAGATTCGCCCACCGTTGTGCCATATAAGAGGAAGTCATCTAAGTAAAGGGCCGAATTAGCACGTATTGGTTTCATAATTTTAGCCATTAGTTTTTTGAAAACTCCTGGTGCATTAGATAGGCCAAATGGAACTATGTTATACTCGTACTGTCCTTCTGGTGTTACAAACGCTGTATAATGCTTAGATGATTCGCTCAACTGCATCTGATGATATCCGAATCTAAACCCGTAAAATAGTTTCCAGATTGTATGTCTATTTGATCGTGAGAATTTAATTTTCTGTAGTCAATGCATAATCGTTGTCCACCATTTTTCTTCTTGACCAATAAGACAGGTGACAATAATTCTGAGTCTGATTCACGAATAATGTTGTTAGCCAAAAGATCTTTTACAATGTCTTTGACCACATCTTGTTCGCTTCTACTCATTCTAGAAGGTTGTATGAAAACAGTTTGTTTTGGCGAAGGTTGATTTCCATTTTTGCTGTCGTAGTTATATGCCTATTAGTTATGTGCATATGATGTTGACTGACACGGTTCTTGAATAGTTATAGGTTTTAATTAGGGGGAAACAGATGTCCTGGGAGTGATGCAGTGCGCCAGACAAAGGAGTTCTTGTAAAGCCATGTTCTAGTTGTTTCCAGTTGTACGCCGAATTGGTGCGCTCTTGCCGTCTGTCGCGTTGCCAGGGGTGGGATGAGGCGGGCCAAATCCTGGGAACATCAGCCGTAAAAATATCTGTAAAACAGAGACATCTCGGCCACATGTCTGCGGTGTTCCAGACTGTCCAGATTCCGGGTCAAATCCGGGACGCCGATGAGATGCACAGCTGTCTTTAAATTGAATCCAACAGCCTAAGGGTGTGCTTTGGTGCGGCATCACAGATGTGTGAGCAATATTCCAAGCACGGTCTTATTTGCGCTATGTAGAGCAAGAGCAGTTTTTTGTTGCGAAATAGCGCACCAAGCTTCTGGGGGGCTGATATTGCGATATTAGCAACGTGGTTATGCCAGCACATATTGCTGTTGACCGAGACACCCAGTAGTCCGATTGACGAGGATGATGTGGCTGCTTGGGTCTTTGCTGCATTGAACTGGACTAAATTTTTGTCGCCCCAAGTTTGAACTTTCTCCAGGTCTTGATTAATTGCTGGAATCTGCTCCTGTCTGCGGTGATAAGTCTCAGTTGCTGGTAAAGGTTTTTCTGGTCTAAATTGGGAGACAAGGGTACTGTCATCTGCAAAACTGTAAACAGGATTATTCATTTCGGTCAGCAGGTAATTAGGCACGCCCGCGTTAATGGTGAATGTGTCTGAGATGTGTCCATCAACTGATGGAATTTGGGATGTATGCTTCCATTCCTGAGGAGATTACTTGGATAATCTCTTCGCAGCAGACTGACGGGTCATCAGTGCCAAAGCAGGCGTCAAGGAAAATCTAGGTAGATCGTCCCAGTGTGCAGAATTGTAATGTCAGATTTTGCGAGGCAATGGTGGATCCTTCTGTAGAAGTGGCAATTCACAAACCATTGTAATAAGTTTGTGGTCGGAAGTACCTAATGGGGGACCAACTGGAATTGTGTACTGGTCAGGATTGGTGCTTAGAAAAAGATCCAGGAGGGCGGTGAATTTGCCCCCCTCTGAGATTCGACTTGGTTCGTCTACAAGTTGAGTAAGCCCGCAGCTGATGGCAAATGCTTCAGCTTCTCTACCTTCGTTGTTGGTCTTATTTTGATCTTTGAGCCAGTTGGTGTTGTGGACATCGAAATTTCCCAGAACGATTACTTCTAAATTGGGGTGATCGAGCTGTATTGAGACAAAAGTGGTAGCTAGTGCTGTAAAAAGCTTTGACAGGCTCTATCCCTTCTATAGCCGTTTCTTAAATTTTCTAATGAGGCTATAAAAGTTTCCCACACTTAGTGGATTACACTGTATTATCTGGATTTGTGAAGCGAAAACTTCATTTGGCGCGTTCAGCCACCTCCAGATGACAAGATTAGTTTAATTTAAAAAAAAGTTTATAGTATTATCATAATTTACTATTTAAATAACGTATTATAACTAGAATACAACTAGTGGTATTGCGTTCTAGTGGACTCAGAAGTGCAAACGGAACATGATCATGTTTTGGGTGCTTTAGGAACTAATAGACCCTTAAGGATTAGCACCCAACTATGAATCATCCAGCGGTTCAGTAAGTGCGCAACAAATGGCAAATTTTTCAATGTCGACTTTTCAGAAAATTGTATTCTCGACAAAAGTTAATGAATAATGAAAAATTGCTAAAAGAAGTGCCAAATTTGAGGCATCATATACAGAGAGCCCAAAAGTTTGAAAAGGTGACAACTTTATTTGAAGAAATCTTTGTCCATAACAAGGGGCTAACAGATTTGGAAGAAGGGTCTTAATCTCTGGAAAGCTTTATGCAAAAATGTTATATTAACATAGACCCGTAACCCCTTTATTCTTGAGCTACAAATTATGAGTAAAATATTTTTCCTTAAGGCCTTTAAGACTGATTTAGATATTTTTGGAATTTTAGTAGGCACTACCATAACCATATTTTTTCAAGAAAAAAATGTGTTCTACTGCTACAATTTACGTCCACACTGACATTTCTTTGAATATTGAAACGCCACTGCTGTTTTTGAAAATAATTTTGCTTCATCTCTTAGTCAAAATGATCTTTACAATTTTATAGCGCCAATTTTGTTGCTAACTCG
The DNA here is from genome assembly GCA_016904865.1 of Pissodes strobi. Lineage (NCBI taxonomy): Eukaryota > Metazoa > Arthropoda > Insecta > Coleoptera > Curculionidae > Pissodes > Pissodes strobi. The sequence continues at coordinate 44,700 of MU182915.1, forward strand.
GCACTTGTGAAATTCGCCACGTTAAGGGCTCAATGTGACAAGTTTTTACATTTATAGCCGCATAACAACATAGGTAAAGAAATGCCGTTTATTTAGTTGATCGATAACTCTCAGTCGAACTGCCGTCTTTACTGGGATATGAAGCGAAATTAAAAAAACAATATTTAATTTGAAAAAAGCAGTGACGTAACATTTTCTTAAATATAGGTTTCTCAGAAATTTTTATTCTTGGTGACACTTGGTGAATGATGAATCATTACTCTGGGAAGTGCCACATTTGAGGCCTCATATACAAAGAGCTAAAAAATTTTAAATGTGACCTTATAATATTAACATAATTTGAATTCATCAGAATTTAAGATAATTAAAACACGAATGGAAAAAGCTTTTTAAAGTTTTATTCATTAAAGGTTTATTTACTGAGAAATCAAAGAGTAAAAATGCCAAAAAAAACTGAAAAAAGTAAAATTTGCATTTTTAGGCTTAAATTTCTCAACAACTAAATCTCTAATGACAAAACTCTAAAAGCTTTATTGTCAATATTTTTAAGCTCTTGACTTCTGCACTTCCTATAGTTTTTCAAATTTTCTGAAAAAACTACTGTCACGAGCCGTTTTGTCTAGCGTATGTCGATGCGTAAAGCCCCGTATATAATCTGGCTTCGACGTTCTCTCGATCGAGAAATTCAAATTGAATCCGCGTCGCTAAACAATTCGATTTCGACCCAATTGAATTTAGCGCGTGAAAATAAGTCGATGGTAAAAGGTCCTGTTTCCGGCTTTCGTAGCATACTGTTTTGGGATTGGTTGAAGGGGTGAGCGTCGCACGCATTTATTTAATTGTTTCTGAATAATTGGGAAATTCCATTACTTGGAGTGGCTTAACGACAATGCCCTTTTGGCCACTTGGTGGATGCCTATACATCGAAATCCCGGGTTTTCATCGTTTAATTCCCTTGGATGAATTATTGAGAGGAACATGTGATTAGGGTATCCATTGGTGGGGCGAGTTTTTTTCCGAAGTGGGGAGTCTGGTCGGCCTGCTCATTGAGTTGTTGGTTTACCGGCGACACTCTATCTACGACCTTTGTAAGTCAAGCAGTTATATTGGACGCCGGTTGGAACTAACTTTGATTTTTACCTTTAATGGGATTTTTCCGACCGGGTCATTTTAACAGTTTCAGTCTTTAGTTGTGCCTTATCTTTTTCTTAAGTGTTGGTGTCCGAAGTGCTGCTTTTGCAAGAAACCCACTTGCCCAACTGAAAGCCATCTAGCGTTAAGCAACTGGCTACCCCTACACAGGGTTCTCGTTGGGTCTACTTCCCCCATTGGGTCTACTTCTACCGTGAGGTCTATTGCTACCGTTGGTCTATTTCACTGTCGGATCCATTGCTACCGTCGGATTGTTCATTCCATCGATGAGCATCGTTAGCGACAGAGTGTTCCTTCTTCCTACCGTGAGCAGTTCTTTCTGGAAGCTGGAATTTTATCTTTTTTTTTCATCCATATATTTTGCGGCAAATTTGTGTAATTAACTACGATCTCTAACTATTTTTTTTTGGCTTTGTTTTCGAACAAAGAATAAGTAAATAACTTACGATCTCTAATTATAATTTTTTTTTATTATTCTCAATTCTCAATTTTCACGATTTCTGGCTTACGTTGGATAACCGTAGATCAGATAACTACTAGTGTTGTTACAGCCTAGTAGACTTTGCGTTATTTTTAATTGTTTTTTTTATTGCGGCCTTTGATATTTTCTTTACTCGAACCGATTGTTTATTATCTTTGTCCTACCGGTAACTTGACCGTGGAGTAAATTGCCATACGTTAAGGTCTGTAATTAATTGGTGGCTATAATAACGCCAGGTGTTACTAGTTTTTTTTTTAAATATCGTTTTTGCGGCAGTTATCAACGAAGCTTAACTGAATTGAATAACCATAGTTAGTTAGTTATACGGCATATGTAACGGATCATGATTCGATTACCGTGAATTAGTCTTTGATTGGGTGAATATTCGAGTTACTTGAATTATCTTACAATATTGACTCTATGTTCTTTTATTATTATTGCATAAAGCGTTCGTCGTAAATTACGATTGAATATTTGCGTTTGTTAAAATAACGCGAATAATTTATCTCTTTAAGTAACTGAGTAAACCAATCTTTTCTTGTTTAAGAATATAGTCTAACCATAAGAATTGATTTACTGAAATTTTCTCCACTTTAATCTTTCTTTCTCCTGACCAGATCTGATATTTCATTATTAGGTAATAAAACTAATCCTTGTTTGTTTATTTACCTGTTTTATTTAATTAAACCTTAAGTGTATCTCCAAAAAGGAAAGATCGTTCAGTAAGTACCTGTTTTTTTATCATTAGCGCTCAATAATTGAATCGTTCTTGACTTACTTTTGATTAATATTCGAGTATTTTTTTATCGCTTACTTTAGCTATTTTTGATTAATTTTTGAGTATTTGTTCTCGTCGACTTTAGTTTTCGGTTAATTTGGGTACTTGCTTAATACAGACTTTGATTTTTGATTAATTTTTGGGTAATTATTTTTCCATTATTAATACTGATAAATTGCCGGCTTATATATACCTGATCTAAGTTTCAAACTTGTTTTTGTTGGTTTATTGATTGATTTTCTTGATAGAAATAAATAACGATTTTTTTTTGGTATTTATTTATTTTGTCGCGAAGCTTAAGCTAAAACGAATGCCATATTTCAACTTTGGGGTAATTCTCGCTTGTGCTGTCTAAGAGCTTGTGGCGAAATAAATCACCCACCCCCTACTCTCTGACATTTGAGCTAGGGCCTAATTTATACGCTCTGCGACAACTCGTTTTAGCCTACGCATTGACATACTTTATTTCATTCAATATCTAATTTTAAATTCTCAAAATTAAACATGATCATGTTTTGGGTAACTTGGAACGAATAAATACTTTACTTCAGGTTATCTGTTAATAGTCATATTTATTTCCGATTTATTTTCCACTTACGTTGCTTGTATTACTGCAGGTAATAATTATTATTAATAATCATACTTGTCACTTACTAAGATTTGTTTTGCGTGCTGCAATTGGTTAACGTTTCTTTTTAATTTAATCAATCAGTTTTAAAAATCTTGGATAGAAATGCCTAAAAACTGAAAAAAGTACATTTTGCATTTTATCCCTAAATTTCTCAGCAACTAAACCTCTAATGACAAAGCTCTAAAAAGCCTTTCTGTCAGTATTTCTAAGCTCTTGAATTCTGCACTTCCTATAGCAGCTTCTTCAATTTTCTGAGGAGGGCATATTAAAAAAGTTTCCCATACGTTACACACTTAGTGGATCACACTGTATATACTTGCCACCTCCAGGTGGCAGGATTAGTTTAACTAAAAACAAGTTTAAAGTTTTCCCTTGTATTATTATAATCTCCTAATTTAATAACGCTCTGAGTCGTACTATTTTTAATTTTACCGTTGTTTTAGCGTATTATAACTGGAATATAACTCGTAGTATTGCGTTCTAGGGAACTCGGAAGTGCGAACCGAACATAATCAAGTTTTGGGTGATTTAGGAACTAATATTTAATTGATACATTTACATATTTGCAATTTATTTTCCCTCGCGTTACTTGTTTAACTTCACTTTTACCTTACTTGTTACTTAACAAGCGACTTACTAACCCATTCTTTTAACAATTGGCTAAAGTTCGCCGTGTCTTCTGTATATTCTTGTCTTGGCCACGCTTTATGCAGTTAAGCTGATATCCTTAAGTCGTATTAAAAATTATTCAAATTGATCTTTGCCGCGAAAGCTAGTATAAATAATTTGGTCTGCTGCACCTTATAACCTAAAAAGGTTCTTTTTTTGTTTCATATTAGCATTTTAACTTCACGTACCCTGCAATAATGTAATCAAGATATCGATTTCTGATTGTGAAAATAGCAAATTAAATCAAAGCATATTTAGTTAAAATTACTTCATAAAGATAATTTTCAAGCCGTTTAAAAGAGCATGTATTTTGGGGTTTTCCCGTGGATGCATATTATTTTCTACCTAGAATTACGCGCGTACAAATATACTACAAAATTTAACTGAAGTCTCTTCACCTGCCGGCTCTCTTTCATATCAAGTCTGAATGTCTTTCCCAATAATTCAATTTTTATTTAGGCTTAGATTATATAAGTCCTTGTATAAGAGAGTAATGTTTTGGAAAAATAATAATTAATTATTATATTTATTTCTTTCAGCCGGAGATCATAAGGAATAGTGGTTACCCAATTATCACTTACAAAGTTCGAACACTGGATGGCTTCCATTTAACGGTTTTTAGGATACCCGGGGTAAACGCCAACAGGCCCCCCATTTTTATGCTGCACGGAGTCCAAAGCACTTCCGGAATTTTTGTTGGCCTTGGTAAAAGATCAATTGGTAAGAATTATATGGCTTCCATTATATTTAAATATGTCATTTGCCCTCTTACTAAACCTTTCACCTCAAGGACGCCTATGTATATTTTTGCTTTATTGTCTTTCATAAATTGCTAGTGCTGTACGCCACCTTCATATCTAATTTGCTGAGAAAATTGCCATTTCTGTTACAAGAATTTATATAGCAAGTAGTAATGGTAAATATATTTGTAACATGGGAATAACCGTATCAACAAATATTTTAAAATTGCATCTATATATTATATAAGTATTAGCCACTATTTATTGCAATTTCTTTGGCGATGTTTAATTCATTGTCAACATCGATCGTGATTCGTGCCAGCTGAGATAACATTACGAAATTTCAAAGGATTAAATAAGTGATCGAATAACAGAGATAAATTTTAAATAATTAAATAAATGATCGAATAGCATCGCCAAATTTCAAAGGATTAAAGAAGTGATCGAACATTGCCTACTTAAAAAAATACCATAAAGTTTTAAGTTTTTTAATTTTTATTGTCATTTTCTCAGCAATGCTTAAGTAATTTTCAAAAAGGGTTGTGATTCGTGCCAGTTGAGATAACATTACGAAATTTCAAAGGATTTAAATAAGTGATCGAATAACATCGCGAAATTTCAAAGGATTAAATAAGTGATCGAATAACTTCGCGAAATTTCAATGAATTAAATAAGTGATCGAACATTGCCTACTTAAAAAAGACCATAAAGTTTAAAATGTTTGAATCTATTTATATTATATGAGTATTGGCCATTAAGTATGTATTGCCATTTCCTTAGCAATGCTTAAGTAATTTTCAAAATCGGTTGTGATTCGTGCCAGTTGAGACAACATTACGAAATTTCAGAGGATTTAAATAAGTGATCGAATAACAGAGAGAAATTTCAAGTGATTAAATAAGTGATCGAATAACATCGCGAAATTTTAAACGATTATAGAAGTGATCGAACAATGCCTACTTAAAAAAATACCATACAGTTTGAAAATTTTCGATTTATATATTATATGAGTATAAGCAACTATTTATTATAATTTCCTTAGCATTCAAAAACCGGTTGTGACTCATGTCAGTTGAGATAACACTACGATATTTCAAAGGATTAAATAAGTGATCGAAAAACAGGGAAAAAATTGAAGTAATTAAGTAAGTGATCGAATAACATCGTAAAGTTTCAATGGACTAAATAAGTTATCGAACATTGCCTGCTTAAAAAAAGACCATACAGTTTTAAATTTTTGGATTATATATTATATGAGTATTGGCAACTATTTATTGTAATTTCTTTAACAATGATTAAGTAATTTTCAAAATCGGTTCTGATTCGTGCCAGTTGAGATAACATTACGAAATTTCAAAGATTAAGTAAGTGATCCAATAACTGAGATACATTTCAATTAATTAAATAAGTGATCGAATCACAAGGCAAAATTTCAAAGGAATAGATAAGTGATCGAACGTTGCTTACTTAAAAAAGACCATACAAATTTAAATTTGTTAACTTATATATTATATGAGTGTTAGCCACTATTTACTGTTATTTCCTTACCAATGCTTAAATAATATTCCAAATCAATTGTGACTCGTGCCAGTTGAGATATTATTACGAAATTTTAAAGGATTTAAATCAGTGATCGAATAACAGAGAAAAATTTCAAATGACTAACTAAGTGATCGAATAATATCGCAAAATTTCAAAGAACTAAATAATTGATAGAACATTGCCTACTTAAAAAAACCATAAAGTTTTAAATTTTTGAATTTATATGTCATCTGAGTGATAGCCACTGTTTACCATTCCTTACCTAAAAAAATCATACGGAGCTCTAAAGTTGATATATGGTCAGAGGCACTTTTTAACCCAAGAAATCAAAAAAGTTCTTTGCGATTCATTAGTCCTATCCCACTTTAATCATTGCGATGTTGTGTATGGGCCGTGTTTGGATCAAAATGATGCACGAAGGATACAAAAGGTGCAAAATTCGTGCCTTCGACTGATATTTGGTATTCGCAGGAGAAACCGTATTTCGCATAAATTAAAGGATATTGGGTGGTTAAACATGTTTAATCGACGGAAATTGCACTACACCTGCTTCTGTTATAAGGTTATAAAAACTAAAAAACCAAAATATTTGTTTCAGAAAATAAATTTTAGGTCAGATAGCCACCAGGTAAATCTCCGTAACATGAGTTCTCTTACAGTTCCACGGCACAGGAAGGAGTTGTTCAAAAGGTCTTTTTCCTACAATGTGGCCTCTTTTAAATTCATTACGGATAACGACTTTTACACAATCATGTGCCGCCTTTAAAAACCGAATTAGGCATTTGCTGTTCGCCAGTCAGTGATCATAATAATTGAGTAACTAAATCTTTCTCTTTCCTCTTGTTTTTCCTGTCTCTTTTATCTCTATTTTCCTCTTTTCTTGTATTTATTTCTTTAGTTATTTATAATTTGTAAGTGTTAAAATATTAATTTTAGGTATAATATTTTCGGTAGCTGTTAATTATACTAGATTTATGTGATAATTTAATTTAATACATACTAGGCCTAAACAGTGTTCGGGTTAACCGAATGTCTGCAATGACATGGCCTTTTATTTTCCATTATGTTAAGTTTTTATGTTTTATGTTATTTTGTAAAAAAAATGTGGTATATGGAAAATAATAAATTTATATTATTATTTCCTTAACAATGTGTAAGTAATTTTCACAATCGGTGGTGATTCGTGCCAGTTAAGATAACATTACGAAATTTCAAAGGATTAAATAAGTGATCGAATAAC
>MU182915.1:59783-83470 GCA_016904865.1 Pissodes strobi
CACCTGGTGCTCTCCAGGCAATCTTTTCATAGTTCATGCTTTCTCCGTCACATATCATTCCAAATAGAACTTCTTGTTAAATAAGTGAATTAGTTTTAGACCTGGACTATGATTGTTTTCTCTGAAATTTTCACTTTCACCTGGTGCTCTCCAGGCATTCTTTTCATAGTTCATGCTTTCTCCGCCAAATATATTGATATGCAATCACCATAAATTATTATTGAATTTTACAAGGAAAAAGAAGCTGGGAAGATGAAGCAATGGGAGAGGAAGCTAGAGAAGGCAAATCATTCCAAAATGGAACTCGTTGTTAAATAAGAGAATTATTACTGAGACCTTTTTCTCTGAACTTTTCACTTTCCCTTGGTGCTCTCCAGAAAATCTTTTCATAGTTCATGCTTTCTCCGCCACATATATTGATATGCCATCACAATAAATTATCATTGAATTTACAAGGAAAAAGAAGCTGTGAAGATGAAGCAAGGGAGAGGAAGTTAGAGAAGGCATATTCCAAATGGAATTTAAGAGAATTATTTGGCGACCTGGGGCTTTTATTCGAAACAAATATATTGGACATACTTATCGGTTATAAATCCGATAATCGGTTATAGCCTAGTTACCGAATATTAACAATAGACTAGAAGGTTCGCTCTAAGTTCCGCCCCCACTATTTCCCTCTTGGCCCCGTAGCGGAACATAGTGGAATGCTGGTTAACCGCTCAGGCCTCGTGCCACGTTTCACCCCGGCTCGTGTGGCGTCTTGCCTTTGTAAGCGCTACATTACAAGTGCCGACTGATAGTGGACCTTCTAGTATCTTGTTAAGTTTCGGTGGCCTAGTGGCTTAAGGCTCAAGCCAAACTCAACTTGCATCTAGGGAGACCGTTACATCCTCGGTCATACGAATATTCCAACCCGGTGTTTTACATGCGTTTGCCGCGGCCTGTAATTTTGCGGTTAGATATGGAATATATTCGCGGAGAGACATGCAAGCTGCTTGATATCCACTATAATACCGCTCTTAATTCAATTTTTTTTTTAACATTAAACTAACATTTCACGGATGGCCTTCCGCTCGCTTGGCTCGCTACGGGGACTCAACGAACACTAACCAAAACTAACCCAAGACATACCCAAAAATCAGGAAAAAAAATTTTAAAATGCAGTACGACAATACCATCTTACAGCTTTTCCAACAACGATTCACACAGTTATTTACAGCTAGTATTTGTACTTACCGGGTTGGAATGTTCCAATGACGAAGAATGGAACGGTCTCCCTAGATGCAAAAGCCAAACTCAGGGGAATTGAGAAAACTTGTTTGATAAAGATTTCAAGTGATTTTCATACTAACCCATCAACGCTTATAGAAGCAACTCCTAAAGTCACCATTTCTCTGTATATCTACAAAATGAGAGGCTAGATGATTTAGATATAGTCTCAGCTGTGTGAAGAGCCTTAAAGGCTAAGCATCTCAGGAATGTTCTCACATGGTAACCCAAACTACCATCTGTTCTGCAACATACACTTTCTTGCAATAGATAATGTAGTTCCCTGCTCATTCCTTCTACCTTATGAGCTTCATAAAATTACTCCCTCCAGGTCGATGTGGAGTAGAGATAACTTTAGCAATGCGACCTACATAACCACCGGTAATATCTTAAGAAAATGTAATATTTTGCAAAAAAGATAGTAACTGGTTACGGAAAGCATGCTATGTGAGAACATTCCTAAGATAAAGTTATCCAGCAGATCAGTATACCCCCTGCAAGCAGAAGCCACTTAGCTATGAAACGACTTGCAATTGGATGCAGATGGTAGTACATGAGAGAGTACTCCTCAGATCACCTCCAAGGCTCTCTGGCCTCTCATTCTAAGTAATTATAAAGAAGAAGCCACTTTCCGAGTGTCTTCCACAATCGACAATGACCTATTAATAAAAGCACCCGGCATCTTCATCAAGCATGTCTTCTGAAGTCCTTTGAGTTTGACTTGGGTCTTGATCTACTAGACAATAGGGTATATTTGTTTCACACCTACGTCTTATGTCCACTTGTTATTTCGAATTTTTTTAGATTGTCTTGTCAAGCTGCGGGCTTCAGTTGGAGTGACATGCTTTCTCCAGTTGCCTTTTCCTTCCATAATCTTCCCAGCTTCTTTTTCCTAGTAAGGGATTCAAACATGAACATTTCTCTCTTTTCACACAAGTTGTAAATGTCATTTGTTATTCCCTCATTAGACATGCCTTTTAGCATTATAAGGTCAATAACATAGAGCTGTTGATAGATTGCCATTTTTAGTATTTTCCGTATAATTTCTTGATGACTTTTTGATTTGTAGCGTTTCAACTTGCTGATGCCGGCTACGACGTATGGCTGGGAAATTACAGAGGAACGGAATACTCAGAAGGCCACGAGTCCCTGAACGTCACTCAGAAAGAATTTTGGGATCACAGGTAATTCAAGTTCATTTCATCTATCATAGCCAATATAAATTAATTCGCAGCGTGCAAAAGTGATTTTAATCTGCATAAAGTTATTCAGCATTCTCTTCTGTATGTTAAATGATAAATCAATAGGATATTATATTTAACAATAGATCGCATGCCTGCGAGTGCGCGAGAAAGCAAATTTGAAACGCAAATGAACAGGCTAAGAAAAGCTGCCTGAAAGTGGAGCGTAATTATTATAACCATATGCATTCGAAATAATATGAGGAAGTTCATTTAGCGTGAGATGTATATAGTGTTAGTTACAGGTACGTATCTTTGCATGGGCGGAAGTGGAATGGACCGTATCGAGCTTCAGGGGACGTTTCAAATTTATATTGGGGGTTCAAATTATGTTGATACCGCGGTTATTAGAGCTCACCTCTGATGTGCTAGGTCTTCACATGTGACACCTTATTAATTCAATCAGACTATGCTTCACTCAAGGTAGCAATTCTTCCAAAGTATGTCCTATCATCTTCAATATCGGATGAACTCCCCCCCATGATACTCTAGCTGAACATTTTTTATAGTTGCCCTTATCTCATCCATTTAGTCTATGGCTTTCTTCTCTGAAGTTCTCACTTTCACCCAGTGCTCTCTAGGTAATCTTTTCATAGTTCATGTTTTGTCCGCCACATATATTGATATGCAACCTGGTATTCCAGTAACGCTTGTTAAAGACGAAGCCTTAGGCTAGACTGAGGCAAAATGGTAAAAAAAACTGTCAAGAAATAGAACAGTGTGATGGAAACCCATGCTGATATTTGGATAACAAATTCCAGAGATCATCAGTTCCACGTGGACCAAACTTTAGATTCAGTAGACCAGAGCAAGGAGTTGGCGTCTCATTATTGATTGCAAAAAATATAGTCTGATGCTGCGATGCGTCAAAATGCCAGGAAAGCTGGAAAGGAATCTAAAACCCGCTCGAACGTCATCATATTTATATACAAGATTCTTTCAAGAGTAACAAGAAGAAACTAAATAAACCAAATGGAAAGGATGTGGGTTCATTACAATAAAACAGATCATCAGTATTTTCATATGGATCAACAAAGACCCGATATGAGTATAAAGAGAGCCAAAATGCCTACTAGAAAGTAACGCTGAGACAACAGTAAGGATCTGCATAAAGCAATCCGACTGAACATGATGATGCTCGTCGAAACAAGTTTTTGAAATATCCATTATCAGAGGAAAAATCTAAAGATGGGTGAGCAAAAATGCTACGAAAATCGGCAACGAATTGGAGCTTCTCTTGAAGGTTACCTTTTATCTGCGAAACAGATTCCATTGATATTGACATAATGCTGAAATGAACCAAACCAGCCATAAAAGTCTCTAAGGTATTGGAACGAATGCTCAAAGGCCATGAAATGTTTTACAACTCTATGGAAAGCAGGTTATTCCAGACATCAGCACAGAAGGGTCTGGAAGATTATTTGATGAAAGCTCGTTAGCTGACGAAAATGATTATAAATACCAATTTCTATGATATTGATTAGATGAAAATAAATACTCAAGATAAGTTTATTGGCTTCTTCTCTGAAGTTATCACTTTCACCTAGTGCTCTCTAGCTGAACTTTTCATAGTTCATGCTTTGTCCGCCACATACATTGATATGCAACCTGGTATTCCAATAACGCTTGTTAAAGATGAAGCCTTAGGCTGGACTGAAGAAAAATGCAAAAAAAAATGTTAAGAAATTGAACAGCTTGATGGAAACCCATGCTGATATTTGGATAACAAGTTCCAGAGATCATCAGTTCCACATGGACCAAACCTTAGATTCACTGGTACAGAGTAAGGCTTCGGCGTTATAATATTTATCACCAAAGATGGCCTGATGCTACGATGCATTAAAATGCCACGAATACTGGGAACGAATCTAAAACCCGCTCCAACGTCATCATATTTATATACTAGATTCTTCCAAAAGCAACAATAAGATTAAAAATTAACCACATGGACAGAGTGTGGGTTCATTGCAATAGAGCCAATCTTTGGTGTTTTAATATAGATTACCAAAGATCGATCTGAGTATGCAGAGAGCCAAACTGCCTACTGGAAAGTAATATTCAAACATCAAAAGTAAGTATCTGCATAAAGCAATTTAGCTGAACATGTTGATATTCGTGAAAACAAGTTTATAAAATATCCATTATCAGAGGAAAAAGCAGAAGCTGGAGTGAGCAAAAAGGGACCATAAATCGGCAAGTAATTGGAGCCTCTCTTGAAGGTTACCATTTAACTACAAAACAGATTCCTTTGATATTGACTAATGCTGACCAATTTTTATAGTTGATCTCGTCTCGTTTCATTCATTTGGTCCATGACCTCCTTCTCTAAAGTTTTCACATTCACCTGGTGCTCTTTAGTCAACCTCCAAGCTTTGCACGTCACATATATTGATATGCGATCAGATATTCTAATAACGATTTTTAAAGACAATTTTTGAGACAAAATGTCAACAATATTGGCAACAAATCAAAGAGCTTACTGGAAGTCGGTACTGATGTTTGGATAACAAGTTCCAGAAATCATTAGTTCCACATAGACCAAACTTTGGAATCACTGGACCAAAGCAAGACCCCAGCGTTGCAATATCGATTACCAAAGACAAAGACATAGTCTGATGCTCCGGTGCGTCAAAATGCCACGAAAACTGGGAGGAATCTAAAATCTGCTAGAACTTCATCATATTTATATACTTACTTAATTTTCCGAAAAGCAGCAAGCAGAGAACAATAAACCAAATGAACAGGGTGTGTGTTCATTACAATAGAACACATTTTTGGTATTCTAATATGGATTACCAAAGACACGACCTTAATATGCAGAGAGCCAAAATGCCTATTGGAAAGTAATATTTAAACATCGGCAGGATCTGCATGAATCAATCCGGCTGAACATGATGATATTCATCAGAACAAGTCTTTAAAATATCGATTATCAGGGGAAAAATCTGAAGCTGGAGTGAGCAAAAATGCCACAAAAATCGACAAGGAATTGGAGCCTTCCTTGAAGCTTATCACTTAGGTATTACATTCCTGGACAAAATAGATTCCGTTGATTTTGACCAATGCTGAAATGAGCCAAAATGCCAACAAAGTATAAAATGTTTTAAAGCTCTCTGGAAATCAGCTTATTCCAGGCAGCAGCATAGAAGTACTGCGTCTGAAGATTATTTGATGAAAGCTCGTTAGCTGACGAAAATGGTTATATAAACTGCTATTATTGTGTTGCTTAGATGAAAGAAGATACATTTTCAGCAGTTTGAGGAATATAAGCCGTAACTGAGGCCAAAGCACCTGGAGCAGACCGCCACTTGACCAATAAGACGCCTAGTGCTAAGAAGAAACAGAGATGGAACTATATGGTAGTTTTGAGCTTCAGTATCAGCAGATTTTAAGTTCCTCGATGTCCACACCCAAATACTGCTTCAGCATCAGTGCAACTATTTCCATACTATAACCGACGTCTTTAGTAAGTCTTTGTACGACTAAATTTTAACACATTTTGCAGGTGAGGATATAACCTTCTCACTTTCAGAAATATTCACTTTATCAGAAGTTAAATCATCGTCGTATGGGGATACATACATAGGTCGGATGCTTGTGTCAATCAAAAGGCAACAGTGTAACGTCTGATCAACGTCATTGCATTACTACATTTTTAAAATCTATTAAATTTGGAACATTGCAACGTAGTAATAACGTATGTTTCATAGTCTTTGTTAAAAATTAGTCTAGTTTTGGTTGCTTGGCATCTGATTGGTAGTTGTATTAAATTTCCTGTGGGTTTGAGATGCATAATTACTTTTAATTATTTAACCATTTAAAAAAAATGTTTTTGGTTGTTCACGTATGTCAGTTGCCTGCAATTAAAGTAAAAAAATTCAAAAGTTAGTGGCGACCAAAGGAATATCGACCTTATTAGTTGCAATTTGCAACTGAAAGGCTGGTTTAGTCAAAACAAGCCATGATTCAGTCAGATAGTAGATCAGTCACGGTTCTATCTTGACCTACAAATTTGACTTCTGTGTAAAAGGATACGCATTTCCTGCTCTCTTTTTATACTTCGAGATGCATTATAGATATTTTAGGTACGTTTATTTGACTTTACCTTAACCAGTTTCCAAAAAAGTTTGCCAAGATTTCATTAGCGACTAAGCAACAATGCGATTTGGTAGGTACATTTTCAACAATTTTTCCAATAGAGACCAATCAGGTTCGTTGGAAAAGCCGCAAGATTACGTCGAATCTATGTGGATTAAATGTCGAATATCAGTAATTTCGGGACGTCAAAGTACATATCGGACGTAACAGACGACACAACGTCATAATAGAGAATGACTGTTCAAAAATCATTTGAACATGTGTAATGAAATTGATCAGTTGGGCGTCACTTGTAATGATAGCTAGCTCAGTCGCCAATTTGTAGCGAAAGTTAATTTATTTAATTAAGTATGGCATTGTGAGCTATTTTGTATGCATGAGACTCGTTTTAATTTTCCTTAGTACGTCCGTCGACGTTCTCTTATTAACAGAGATTTTTTTGTGTATGTGGGCGCCAGGGTGCCTAGAGACAATGCGAACTGGTTAAAGCAGATATAATCAGAAACTTGATTTACAATTTTAAGTTGAGCAAAAATTATAAATAACTACTGTTACTCAAGATATCCTTTTCTTTACTTTAACATATGAAATTAAAAAGAAATAATGACTGAAATTTAAAATTCAAAGGAAAATTATGGAATTACATTCCAATTCAGTGACTGTCGGTAAATCTAAATAAAAGATAACTTAAATTTAATGATAAATAGAAAACTAGAAGTACAACCTCTAATAACGAGTCTTATAACTCGAAAGTCCAAATAAGTAATTTCTACTACTTTTTATTTCGGCCCTTGGCACATAAGCGATAATTGAGCGTAATTGCGCCTCAATTAATTAAAGATAAAGATAAGATAATCATTATCTCGCATCGAGATAGAAATTTAGATAAAAAACCAGATAAATTTACACATGTGAGATTAACCTCTCATGAATGCAAATTATTGCCGGTACATCAGTGTTGAGACGAGACAGGGCGAGTGCTAATAATTATATGCTTGATGTAACAAATAAACTGAAAATTTAATTAAATAAGCCTGAAAAGAAAAAATATTTAAACCAGCAATACTATAAGGGAAAATTCGGAGAAGGTCTCTGAAAATTCAATTTACTACCTTTGCAGGAATATATAGAATTTACTCCGAGAATTCCCCCAATAATACTGTTTAATTTGAACGGAAATACGTAAAATAATGTGCGTAACCGCTAAACTATGAAATAATTACGTTCTCTGTAAATTTGGACTAAATCTCTTTAAAATTACATGAATTTGATTAATGAAAGACGCAAATATTCACCAATAAACCGATATTTTTACCCAACGGTCCCGACAATAATTAAAACTTATTGAAGATGTAAGCGAATTTAAAGTGGAATATAACAATGCTAAATTCTTGGTTTAGTCGAATAAGACTAAACGAATCATAAACAAATATTAGTTATATATTTAAAAATGAAAGAATTAGTTAATATACTGCAAGTTGAATTAAATATTTCAAGATTAAAAATCAGCGCTCACCCGTCAAGCGTCGCCACAAAGATAAACGACCTCGCTTTAAAAATTTAAGACGTTCTACAAATCATGCTTGCCGTTGTATTATTGGCTAATTTATATCATGTGATTAGCATTATAAGATCCTTTACACAAATAGTGCACTATATAAAATTCGGCCTCTCCTATTGGTCGATCCGCATGGCCCTCCGCTCGCTTCGCTCACTACGGGGGCTCAAGAAAAGAAAACTAACCAGGTGCTAACCCAAACTAACCGAATACATATCCAAAATCAAGAAAAAAACTGTTTAGAAACATATTCTAAATAAAAAATAAAAAAAAGCAACGGGGTTTGAACCCAGACCGTCCAGGTGAAACCCAACGATCTAAACCTCTACACCACGAGAGCTCTTGACATAAGTTGATTGCATCACGAAGACATACTGTAATACGAGATGGATCGACCAATAGGAAAGTTGATTTTTAAATAGTGCACTATTTGGGTAAAGGATCTTAAAATGCATGTGATTACTACTATAGATAGATCACGCAGCATCAAGCTATAGAAATACCCAGTATATATAGCAATCTATAGTAAATCAAATTAATTAATTGTAGATATAAAATAGCGTACTGAGCTTCCCAAAACAGCCAACCACACGAAATAAACCCATTCGCGAATAGCTGTCACTATTAAATACAGTAAGCCACAGTGAAATAAATCCACAAATTGTAGGTATAAAACAGCGTACTAGTATTTCTAATATCGTTACTTGCACGAAATAAACCTATTCGTGAATAGATGTCATTGGCAACTGAAATCCAAATATCGAAAATCATTCGTAATTGAACTGAATTTTTAATGTAGCGGAATAATCATATATTCCGTTACACATGTTTTAAAATCTAGCGATTTAATTCGTATTATATTAATATTCCACCGCACTGTGTATCGCATTCCAAACTATGCCTTTTAAAAACTCGCAGCGACGCTCTTATCGCCATCTCTTGTCACAACGTTCATTCATCATCAGTTTAACTAGAAGCAGAACTATTCGAACAATACAAACCATTTATTCAAAACACAAGCTAGGGTCAGCTACAAACAGAAACGCATCCGACCAATTACAGTGGTTCCTACAGCGACTGCCGTATACAGTCAATTTAGCATTCCTAAAATCCCGATCTACAATAATCGTATTTTATAAAAACTAGTCAGCTGATTTCGACCAGGTTTGTGTTAAAATTCATAATTTCAATTTAGACAATCGGTTATGTTGAGCTTTTGTATAACTTCTATATATTTACAATATCTGCCCTCTACGGAAGTGATATTTCAGGAGTGGTGGTAAGTTCACACGCCAAGGGAGAAGGAGCGAGTCCTCACCACTAGTGGCTAGGTCGCGCGGGTCTAAATCGTTCCCGACACGATTGTGTTATTTATTCGAGGAAACACATGCAAGCTGCTGTATATTTCGTAAAAAGTGCATCCAAAGTACGGGCACGTATTACAATAAGTAATATTTGACCTTTCGCATGGCACTCCGCTCGCTGCCGCTCGCTACCTGGGCTTAAGAAAAGGAAACTAACCAGGGGCTAACTGAAACGTAACCCAAGCCAAGACATACCTAAAATCAAGAAAAAAAACTGATTCCTAACCAAAACTAACACAAGACATACCCAAAATCAAGAAAAAATCTGTTTAGAAACTTAACCGTAAAAAAAATTAAAAAAAACAACGGGGTTTGAACCCGAGCCGCCGCCGATAGCCACAGAATTCAGACCCAACCATCTAAACCTCTAGACCACGACGGCTTTTGCTGGAAATTGATTGCATCACGAAGACATAGCGCGAATACAATCGCTCGAGTCAACGCCACATACACTAGATGGCGTTGGAGTCGTAAGAGAGAGAGGGAGGCGTGGCACGTCGCACGCAGTATTTCGTCATCGGGAACGATTTAGACCGGCACGACCTAGCCGCTAATGTCCTCACCTTCTTGAATAGACTTGTTCCTCGACTCTCTCCCCAGTAAGTCGCGATAGTACGCGCTCCTCGTGGCACTCGGCCATGGGAGTCTTGTTCCCCAACTCTTTCCCAATTAAGTCGCGATGGAAGTTGTTCCCTGATTCTCTCACAAGTAAGACGCTATGGTCAGCATTCCCTGTGGCATTCGGCCATGTAAGTAAACTCACTCGTTTACAGTCACTCTCTCTCTCAAAAGCCGAAAGGTAAACGGCGTTTTTGACACTCGGCCAATATTCTCTCTGCTTTATTATAATATAAAGTTTCCCATAAGTGCTATTTCCATTTCTCGCAGTGTAGCCTACCTATGCGTTCCAGCATAGCTTGCACACTTATATACTGCAAGTTACTCTGCAAGGTAAAATTCTTACTTGCAAGAAGGTGAAGTACATTATAGAGAAGCTAAGGAGAGACTTAGTAAATGTTTTTAAGTGACTTTCCCTGTGTTTAGAGATAAACTGCTCAATTTTTGAACGTTGCTCGTCAATTGGTGAATATATTGTATATAATAGCTTATTGTGACATATTTAGAAAATCGACCAAGATCGAATCAGCAACAATGACATTTAATCAATGTCGACCATTGACCTTAATATCGGGTTAGCGTCAACTTTCTGTTCTAATCAACGTTAAATTCCGAGGATCTTTTAACTTCATATAGAGGTACCAAAATTCATCTACAGCAGGCAATCGACCCTCCTTAGACGTCGATTTAACGTGCATGGTACGACGTTCCATCCAGGCATCTTTTGGAACGTCTATTCAACGTCGAATCACGGTTTATCAACGTTGCCTACCTGTAATCGGCGTTATAATAACTAGCTTGGGTAAGACGCGACGTTGTTTTGAGAGTACTAAATTACATACATTAGTTTATGGCTTTAAAGGGATTAAATAGAATAATCTAAAAAAGGACAGAGAAGTAGGTATTAAAGGTTCCGATAATTACAAGCATAAAATAATGTATTTTATTAACCAAAAATTTATTGCTTATAACACTCCTTTATTAATACATACTTACGTATATTTTGCGCATAATAAATGTCACTGACTTTCTCGCCTTAATAACAGAGATCGATAAATATAATTATATTACTGAGGCATAATAGTTGTACCCTATTCGAATAAATCTCTCATTGATGACAAGAAAATGTGGAATAAAAAATAGTCCGGCTTCGCTAATACCCGTAGCGTAAAGATCGTTACGTAAGAAATAGATAGAAATATTATAAACATAGATACATTATTGCATAGGCGTTACCCAATACCTAATAAAGCTCCTATCACGATGCATATGTCCGGGCTCGGTTGATAACATTTATATCTAACAATTAAGATCTCATTTTAAAACACTGAATGCATTGCAAAACACGGCTTTAATCGTTATTAAAAAGTGATAAATATGCGACGTCAGATGCAGTATAGAAGCCAACACTGTTTTGAAACAGAAACATTTAATAATTTCTATAAATTACGTAGTATTATGGAATCGTGTTCTATAAAGGTAAGAATAGAATTAATTTGACGTTGTTGGATAATAATTCGACGATATTACTAATTGAAAAGATACGAAGCGAATGGATGTTTTTAGCAAATTGTAGAGCACTTTGGTCTTTATATCGGTTATTATTATATTACAACGGTTTATAGCTTACTAGGTTAATAGGCCAACTACCTATAAACTGTTTAATTAAAACCAAGATTTTTTCCATACTACTTGTTCTATGAATTGAAGTTCCATTGACTTGAGCCAAGGATTTTACGGTTCATCCTTTCATTAAATGTTGGCTGTACTCTATATACAGAGTGTCTCTAAAAGGTCTGTTAGTACAAATTCCTGAAGATAAAGTATAAGGATCTGATCCTGTGTGAAGTTGTTGCATTCCCCATCGGGCGCCTCCCCAAGTGGAGGATAGAGAACGCCTCCCAGATATGAGTGGGACCGAGGAAATTAGATATTACAGGCAAACCAAAATCTAGCTTGGGAATGGGTAGCAGCATGTTCGGTACCAAATTGATACACATAAGAAAGAATCCTGGATTGAATCAACGATGGATACCGGAGGGCACGAATGAAGCAGTCTCCCTGGCATCAGCATTGCGATGGGAAAAGCAAGGGGGAATGATCCTATTAGATATCCCTAGTAGAGTCATCATGGTGGCAAGACATGAAATAGATAGGATCACAGATCATGGATATCAAAACTAAAAATCCGGCAGGGGAGGACCAGACGAGCCCTCTCAAGTCGTCATCCAGCGGAGTCCATGTCAATCAAATGAAGATGGTAAAATAAAATTGTTTAGCTCAAGGATTGGCACATGGAATGTCAGGAACATCTACCAAACTGTTAAGACTCATAAAAAATAATGATAATGAATATTAACACATTAGGAATAAGTGAAACAAGATAGACCAACTCAGGAAATTATTCGACAAACAGCGGCACAATATAATACTCCAGAAACAAGACAACCAATATGGGCACTGTGTGGCAATGATTGTCGATAAAGAGACCAATAGAGCAGTAGAAGATTTGGTCCCAGTCTCGGAAAGAGTAATGATATTTTAATTAAAGACTTCTAACATCAAATTAAGTTTGGTCCAAGTCTACGCTCCTACTGTCACGTAATGAGAAAGAGGAGACCGCTTATTAGAATTAAGCCTAATAATAATCACAAACACGTTCTTTAAAATAGCAGAAAAGCCGTTATATACATGGCGTTCTCCTGCTGATAATCCGGAAGAAATATTTAGAAATCAAATAGGTTATATCATAACCAAGAAAAGATCCTGCAAGCTCATTATTGCAGTGAAAGCATGTCTGATCGCAACCCAATAATCGCTAGCGTAACGCTTGCATTCAAACATATCAGGAAACACCAAAGAATCCCTAGACTGGAAGTAGAGAAACTAAAGAAACCTGCTACAAAGGAGAACCTCCAACAAAAATGCATGAAACATCGATAAATTAGATATTAGCACCAGTGATATTAACGAAAAATGGGACTCAATTCTCTCCCCACTGAGACGTGAAACGGGGTCATCGCTTAAACGGGGTCATCGCTTGTCAGATTTTCGATCCCAGGCTCTGTTGCAGATATATCGCCAAAATATGTTTATTTCCCCAAAATCCCCCCTTCAATTAAAGCCCCAGTCTCCCACATGGTCAAAGGTAGTCCCTTACGAGGCGCAACTACCATAAAAATTTCGACCCCGTAGCTCTTCCCGTTCTCACGAAATTAATTATTTTAGTTTTTCCTTGTCCCTCTCTTCTGGCCAATCGGGGAAGGGTACGGGGTCCAGTTTTCGTCCAGGACCCTCATATTACCCTGGCTACATGTCCTGAAAATATCAGCCCTCTAGCTATACTGGCACATGCTCCATTAAAGTGTTTCACTTTGATTTTCGTTTCATTTGATTGAAGTTTGACTTCAAAAAATTCAAAAAAACTCCGTAAAGAAAAAAGAAAGCTGGATCAGCGACAAGATATTAAACATAATGAAACAGCGAAGGCAAACCAAGAATACTGATATTAATAAATATAGAAAAATTATCAATGAGATCAGAAGAAAGATAAGACAAGCAACACAATCATAATTTGAAGGGAAATTCAAATAGATCGAAAATCTTCAAAGCAAATACGAGCTGGTAATAAATGGCAGGTTTACAGCAAAAGAACCATACTGCGACACCCTAGTCAACTCCCTTTTGCTTCAACAGATCCCAACTTCTAATTTAAGAAATGATTTTATGTTTCTGGCCTGAGGTAGAAGTAACATGTTCCAGATAAATAGATTCAATTTTTCTAATGAGAACGATATGTTCCTCCAAGACGTATATCGTATGATAAGTGTTTATTTTTCTCCGTCAGCACTGTTCTGTCCTTTTTACTGCCAAAGTAGATCCCTGTAACTTTCAAATTGTTCCTTGATTATTTTTTTAGCTCTGTTCTTCGTCTTTTTTGATATTTTCTCAATTTATTACGCTTCAATAGTTTTGACCCTTCAAAACTTCCAATTGGAAACACCGAGATTACTGCAACAACTCTAGTTCGATGCCAGCCTCTACGAAATGTCTGAAATCCAGTCCTCGAAGGTCTGTTCTTGTTACTTTTAAGTTGATGGACCATTTATTTGAAAGCCAAACTCAAGCGTTGAGCCTTCAGAAAATGCTTTTCGTTCACCGGGGATGCTCTAATTACTTTAGTTGCTATTGTCTGTTAAGTATTTTTGTCCTTTAGCTTCTCTTAAGCATTTCCAATGACCATTTTTCTGATCTTTTGTGTTTTGAATATTCTCGTTGTGTTCTAGGGACGAATTAAAATATGTTTGTTAACTCTTTTCTTGCTTCGACTTCTCCTTCCATGCGATTTTGTAATAATTGTTACTTTAACGTCAGCCTTTCAATGAACATTTTTTCTCTATTCAGCGTCTCCAGTGAACATTTTTAACTCTTTTCTTGCTTTGGCTTCTTCTTCCATGCGATTTTGTAATTGTCACTTTAACGTCAGCATCTCCAATGAACATTTCTCTCTGTTCTTTTGTGTTTTGAAAATTCTGGTTGTGGTCTAAGGACGAATTAAAATATGTTAACCCTTTTCTTGCTTTGGCTTCACCTTCAATGCGATCTTGTAATTCTCACTTTAACGTCAGAATTTCCAATGAACATTTTTTTCTGTTCTTTATGGTTCTGAAAATTCTCTTTGTGTTAACTCTTTATTTGCTTTGGTTCTTCTTCCATGCGATTTTATAATTGTCGCTTTAACGTCAGCCTTTCAATGAATTTTTTTTTCTGTTCAGCATTTCCAATGAACATTTTTAATTCTTTTCTTGCTTTGGCATCTTCTTCCATGCGATTTTGTAATTGTCATTTTAACGCCAGCATTTCCGATGAATATTTTCTGGTCTTTGATGTTTTCAAAATCGTCGTTGTGGTCGAGGGACTAATTAAAATTTGTTAACTCTTTTTTTGCTTTGGTCCTTCTTCCTTGCGATTTTGCAATTATCACTTTAAGGTCAGCATTTCCACCGAACATTTTTTTTTCTGTTCTTTGGTGTTTTGAAAATTCTCGTTTTATATGTTTAGTCTTTTTTTGCGTCCCTTCCATGCGATTTTGTAAATTGTCACTTTAACTTCAGCTTTTCAATGAACATTTTCTTTCTGTTCTTTTGTGTTTTGAAAATTCTGGTTGTGTTCTAGGGACGAATTAAAATATGTCAACCCTTTTCTTGCTTTGGCTTCTCTTTCCATGCGATCTAGTAATTGTCACTTTAACGTCAGCATTTCCAATGAACATTTATTTCTGTTTTTTATTGTTTTGAAAATTCTCGTCGTTAACTCTTTTTTTGCTTTGGTTCTTCTTCCATGCGATTTTGTAATTGTCTCTTTAACGTCAGCCTTTCAATTAACTTTTTTTTTCTGTTCAGCATTTCCAATGAATGTTTTTAACTCTTTTCTTGCTTTGGTTTCTTCTTCCATGCGATTTTGAAACTGTCATTTTAACGCCAGCATTTCCAATAAATATTTTTCTGATCTTTGAAGTTTTGAAAATCGTCGTTGTGGTCGAGGGGCGAATTAAAATTTGTTAACTCTTTTTTTGCTTTGGTTCCTCTTCCTTGCGATTTTGCAATTATTACTTTGACGTCAGCATTTCCAATGAACATTTTTTTCTATTCTTTTGTGTTTTGAAAATTCTCGTTGTATATGTTTAGTCTTTTTTTGCTTTTGCTTCTTCTTCCAAGCGATTTTGTAATTGTCACTTTAACTTCAGCTGTTCAATGAACATTTTCTTTCTGGTTTTGTAATTGTCATTTTAACGTCAAGATTTCCAATGAACATTTTTTTCTGCTCTTTTGTGTTTTGAAAATTCTGGTTGTGTTCTAGGGACGAATTAAAACATGTCAACTCTTTTCTTGCTTTAGCTTCTCCTTCTATGCGATCTTGTAATTGTCACTTTAACGTCAGCATTTCCAATGAACATTTTGTTCTGTTCTTTATTGTTTTGAAAATTTTCGTTATGTTAACTCTTATTTTGCTTTGGTTCTTCTTCCATGCGATTTTGTAATTGTCACTTCAACGTCAGCCTTTCAATGAACATTTTTTTTTCTGTTCGGCATTTCCAATGATCATTTTTAATTCTTTTCTTGCTTTGGCTTCTTCTTCCATGCGATTTTGTAGTTGTCATTTTAACTCCAGCATTTCCGATGAATATTTTCTGGTCTTTGATGCTTTCAAAATCGTCGTTGTGATCGAGAGAATTAAAATTTGTTAACTCTTTTTTTGCTTTGGTTCTTCTTCCTTGCGATTTTGCAATTATCACTTTAACGTCAGCATTTCCAACGAACATTTTTTTTCTATTCTTTGGTGTTTTGAAAATTCTCGTTGTATATGTTTAGTCTTTTTTTGCTTTTGCTTCTCCTTCCATGCCATTTTGTAATTGTCACTTTAACTTCAGCTTTTCATTGAACATTTTCTTCCTGTTTTTGTAATTGTCACTTTAACGTCAAGATTTCCAATGAACACTCTTTCTGTTCTTTTGTGTTTTGAAAATTCTGGTTGTATTCTAGGGACGAATTAAAATATGTCAACTCTTTTCTTGTTTTAGCTTCTGCTTCCATGCGATCTTGTAATTGTCCCTTTAACGTCAGCATTTCCAATGAACATTTTGTTCTGTTCTTTATTGTTTTGAAAATTCTCGTTATGTTAACTCTTTTTTTGCTTTGGTTCTTCTTCCCTGCGATTTTGTAATTGTCACTTTAACGTAAGCTTTTCAATGACCTTTTTTTTTCTATTCAGCATTTCCAATGAACATTTTTAACTCATTTCTTGCTTTGGCTTCTGCCATGAGATTTTGTAATTATTGTCATTTAAACGTCAGCATTTCCAATGAATATTTTTCTGGTCTTTGTCGTTGTGGTCGAGGGACGAATTAAAATTTGTTAACTCTTTATTTGCTTTGGTTCCTCTTCCTTGCGATTTTGCAATTATCACTTTGACGTCAGCATTTCCAATGAACATATTTTTTCTGTTCTTTGGTGTTTTGAAAATTCTCGTTTTATATGTTTAGTCTTTTTTTGCTTTGGCTTCTTCTTCCATGCGACTTAGTAATTGTCATTTTAACTTCAGCTTTTCAATGAACGTTTTTTTTTCTGTTTTTTTCATGAACTTTTTTCTCCTCTTCGCTGTTTGAAAATTCTCGTTATGTTCTAGGGACGAACTAAAATATGATCTCTTTTTTTCGTTTGACTTCTCCTTCCATGCGATTTTATAATTGTCACTTTAAAGTCAGCAGTTCCAATTAACATTTTTCTTCTGTTATGTGGTGTTTTGAAAATTCCCGTTAGGGTCTAGGGACGAATTAAAATATTTACACTTGCAGATCAAAATATCAAAAAGTTGTTCAACTTGGTTGTCTGAATTTTTTGGCTTCTCCAAATATTCTTTATTATGTACAGATCGGATGTTTTTCTTCTCAAAATTTTTGAACTTCCCGACACGTTTTTTTTATCAAATGAGAAATATCTTGTTTCACTACACTCGGGTCTTTGCCATTGTTTTGGACATTTATTAATTGCTTGTGCCATAAATATGCTCTAATAACATTGCTACTTTCGCTTAAATTATCTTGGTGCTACAAGTACCTCACATTCAATGTTTTTGCAAACGGCATAGTCTTGGTACTGGTGCTCACCCGCATTTACGCAGTTAAGCTCTGTTTAATATTTTTCGTTGATTTTATGAGTTTGGTTAGTATCTATTTTTAAGCAAGACACCTACGTGAAGAAAAAAATCAAAATAAATCACTCAGTTTGAAAAGTTGCTCAAATTTGACTTCAAATAGGCACCTGAAGATATTATCTTAGAAAGCCAACATTTTGTACTCCCAAAACGGCAACTTTTATTGGGAAAAAACACAATTTCGGCCCATCCTGGTATATACTAATCCAAACGAACTCAACTGCCTCAATAAAAGGAGCCGGAACGCTGTTTAGATACCCAGAAGGATGTCCAGGTCGTGCTAGGCGTTTCAATTTCTTCAAATTCAGATTGATAATGTTTGCACTGACTTCTCGAGGGCATTCGAGCGAGTCGTATCGACTTTAATACACTGAATTCTTTGGGATTCACGGAGAGTTTCGTACGATACTTAACAGGTACCTACTTTTTCTGCTCTTCGCCAGAACAAGGAGGACTGAGCCACTACGGCGTCCGACCCTCCTAAACCCACAACTAAATTTTGCAACTGAGGTAAAATACCTTGGGGTCACCTTCGATGCTAAATAATTAACCTGGAATCTTTATTACTTAAAGGGGGACTTTTGATTTTTTTAACATTCATTAGGAAAAAGGTGGTTAAAATACAACAAATTATATTTGTTATTTAGACATATTCTGGGGTAAATAGTTGACATGGAATATCAATGTGTGAGGGGTAAAAATACCTTTAAACTTATATAGCATCTTACCGCTCTTTTAAAAATTCAATTTCATGAATGTTGGGCCGCTACGAAGTTCAGTCATTTCAAGTTCATCCAAGTTTTATCAAGGTACTTACTTGTGGAAGCGCTGCCCTTTATATTTCGTAAGTGGTTTTTCCCGGTATACAAACTTTGAAAACAACAGATTAATCTCTAAACTTCAGGCCGAGCTAAAACTTTCCCAGCATATCCGCCAATAATTACTTAACGACATGGACAAAGCGATAATTTCAAGCATTTGCCTATTACGCGGCTACCCATTATTCTAATTAATGAGTAATTAAGTAATGCTAAATATTTTTTTAATTAAATATTAGGTCTTTAACTCGTTAGTCAAGTGCGTTCTTGACATTAGAAAAATACGAAGTTCGCGAATGAATAAATTAATAATTGATATTTTGCTAGTTTATTTTATCTCTTATCAGTTAAGAATATAAGCGGAAACGTAATATTAATTATGGGAATTTTTCTCACAATTTACAAGGTCTAGAATAATATAGCACTCATAATGCTTATTAATTAGAAAGTAGAAATATCCACGTAAAAAACATGCGTAAATGTTCAATGCGGGAAATATGCATAAGTATAGTGAATTCCGTTTATTAAAATGTTATGAATTCACATACGTTACGTAGACGTAATGCCAATACATTTTTTCTTCCCTCTTTTATATTAAAAATTTTATTAAATTATTTCGACAAGGAATTTGTGCCAAATTGAAACAAATTATTCCACCAAACGAATGCCGAATCTATAATTATCTATAACATGAAAAATAAATAGTTATTTTTCCGAAAAGCAGAAAACTGAGTCTGGCCAGCAGTAAAAATGCTAAAAGAACCTGAGATGAACAGCCCTATTGGATTTCGTGTCTGAAAGCCGTTTTGCGCCATCAGGGATAGTAGAATATTTTGCAGAATGGAGAAAAAGTGGTGCAACTTAAGCTGATTATATTTGCACCAGTAGAGGAAAGTTGTGTCATATCGGACACTTGAGTAAATAATTTTTTTTTATTATTTTAAAGGAACCAAATCCATGTTAAAATAAGTAACAAAACTCCGAAAAACAAAATAATATCAAAATAAATGGTTCATTCGGGTAGTACAGACATACATTCAGGCTCTGGCATGAGTCCCGATATAATGCAAGAGGTCCTTCAGAGACAGAAGCCTATGAATAATATAATGCTTTTCAACTTAAACCTAAATACTGATCAGACGGAGGAGCCTCAGGTCTCGTCTTTGCTAACCGCCGGCAGATTGTCGTAGGCAGATTTTTGAAGTTAGGCAAACCGAACCGTAACGGTCATAGATCAATCAGAACAGCATTGACTAAAACCAATGACGTATCGTCCATTAAAAAAAAAGAGGCAATCTTGTCGGATCCCATAGGGTTTATATCGAAGCGAATCTGTCTCCGGCACAACTAAATCACCTTCACAACGTGAAGGAGAAACTGAGGCACCGCCACTGTCGAGCCGATGGCGAAGAAAACCTTCTTTGTCTTTCAGTGCCTATTCGTCATCGGATGTTGGCGATCATCAGGGCTATCTGAACTTTGTTTAGAGCAGCTCTAAAAAGTACAGTTGTTCAAATATTGAACCAAGATCTTAAATTCTTCAGCCACGATATTCTTCTTCTTCCCGGTCCTTTTTTACCGAACACCTTCTCCCCCTGGATTATCAGTTGCAAAAGTTCATATCTTTCTCTATTTCTCATAATGTGCCCGAAATACTCCAGCTTTCGCTTCTTGATAGTTTTGAGAATCTCCACATCTTTATGCAATCTTTCCAAGACACTCCTATTTGTTATGTGTTCTGACCAAGAAATCCTTAGTATTCGCCGATACAGCCACATTTCGAACGCCTCCAGTTTTTTGCTGCTAGCCTCTGTGAGGGTCCAGGATTCGACCGCATAGAGCAGCACCGGAAATACATAGCAGCGGAGAAGTCTTATCTTAGTAGATAGCTTAAGGTCATGGCTTTTTAGAAGTTTAGCCATCTTTACGAACTGTGCTCTGGCTTTTTCAATGCGAACTTTAATCTCAAGTGAGTGATCCCACTGTTCATTCGTTGTAGTGCCAAGATATGTATATTTGTTAACCCTCTCTATTGCTTTACCATCTACCAGTAGTTGTCCTGTAGGTGTTGGATTTTTACTGATGACCATGTATTTCGTTTTATTTGTATTTAGACTTAGTCCGAACTGTTGACTAGTGGTTGTAACTCTTGACATTATTCCTTGTAGTCCTTGGAGACTGTTGGAGAATACTACCGTGTCGTCGGCATATCTGATATTATTTAGAAATTCTCCGTTCACCAATATGCCTTCATTTAGGTTTTCCAGAGCTTCATTAAATATTTCTTCGGAGTATAGGTTAAACAGCAGAGGAGACAACACACACCACTGTCTTACTCCTCTTTGTATTTTAATATCTTCAGATTATTCACCTTCAATGCGAATGGTGGCAGTTTGGTTCCAGTATAGGTTTGCTATAATTCTTAAGTCTTTGTTTTCCAGACCAATCCTCCTCAGCACTTCAATTAGTTTGTCGTGTGGGACTTTGTCAAATGCTTTTCGGTAATCAATATAGCAAACATAGATGTCGCAGTTGACATCTCTGCATCTCTGGAAGAGTACTTGGATACAGAACAAAGCCTCCCTGGTCCCCACTGCATTTCTGAATCCAAATTGAGTTCGTCCTATGTGTTGTTCGCAATTTTTGTATATTCGCTGTTGCAGAGTTTTTAAGAAAAGTTTCAATAAATGGCTCAGAAGAAAACTTAGTTATCAAATATTCCAATGGTACCCCCTCAATTGCAGACAAAACAGCAAAAAAACTAGATAGTTCCTTCTGTGCTTCTCCCAACGACATCACATGCTGTTTCCAAAACGAACGATTTTTATAGTGCCGTTGCTGCTTGTACCTACGATATCGTTCCTATTACAGAATCATGGCTCCGACCCGATATATTAATCTGTTTGGTTGATGCTTTGCGAGGCGGTGCGGTGGCATGGCGTTCTGATTGGATCCTCCGACAAATTTGCTTCCGAACAGTTGAATCATTCGAATGTTTTTGAAGGAGCTCCACTTATTGACATTTTAGGTTGTAAGCTAACTATTAATAATTATTTTATATTATATATATTTATTGTTTACATACCTCCTTCTACTAACGATATCCAGATAGAAATTTTCCTGGAGGCTTCTTCGTGAAAAGACATAATGTTGAGCAAAAATTTAATAATTCTTGTAGACTTCAATATTCCCTCTTACACTACAAACCTTCTTCCCAATTCTAAACATAGACTTCTGGCTGGACTCAGTGAAATACTTAACCTTCGTTAATATAATAATATACCTAACATTAGCAACCGCTCTTTGGATGTAGTTTTGGCCAACTTTAAAACTTGCCTGCAAAAAAACGACATACCACTTGTTAATGAAGATCCATATCATCCATCCTTATTGATCAATTTTCAAGCGTCCCTCCCTCACATAGCCAACTTTCCCGTAAACAATGATGATCTACCTCAATATAATTTTAAAAAAGCCAATTTCCCAGCTATGTGTGAGCTAATGTCGAACACTGACTGGTCACCTGTTCTAAATTGCACAGATGTCGGTAACTCATGTCAGAGTTTTTATGGCATTCTAAATACCATATTCGCTACCTGTGTACCACTCAAGGTGCCGCGGCGTAGACGCCCTCCATGGTTTAACAACATTTAACAGTGACAATGTATTCAAAAAACAAAAGGCCTATGGTGACTTTAATACTCATAAATCTCCATTTTACCTCGCCAGGTACAAATCTTTGCGCAGCTTGATTAAATGAAGCGCGACAAGGCTTGCAGGGATATATATCTGGCGTGCATAGACAAGCATAACTTGTTATCCCTCACACTTCTGGCCTTTTATTCAAAGCAAGAGAGCTCAATCACGTGTTCCAGCTACCATGAAAGACACTAATCACTCTTACCACGGACCCCAATATGTCGTTTTGGCTTTTTCCAACTATTTCCAAAGTGTGTACAAAAACTCCCACCAACTTGCAAATATTGATTTGTTGATGCAGTATTCAAAAAACATAGATGATTATAGAGTTCAAAAAACTTAAAAACAAGATCACTTCTGGCCCAGACGGCATCCCAAGCTTCATTGATAGATACTGTTCCATCGTTTTATGCGAGCCACTTCAATCTGATCATGGAACTTGGGGGTTTGTCTCATTCATAAGAAGGACGATCCAGCAGTTACTAATCATCCTATCTCCAGCCTATGTAACTTCTCCTAAATATTCGATATTATCCTGCACAAATTTATCTTCTCAAAGATCAAAAACAGGCTCTCCGTCGAGCAACACGAATATTTCTCAAAAAGGTCGTGTATCTCTAATCTGTTTTCTCTCTCGCACTGTGTCGGCCACACTGTCAATGATAGCAGCCAAGTCGCCGTAATCTACACGGACTTCCGCAAAGCGTTTGATTAGATTGATCATTATGTATTATTACAAAAGACATACAGTCTATTTGGTTTTTCAAAATTATTAGTGGTGTGGGAGGGGGGGGGGGGGTTGAGTGATTTTCCGTGGCATTCATGCATAACATTATCGAAACTAAACGACCTCTTATGTGAGATTTCCAACTTGCCTCTTGCCCTTAAATCAAACGATTTTATTGGACAGTTGAACCTCCAGTCTAGTTCTAAGAGATTGCTCGGCATGACAATTTGTTAATGCATAATAAAAATATTCCCCCGGCCAGCCCTTTGAGTTTTATTAAAAGGATGTTGAATTTTCAACGTTTCAGTCAAGTCAAAAACCATCCTACTCAGTGAGAATTAATCTGCTGTCTAAATCGTGCGCGGCAAGTCGTTTACCATACTCTTCTGGGAATGTTTGCGATGTCTTCGTAAATCTGGAGCTAATTTGATTGCTTAGCCACGTCTGATATCCAAAGAAACTTTTGGGAATGCCATATCTGTCTGAGACAGCTCTAAATGAAAGGATGTTACTTAATAGGTTTGTTCTAGCTGCGATTTAAACCCAAACCAAACCAAATCCAAGCCAGCGGAGTTTGCGCAT
>MU182915.1:88470-129590 GCA_016904865.1 Pissodes strobi
AAAGTTGAATCAAGTTCCTGTTTTAGGGCACGCGGGGTATTTTCCAAAGGTAGAAGGGTACAATAGTGTAATTATCAATCAATTTCTTATATTAGATACTGTTTGAAAAGTAAAAAGGAAATAAACCTATGATTAATACATAATCATATTCGGCCAAGTCAGTCAGTTGTATCAATGCTAATTTTTTAAACTATCTTTTTTCCCTATAGGAAACAATTCCAGTATATTTCAATCAGCTGCCTGGAGGCACCTCCTTGAAAACGTTGACGTTTTTGAGAGAGTCGACAAAGGGCAATTTTAGGAAGTACGATTATGGACCTGGAAAGAACATATTCCTATATGGCAGTAGAACACCGCCTGAATATAATATTAAAAATATCACGGTGCCTATATATATTATTTATGCCAGAAGTGATTGGGCTACAACGAAAGAGGTAACTAGGATTTATGTTTATTATTTATTTTTAGTTTGATACAGTGGATGGCGAATGAAGGTTTGGCGACAATAGTTTACGTTATAAGCTAAGCTATAGGGGAAAGAATGATAATAAAACTCACATATTTCTATGTTTTAATCGCAGCGATTATACTTGAAGTTGGATTTAGATGACCTTTCATTAAGTTAATTCGTTCAATATAAAGCTTAGATCTAGTTTCATCAGGGCTAGTCAGGGAATAGAATCAGCGTAAGCGTAAGTTTTTTTAGGTAAAGGAGGACAAAAGTGTCGTAGGCAAATTCGAAAAAAAATTGGGTTAGTTTTGACAAGGTGTATGAAAAAAAAATCAGTAAGAACAGGGCTTATTTGAAACTAGTTAGAATAGAAACGTATTTAAATGAAATACTAATTAATTAGTATGTTTTAATTATGTACATAATTATGAAATTGATACAAAATGAAACAAACGACAAAAAAAGTGATGCACCTAATTTTGGTTGCAAATTTAAAGCTTTGCCATTTCTGAACGAATTGACAGATTTTTATTTTTATTTGCTGGTAGGCAATTCCTTTGTCTTTCAAAAAAAAATTAAGAGGTGAAATTTTTTTCAAAGCCTCCTGGATGGTAGCGGAAAAACTAAAACCATGTTTTTTTCTTAATTTTTGACTCACCCTGTGTGCTAATCAAGTAATGGTATAGAAAATGCTTACAGTCTGTATGAAAGACGCTTCTTTTACGAGCATTTTGTTTTTTTATTCATTGATTTATCTCTAAAATTGTCCAAATTACAGGTTTTTTGCTGAAACCTTGCAAATTACCAACTTTCTGAATTTATCGAGATAAGGTTTTCTAGTGATATAAACTGATACGACTTTTAGAAAGATTTTTTTTTAAACAGAAAATTATAAACTGAGGTAACTGCTTAATACCGTGTAACGCCTCCCCTAGCAACTCTAAGAGCTTGTAATCTACGCGAAATTAGGTTTCTTCTCGTTTCCATAGATATACTATCCCATTCTTCCACTAGTGAAAGGTTTAATCAAAATTTAATAACCAAATGTGATAGTTTAATGGTGGGTCGGCTATAATGTGGCGAGGGATTTCAATGAATGGAAAGACACCCCTTCATGTTTTTTGAACTCTATAGAACATTATTTGTGGGATGAATTATGGAAAAAGGTACGTTCTCGCGAGAGGCCTCCAGAAAGTCTCGCAGAAATGGCAGATGCATTAATGGAGGAATGGGATCGTATATGAATGGAAGTGATAAGAAACCTAATTTTCAGTATGCCGCGTAGATTACAAGCTCTTAGAGTTGATAGGGGAGGCAATATACGGTTTTAAGCAGTTACCTCAGTTTATAATTTTGTGATTAATAAAAATCTTTCTAAAAGTCGTATGTAGGAAACATTTTCCCGATAAATTCAGAAAGTTTGTAATTTGCAAGGTTTCAGCAAAAAAGCTGTAATTCAGACAATTTTAGAGATAAATCAATGAATAAAAAAACAAAATGCTCGTAAAAGAAGCGTCTTTCATATAAAGTATAAGTACTTTGCATACCATTACTTGATTAACACGCAGGGTGACTCAAAATTTAAGAAAAAAACTTGGTTTGTGTTTTTCCACTACCATCCAGGAGACTTTGAAAAAAAATCCACTTCTTTTATTTTTTTTTTGAAAAACAAAGGCATTACCTACCAGCAAATAAAAATTAAAAATCCGTCCATTCGTTCAAAAATGACAAAGCTTGAAAGTTGCAATCAAAATTAGGTGTGTCAATTTTTTTGGAACTGAGTGTATTAAAAGCTTCAGCTTTTAACTTAAATTTATACTTTTTTAACTTTCAGCAGCATCCAAGAGTTTTTCATTCGATTAAATGATTTCATAAAACTCTAAGCAATTGCCCTCGGAATCAACAGAGACACTCAGTTCCGATCGTGGCATTCTCACGATTTTTATTATCGCATTTCGCTATTTTTTGAATTTTAGAATATTCTGGTGCTAAGGGAGAGGACATCTGGGTTCAACGGAGGACGGTTGGCAGCCCTAGGTGTGCCAGTAAAATTGTTCATACTAAAAAAAAATTTCAAACCTTATTGCACACATGTCCACCTTTCATTTTCTTCAAAGAAGGGTTCCAACAGAATAGATTATCTTTGTCTGTTGTTGGAGATTTGAGTGTTCGTTAAAACCTTCGTGAGGGCTGTAGCTAATGGATTTCATCATTTGGGTTCACTCTTAAGTAGAACAATATGGTAACATGACGATAAGTTAATATTCGTAGTTCACGGTTTGAAATAATATATTTGACAAAAGGCAAACTTCAACAACCAAAATCCCTATCTGGAATCTGGAATCTGGAAATGGTGTGAGGGTGGCCTTGAAAGGCCACAGTACTTAGGTCCCATTGGACTCCCTTTTCGTCCTCCCTAGGTCACCCAATCCGTCTAGACCTTCGCCAAGCCTAGTTGCCCAAGGAGGCTGTTCTGAGAAAAGCCATGATTGGCCATCGTTCTCCCAAAATGGATTCCCTTAGTTCCTAAGCAGCGTCGCAATTGCAGAGCAGATGCTCTAGTGTTCCGCCCTCCTATTCACAGCCTCTATATAGAAGTGTCTCGCATAATCTCATTATGTAGTGATGTTTGCTTAGCTGGCAGTGTCCAGTCAAAATCCCCACCTTAAGTCGTAGGTCCTTCCTTGACATACCCAGGTATGCCTTTGCTGCAGACTCATGACTCATTGAGGTAGCTTAGTAGCTTCCTGGCCAGTCGACAGTTAGTTAGTTGTCTTCCTGGGTGATCTTTTTTATCATATGTATCAATATCGCGATAAGTAGCTTTGAACGACCAGCTCCTATAATGTTTGAACCTTTCTAGCCAATTTGTCCGCTAGTAGACATGTATTTATAATGTTATAATTACAAGAAAATTTTAATAATGTTTTTTAAGCTTAACATTCATTCCCATTGTGCATGCCCTTTAACCCATCACACAGATATTCTATTTTTGCGAGCGGCATCCTCCAGTGAATTGTGACATTCTAATATTCACCTGGCTGTAAGTTTATAACTTTTCAGGGCCAGTAGTGCTTGTCTACTGTCCGTGTAGATTTTAATAGTCTTGTCCTCGGAATTCCTGCGAAGAATCTCGTTTGTGGCTATGAATATGGCAGCAAGTTCAGACTGATCTATGCTTACGTGTTCCTCCACATACCTTTTGAGTTCAACTCGAAAGCTTCCGAAGCAAATTCCACAACCTGCTCCTTCCTGGGTTTTAGAGCCATCCACGAAAATGTTACCCGCACCTTCGGTTATAGGCCTATTTGGTTTTATTTGTACATCATATAGTTTGTCGAAGACAAACTGTAAGAAATGCTGTCTGCGCTGGCCTGCAGCAGTGGTAATCTTCTATCTCTTCCCACAGGTCTAGTCTCTCCAAATTCTGTGATGGGTTGCATACCAACGACCCTGAGACTTAGCAATGTAGTCAGAGCCACCTCTTTTAGATAAATATCTGAGGCCGGCCAGCACAACATTACTTCCATGGCTCTGGTTGGGGTTGTTCTCATAGCTCTCGTTATAGTTAGGCAGGCAAAGTACCTCACTGAGCTTAAGCATTGCCGTTTTTTGTTGACTCTTGGATCATTAAACTGCGGCTCCATGGGAAATCATGAGTATATTATAGCAGTATAGATCCACATTACGACCCTGGGTTTCATCTTCCAGGTTTTTCCCATGGTCCTGAAATGCATGCTTTCTTTTTTGTTCTAAATGAAGATTCCAGGTTAATTTAGCATCGAAGATGATCCCAAGGTATTTTACCTCAGACGCAAAATTTGGTTGTGTATTAGGAGGGTCAGAGGCCGTAGTGGCTCCGTCCTTCATTTTCTGGTGAAGAGCACCATCTCCGCCTTCCCGGGGTTTACAGTCAGGGAGTGCTCTCCACACCACTCTTCGACTAAGCGAAAGGCACTCTGCATACGATCTCACAGAACTCGTCCGAACTTTCCATTGGGCAGTATCGTAAGATCGTCTGCATATGTATTGGTGTAGTATCAATCTAAGTTGAGGTGATGCAAAAGGCTATTGATAACAAGACAGTGGCGAAGGAACTCCTGCCTGCGGGCAGGCTCTGGCAATGGTGCCATTCACTACAATGTCTTCCATTTTACTTGCACGCGTCTCTTTAAGAGCATGTTCAAAATCCAGCCACTAACAGCCCCTGCTTGTTAAGGCTGCATTGATTTTTCCATTTTATTTTACTTTTTTGTGACCGAACCGTATGTAAATTCAAAATTCTTTAGTCCAGTACCGGGCAACGTCAATGGCATTTTCTTCGGCGTTCCATAAATCATCCAGGGTACAAGTATGAGGACAACGTCTGCATGACAGCAGGTGCTCCATGTTTTGGGTTTTGCCGCATTCACAGTAAAAAAATGTCCTCGTTGTTGATTAGCCCCCACTTAGCTTTCTTGGTCTTAACAGGGGCAACTCCTCGTTCTGATGCGGTTGAGGGATTTCCAGGTGACCCAATCAAGGTGTCGACCAGTGGGGTTAGTGTTCTTCTTTAAGTGGATATTCAGGAGGTGGGTCCTCCGGAACCACTTTCATAAAACCTTTTCGAGATCGGAGTCTGCTGGGTCGTTGGAACTCACCAAAAAGCGGGTGACGCTCGTCGAACATCTGTTAGAACTTCTCAGTGTGCGGCGCTGTGATGGGGCTGCGAAACCAGAGGCTCTGTAAAGTCGGAAAGATTTGTAGCTTTCATACACCCAGTTACTATTCGGCACGTTTCGTTTAAAGCAACTTCAACTTGTTTCACATGACTCGGTCTATTCCATACGGGGCAAGCGTATTCTCCTGTCGAAAAACACAGAGCCCGCGCGGCTGTTCTTAGAACCGGACGGCAAGCGCCCCATTTACTTTCAGTTAGCTTTCTTAGGCACGGGAGCATAATATATACTCTTTTAATACATTGGCCTTCCAAAGTGTGGCTAGTGAAACATATATCAGGGTTATATCCACGTTTCCAGATGTTGCTATGGAAAGAGTGTGGGAGTTTGGTATCGTGGATAAGAGTAAGATGATTTTTCCAAAGATGGTTTTATCAAACGCACACTTAATATCAATAAATACACCATAAATTCCTAATAGATTAAATGAGTAAATTAATAATAAAACGAATATTTAATTCTTATAAGCTGAGACAACATATGATATTGGCCCAACTATTTTTAAGAATTGCTGAAGAAGAGCTGGGAAATACAGTCGACATAATATTTTAACTAATTAAACAAACAAGTTACATTATATTAGTATATAAAATTTGCTTGCATTTTCAGGACGCTCTATACCTGTACAGAGAGCTACCGGAATCCATAAGGGCAGGCATATACGGAGTCGAGAAACTAAACTTCAATCACAACGACTTCTTCTTCGGAAGAAATGCCGACGAATTGGTTACGAAACCGGTAATGCAAATCATCGATTCGTTTTTGAAGAAGCAGCAACAACAACAAAACAGCACTCAACAGAATGGAGTTAATAGCTTAGGTCAAACTAACAGGACTCAGTGATCGCCTTAAAATTATAATATAACAATTTTATTGCCATGACCACCCAAGGGTTGATCAGTGATTATTATTAGAATATTTTCTAGAAGTGTGCGAATGTCCTTATACAGGCTGTGCCAAAATGATGGTGCATAATAATAATATTAAATTTTAAAATTCATAAAATATTTCCTCCAAAAAGAATAATTCCCAAATATCATTCAAACGATTTAGGAGAAAGATTTGAGTAATTTGTTTAAATTTATACGGTGGACAAATTTTTACTTCCAAAATTGTAATATTTAGGCACGGTTGTTATAGTTAGGGGGGAGAAAGGGCGACGAAGCTCTAACGTTTAGATTCAAATAAATAGTGTCATATATTTTTATAGACAAGTCAAGGTATTAATTATGTCTAAATATATATAGTTTTCAAGGGACAAGTGATCTTCAAGAACCATTTATTTCAAAACATAAAAGTAAAAGAGTTATTCCATGACACATTAATCGTTTTTATTTACGTTCATCTTCTTGGTTCCGCGGCGTAGTCATAATAGAGCCATTGTTTCCTTAAAAGCAAATTTCTTAAAGCTGAAAATTTCAGACGTGCTCTAATACAATATGCAACGAAAACTTTACACGTCGATTTAAAATGAAAATCTGGAAACAAGGCCTGACTTGTCAATTATTGATTTTGAGGGAGACATTTTTTTTATTGCATTGGCATCCCTTCGACTTCCTCCCCAAAGCAGGGAAGATAGTTTCCTCCAAAATTTTTGATGAGAAGGTGGTGTCAAGTGATACCTCATCCAGCTTGAAGCAGCTGAAAAAAAGTCTATTGGCGTCAAATCAGGTGACCTTGCTGCCCACCCAATTTGTCAACTTCTTCCAACAAATTTTGGGGAAAGTTTTCAAATAAAATTTGACACGAATTATTTCATGGTCTTCTTCAACATTTTTCTATTATTTATACGAGGTCTGGAGGAACAGTATTCTCCAGTAATTCCAGAAAAGGGACCAATTCATTGATCTCCGTAGATACCCGCCCAAACGTTTAATTTTTGGAGGTGCTGCGTATGTACTTCATTAGAGACTTTGGAGTTTCCATCGGAAATGCAGATGTTTGAATTATTTTTAATAGTTACACTCATCACTTCACAGAATTGGAATCAGCGATCAAAATGATAATCGTTCAGTTGTTGGCCAAATCGTATTTTGAAAGGATGAAACTTATTTTTATTTGGGACTTCTTGGATTTTTGTACGTAACACATCAGACACCTCGGCCAATTTCCTAGTACTAAGCGTGGGATTCACATCTGCATGATTTAAAACAGCAACTTCTCTCCTCTCATCCCTTCCATATTCTTTCCTTTTATTGCCTATTGAACCTGTATCGTCAAATTTGGCACCCAGTTGTAATACGTCAACTTTTCTGGATGTCATTCGTTGAGCATAGTGACGGTTACTTGAGCATTGTCGTTATTTACATAAAAAATGGAATAACCATTTTGATTTTACCAAAAATGAACCATTTTGCACCGAATAATTTGACTAGAGTTTTTTGGGTAGGTAATGAAACTTCATAGAGAGGGTTCTTCCGACCTAACAACTACCTCTTGAACCATTTCCTGAATTATTACACTTGGTGTAAAATCCAACTGTCACACTTGGTATTTCACAGCAGTAGCAGTGCATTTTCTTAGGTTTGGCACAGTCTAGGTTGAGCTGATCTTCTTTCCTGCAATTCCAACATGTCAATTTAGGTCTGTTTCTATTTGGAATTTGATGAACAACATCGACTCAACTAGATAACGGACAGGAGTCAGAGCCTGAGGCGAAGCCGGATTTAAGTTCTACGCATTTTTGCGTCATTTTTCTAGCAGGAGGCATATAAGCTTTAGCTATGCTCTCGTGCTGCTTATTGATTAAAAGGATCCTGGTCTCTTTTTTACAGAGAAGTATTAAACATATTTTGAGGCGTTAAGCGGAAGATTTGATATTAAATCACATGAGCAATGTCATATGTGAACTGTCATTTATAACACTAACCTGTCTAAATCTATAGACATACTTGTATCGGACAGTTGTCAATAGGGCTATAGAGAGCTTTATTGCATCTTTATATAGGTATGTAGGTATATAACGGATATAACTCACGTGACATAATTTTGACAGACGTCAGAGATTTCTAAATAGTAAACCTTCCTCCGTGGGATGCTGAATGTTCCAAATACGTTCCAACCCTGCCTTTTATATCCCGCAAGTTCCACGCAATACACATGTATTTAAAGAATTAAATTCAAACTTTAACCTCTAGATTGAGACCTTACTAGTAAATCCACATCTTTAAATCTGAATTCAAACTCTAAATACCGAATTTAGAGCCTAAGCTCTGAATTCAGACATAAATTGTTGAATTTATATTTTTAAAAGTCTAAATTTAAAGTCTAAATTTGAACTTTAAAATCTGAATTTAAACTTTAATATCTTAACTCAGATTTTAAACCCTAAACTTAGGTTCACAATTCACAACTTTTACTCTGAATAATTTTAAATTCAAATTTTAAATCCTGAATTTAAATATTACACTTTTCCCAGTTCAGGTATGAATCTCAAAATCCAAAGATTCGGATCTAAATTCAAAATTTTAAGTGTACGTGCAAACTTTAATCTCTGGTCTCAGACTTTAAACTCTGAGTTAGAACTTTAATCTCCTGATTCACTCAGCGTCAAAACTCTGAAGATCGAATCACGAAATTCATACTCTAATTGTCGGATTCATATTTTTAACCGTCAATTCCGATTTTAGATTCTAAATTCCACCCTGAAAGTATGAACGCGAACTTTAAAATCTGATAGCAGGCTTTCCTGAATTCCGATATTAAACTCTGGATTCAAGCTTTGAACTCTAATGTTCAAATTCACATCTCTAACTCTAAATTTACGTTTTAAAGACTGAATTTAAAGCGTAAGCGTAAGCCTTTAACTGTTGAATTCAGATTTTATATAATAATTTTTTTAAATCTGAATTCAAGCTTACTTTCTTCAATTCAAATATTACCATCTGAATTAAAAAACTAAACTCAGAATTTAGCCGTTATCGTCTGAATTCGAACTTAAACATCTGGATTCAGATCTTAATAATCGAATTCACATCTTTTACTCTAAATTCAAATTTTAAAGTCTGAATTCAAATATCACGCTATCATTAATTCAGATATTAATGCCGAGATTCAGCATGCAAACTTTAATCTCTGGTCCGAAACTTTAAACTCTGAATTCAGACTTTTATCTCCAGATTCACACCATTAGTTCTGAATCGATAGTCTGAAGACTGAATAAAACCCTATTCTCGGAATTCAGACTTTAATGGTTGAAACCACAATTTAGATTTTAAAGAATAAATTCAGACATGAAAGTATGAATTAAATCTTTGGAGCCTAATATCAGATATTCTTGAATTTAGATTTTAACGTTTGAATTGAAACGTTAGGCTAATTATGCCTTTAAAGTTTGAATTTAGACATCTCTGGATTCAGACTTTAAACTCTAATATCCAAAATCAAATATTTAATTCCCTAAATTCAAACTTTAATTGTAAAAATTATATTTTAAAACCTGAATTCATATTTCAAAGTCTAAATCTCTTAATTCACACTCACTACAGATTTTAAAGTCTACATTCAAACTATGAATTCATACTATAGTTGCCGAATTCACATGTTTAAGTACGGTTTTAGACTCTGAATTGGGATTTCAATCTGCGAATTTACATCTTTAACTCTGAAAATGTCAAAATCAAAACTTTAAAACCTGAATTCAAAATCAGGATTTCCTCAATTCTGGTATCAACTTTGTAATTAAAAAACTAAACTCTGAATTTAGCATTTTTATTCTACATGCTAATTTTAAACTCTGGATGTTAAATTCTTCATTTAGACTTTAGTATCCGCATTTAGATCTTCAACTCTGAATTAAAACACTCAAGACTGAATTTAGACCTTAATCTCGAAATCCCGACTTTAATGGTTGAATTTATATATTTAATCCTGAATTCAGATTTTATATTTTAATTCAAACTCCGTGTAAGACTTTATTAAATTCAGAAACTATTGACTTCAAACGTTAAATTCTAAACTCAGCCTTTAAGGCCTGAATTCAAAGCGTAATCGCTAAACTCAGATTTTGATCCTGAATTCAAACTCTGGTATCTGAATCTTCGGCTCTGACTAAAGACTAATTTTTTTGCTCTGAACTAAGACTGAAATTATTGACATCATATTTTAATCTAAATTTAGATTTTATTGTCTGAATTCTAACTTATCTTCTTTAATTTAGATATTAACGTCCGAATTCAAAATTTAAACTCTGAATTCAGATTTTAATATCTGAAATAAGGTTTTAATCACCGTGGAGACTCTGAATAAGCTGAAGAGAATATTCCTCTTAGATTCAGATGTTAACGCCTGAATTGAAAAATTTAACTCTGACTTCAGCATATAAAGACCCAGAAGGTCGTCTTTTTGCCAAAGAAAAGTATCGATCCTTCATATTCGAATTTGGGGGTTGTTCTTCCCTCCGCTACTGTAAAACATATTTCCCCCTCAAATCGAAAAACGACGAGCCTGAACTTTTTTCTATATTTTCATTTTAAATATTGAAAACTGGGTTGCAGAGTTTTCGTTCGGGCGTTGACAAAATGTACGAATTTATTTCGTATTATATTTTTCTAGTGCTGACCTACGCTTTTAATGTCAGCTACCAAAATTTGTCAACATTGTGTGAAGAGAACGAATCAGCTCTTCAAATGCGTGACACTATTTCGGTAAGCCTATATATTTAAGCGTCAAACACATCACAAGTAATAAATATTTTTCTAGACGCAAGTATTTTGACTCTTCTAGAGTGAAGCTCGTGGGATATTTATAGGGTTAGGTATTTTAATAGAAATAAGTATTTCAAATAAATTTGCTCACCTTGGTATAGGAAAAACAGAAAAATCCTGTTTCGCTATATCATATTATATTAATTCTACGTATCCTTAAATATTATTTAATTTTCAAAATTGTAATATTATCACTGTTTTGAAATAGTTCTGTCTTTGTATTATTTTGTACATAAACTTATTTATAGTTTTGTGATAACATTGGGAAAATAAACGTGTAAAATTATAAGCTTGTATTTTATTCAGTGTATCTTTATTTCTGAGTACTCTCAAATTTGACTGATTATTGAAAACATGCGCCATGAATTCTAAAATGTAATGCTAAATGCCACTGCCCAATTAGTATAGTCTATTCAGAAATATTTGACAGCACGCAACCTCAATTATACCATACAAAGCACGTGCAAAGACTATGAAAACGCAGTCAACCATAAAAAAGTCATTTAATAGTAGTATACAATAATATTTAATTACTTTATTACTTTAGTAATCTGGGTGATATAAGTATAAGCTTTATATGAAAGCAACTACATTTTTTAGTTAGGAATTTAGTATCAACATATGGCAGGAGTTATGCGTAATTTATAGACTCTTAAAAGAAGAAATGACATAAGTGGTTTAAGCTCTCCTAAAAAATCTGCAGAGAGGAAATCACTTCATTTTGATGATGAGACCTGCAGTGTGATAAGAATAAAAGTTGACTAGTTTTCATTTTAACAAGGAGTTTTCAATCAAAGACAAAGTTTAAATTAAGTATTACACAAAATAAATTTTACATCTAAAAATCAAAGGCGAAAACAAAGTGGAAATATTGTCTTGGAGAAGACAGTATTTGAGTGATTTTCGTTGGGTTTGGTTAATT
The DNA here is from genome assembly GCA_016904865.1 of Pissodes strobi. Taxonomy (NCBI): domain Eukaryota; kingdom Metazoa; phylum Arthropoda; class Insecta; order Coleoptera; family Curculionidae; genus Pissodes; species Pissodes strobi. The sequence continues at coordinate 100,267 of MU182915.1, forward strand.
TGGGATAGTTGTTTTTGGCATTAATCTCAGGTTTTGACTAAACTAGGCTGCTTACAAACTATCTTAAATAGAAGAAAAAAACTTTATTTTATTTTCTGTGTAGAAATCAATTTAAAAACAATAGGCTTGCGTTTTGTAAAATTTTATGACTTATTTAATTAAGACTCTTTGCATATTATATTAAATAAAAATGGAGAATTAAAAGACGAATTCAATGATATGTTGCAACCAGCCTTAAGCGTTGAGTGATAAATATATAACCTTACTTGTTAGTTACTCATTAGGCGGTCCATATGCCAGGTTTACTCAGCGGATTAATTTTTTTAAAAGACGTGGGTTTCGGTCTGTGCAGTTAAGTGCGGGCGCCACAATTTTTTTTACATGATGTTTATCAATGATTATAGCTCCTTAGTATTTAATAAACTTTCTATTGGTTGTGACCATAGAATGGTAAGTGTAAGAGTAGTGCTAACATTAGCCAAGGAGCGTCGAAAAATGGTTGTAAAAACCTATGCCAGCAAAAAGTGGTCACCAATATCAGCCAGGATACATAGTAGAACTCAGAGAGAAAACACCCAGAAACTCAGTGCCGAAACAAAAGGACTGATGAAGTGAAGAAGAGAAATGAAAAACAAATGCAACGATAAGCCAATGGAATTAAGACAGCTGTATAAAAATAGTTCACACTCAATATGAAGGGACATCAGAAAATATAATACCTACTGAACATCAAAGATCATAGAGGAAAACAGGAGTATGAATGTATTGAGACGCCAACTAAAACCAGGTAAGAGTGATATTAGTATGCTGGGAAACATAAATGGAGAAACTGTGACAAATAAAGAACAACTTTTGAAACTGGTGCAAGAATTCTATGCGAGCCTATATCATGACGAGGAGGGTACTATTCAGGAGAATGATGGACCGGCAATCTTAAATCAGGAATCGGAAGATATGCCTGACATTACAAAGGAAGAGGTTGAACTGTCTCTAGCGGAGATGAGGAATAACTGGGCACCGGGCGAGGACGGGGTTGTTATCGAGATAAACTACTAAATGCTATTACAGTCTGTTTAATTTGTGTTTGACAACTGCAACAACACCTACCATATGGAATAATGCTGTAATAACTATAATACATAAAAAAGGTAACATGGCAAATCTTCAAAAGTACAAACCAATTAGTTTATTGTTACATTTTCATAAACTATTTACTAAAATTATAACGAAACGTTTAAATGCTAAGATAGAGTCTGCTCAGCCTCGAGAGCAGGCGGGTTTTCGTCCGGGATACGGAACAAATGATAACTTGCAGGTCATAAAGTCTCTTATTGAAAAGTGTGTTGAATATAATAAGCCCCTTGTACGTGTGTTTGTAGACTACGAAAGGGCTTTCGACAGTATAAAACATCATGAAATGATGAGGCCCTAGCTGACTGAAGAATAGATCATAGATACGCAGTTCTTATAAAACATATGTACCGATATGCAATAGCAAGTGTAAAACTACACGATCAGACAGAAAGACTCAAAATGAGGAAAGGGGTAAGGTGATTCAATGTCAACTATTTATCACTCTGCTGGAATATGTTTTCAAGAAAATTGACTGGGGGGGATATGGGCATAAACGTAAATGGCGAAAATTTAAATCATTTGCGTTTTGCCGATGATGTTGTGTTGGTATCGGATAGGATTGACCATGCCAAGGAAATGCTTAACAGACTGGATGAAAGCTTCGCGCCTGGTTGGACTCAAAATAAACATATCAAAGACACAATATATGAGTAATTTGTTAGCAAGCCAAAACCTTATGTTTGAAGGTGGTGAAATCACTATACACCACAGCCTATAAATACCTTGGTCATTAAATACAAATAGGACGCGACAACCAGACCTGCGAAATCGGACGACATATAAACCTGGCGTGGGCTGCCTTTGAAGAACTGAGATATGTTTTTAAAACAGAAATCCCAACCTGTCTTAAACGGAAGGTCTTTGAGCAGTGTATACTCCCAGTTATGACGTATGGAGCTGAAACACTACACTCGCACAAAAATCTGCCGAAGGGCTTCGAGTTGCCCCAGCATGGAGCGTTCCATGCTGGGAGTAAGCTTAAAAGACAGAATACCAAATGAAGTAATACAACAAAGAACCAAAGTCGTAGAAGTAGTTGAAAGAATAGCTAATATGAAGTGGGCTTGGGCAGGACACTTAGCCAGAGCAAGGGATGAGAGATCGACAAAAATAGTAATTGAGTGGCGCCCCCGACACGAGGCCTTAAGAAGTCGAGGATGACCTCCAACTCGTTGGACAGATGATCTCAGGAGAGTGGAGAGTAACTGGTTGAGAGCAGCACAAGACCGCACCAGATGGAAAAAAATTTTAAGGGAGGCTTACGTCCAGCAGTGGACAAGATTATCTGTCTGATGATGATAATGATAGCTCCTTGAAAAAAGGGTAATTAAATTTAGAAAAGCACCCTGTATAAGAGCGTTGAAAAACTGTGACTGCAATTTACTAAAATAAACATAAAAATTCCTAATAGCTTATCTGTAGGCAAACGACCTACAGTCGTTTGATTATAGATTTATTTATCAAAATGGTATATAACGATAAGCTACATGCGATAAGGAAAGTAAATGACCTAAAGTGGTTTAATTATACATTCATTAATTAAAATGATTTACTACGATTATATCGAGAATTAAGGCCCTTAAATAAATTAAAAACGATTTTACTTGTATCTGGTAGAATCGTAGACACTGGCTTCTCCTGTGAAGTACGTCTTCACCATGTAGCTGTGTCGCCCTGACAAAAAGGCCATCGTACGGCTAACTGATGGTGGAGTTAGCTAGGTCAGCATCAAATAGAGAAAATGCTATCTCACAGAAGGAATTCTATCCCACAGAAGGAATTTTATCCCACAGAAGGACCCTAGTTAAACGCCATCTGAAATAGAAACACTCGTGTCCAACATACCTTTAAAAAAAGGGTCACCACACAGCGTCTATAGGTGATATGGCCGATAATTTTAGAAAATATTCATTTGATTTAATTTGCCGAATGCTGTAACGGCACAATCAGGTGGTAGTGAGACTTCTTCTTCTCTTCTTCCTCTTATTTTAAGCCTTAGGCTTGTATTTTCCAATTTAATTGTCTTGGGATATGGATGTTGGGAGGTCTGCCCAGCGGTCGGGTGGCAACCCGTCTCGAGCAATTTTTGCTACCCTGTCCATATTCATTCTAGTGACGTGGTCATTCCAGGCTCTATGACGCTTCCGTCCCCATCTGACTATGTCCTCTATCTCGCACTCGTTTCTTATGTCAGTGTTCCTTTTCCTGTCTCTTAGGGTGTATCCTGCTATATTCCTCAGTATTTTCATTTCAGTTGTTCGCAGGATATTTTTGGTTCGGCTGGTGTCTGCTCGGGTTTCTGTAGAGTATGTGAGTACGGGTCGTATGCAAGTTTTATAGATCTTAGTTTTAGCCTGTTTCCCCATGTGTTTGTTGTTTCATACTACGTTTCGTAGAACACCTGCTATCCTGCTAGCCTTGTTTGCTTGGGCCCTTACTATACTTCATTGCCTCTGTTTTGACTGGAGGTTATTTGCACCTGCTCCACTAAATTATTATCGAGTGCTAATTTACATCTAACGGGTTCTTTAGCGATTACGAGTATTTTTGCTTTGGTAGTGTATATTTGCATGTTGTAGGCCATAGCCTTGATATAGAATGCGTGCAAGAGTCTTTGAAGGTCATCCTCGCTTTCAGCTATGATCACAGCGTCGTCGGCATAGCAGATGATTTTTATTTCGCCAGTTGTCAGTCTGTACCCTCTGCCTGAGTTCTTGACGTGACTAATTATCTCATTCATTATGATGTTAAATAGCTGAGGGCTTAGAGAATCTCCTCGTCTAATTCCCGATGGCATTGGAGACTTGAGGGACAAAAATAGCAACGATAAATTGCGATAGAGGAAACGGCCTGCTGGCTTTAAGTGTTCCGGCGAGAAGGGCTATAAATTCTCTCAAAAAAGAATATATACCACATCTGTCAAGTGGCGCTGCAAACGCATTCATTTTTGTACTGCTCGGAACACCGGAAGTAAGGTCGCGAGAAGTAAGGAGCCAGAGTATCGATAATATAAATCGACCAGTAAAAGAAGTAAATCACACCGCTGTACTTTGTAACATTTACAACGTTACAATATATCGACGTAGGCCTTCGAGTCACCAGCTTATTTGTTGAACATATCTTCATAAACACTACCTAAATCCATTATAATATAGAGGGTCACCAATTTAAAATAAAATAAATCATACTTGCCCAGAAAAATCTGAACGTCCTATATAAATGATAGCTAAATAAATTAGGAGTTCAGAGCTAATCCAGGTACTCTTTTATTTACATTTTTATTCAATATCGCCTTTGGTCTCGCACACTCTGCAAGATCAGCTTAGTTGAAGCCCAGTGACCAATCGAGGTTCAATTTAACACCCATTAACCTAGTCTTGTAGAACCTGGTTCAAGATTTCTCGATAGTTGTAATCGATGATTATCATTTTTATTATTAGCTTGAGATACAAGCTTGATGTAGCACCATTAATCCCATTATGACACGTATTATATCTAATCGCAATTTCGAAATTAGATACTTTCAATCAACCCAACTTAGAACCTTGATCCCACTCGACGTCTTAAAAGTACTATTCGTAATAGGTAGGTATATCGTTTTTATTGAAAGTCAAAAACTGGGCGAACCGATAAAAAGAGACATGATCTCCATAAGGCACTAATTAAGTTTAAATAACTGTTCTGTAACCCATATATTAATATCGAATACGTTACAGGACCGGCCGGCATAGGGCTCGGTATTAACCTATATGATGTTATATTCAACTAAGTATTAACACATATATTTCTAATAATAAATTTGAGGCTCAAAACCTTAAGAACCATGCTTAAGGTCCGAAGAAAAACGCTATAATAGTTTAAAAATTAAGGATGTTAATAAGTTCAAATTATTGTTGACAGCAATATTATGCATTTTTCATTTAAACACTTGGCAAAAAATCGGGTAAAAAAGCCTTGGATGCATTGGACCATTGTTCACAATAATCGGTACCCAAAGGAAATAATAGCTCCAAAAAGTCATTAAGAAAGATGTGCATTATGTCATTCCTAGTACTGAGTTCAATCAACATGATCTAAGTTATGTCTCCTTAAGCGTCCGAGACCGTTCGTTTGAAAGAAGAGAGTGGGAAGATAAAGAGTGGTTTCAGCACAACCGCAAAAATATTCATCGGGCAATAGACTCACTAATGTTTCATGCTGAATACGTAAAGGCAATAAAGTAAAAATAATGAATTAGTAAAGCACACAACTTCCATGTCAATATCTTCACACTATGCTCCCTGGATGACTAAATAGTGTTCATTCTACCTTACTTTTAAATTATAGTAATTGTTTTGGTAACTTGCCTCTTGTCCACATGTCCCCTAACTTATTACAACAAGTACTAGGTACGTAACTATAAAAATTAAAATAGGATCTTAATTTAGGTTAATTAAGGTGTTTTAAACATCGCGTTTGAAGAGCAAAGTACCATTGGTACCTGCGCCTTATTTGCAATTGAAACAACGTTCTATTTATTGTCCCAGGAGAGTCAACAATCCCCACTATCCCCTATCTATACAATAGTTTGTAGTTTATCTTTCATAAGTTGTGTTACCGTAGTATTTGAAGAGCAAAAATCATATTTGTGCATGATTTGGATTCCCAATAAACTACACTCGATAATATCCTCAAGTGTCTCAATACACCCTGCTCTCCCCTAGTTATGAGATATAACGAATATAGTATGGAGCTCAATGCCAAGACACCGGCATATGGATCACAAGTAACAGTATCAGTATCAGAAAGGATAGCCCCTAGCGGGCCTTGCACTTAGGCCACCAAAGGCCACGAAAGTAACGAACACTAGGGGTAAAATCCTGGAAGACTGAATGATGGCAAACAACCTGGTGGTACTCAACCAGGGAAACCTATTTACTTTCTGTGGATCCAGAGGAAGATCCACTATATACTTTACAGTGGCTACACCCAAGATAAGCGGGAGAGTAGAAAACTGGATGGTGGACATAGAATACGAGAATCTATCTGACCACTACTCGATAAAATACTATGTAGCCTTAGAGGACAAAGTGATAAACGAAAAACCGAACGAGGGCACAGGATGACGAGTTACACCAGAATCACTAAGAGCATTTACAGCGCGCTGCAAAAACGCGATTCCTAACGGAAAGCAACAAATAATACCAAAGGAGTACACTAAAATAATCGCAGAAGTATGTAACGGAATATTTCGGAAAAGAGGCTGTGGACATAGCAACCGGAGACCTGTCTACTGGTGGAACGATGGGATTGCGGAACAAAGAAGGGAATATATCCACAGGAGGAGAGCCATGAATACAACGCGTCAAAGGGGAGGAGAAAATACATTTGTAGCTGCTAGGGAAATGTACAAACAATCTAAACATAAACTGAAGAAGCTCATTCTGGAAAGTAAGCAAAAAAAATGGAAAGAACTACGCGAAGACTTAGAGAGAGACATCTGAGGCAGAGGTTATCAAATAGCATACAAGAAGTTGAAAATTAGCCAAAATATAAGACCTACAAGCAAAAACTATTTCCAACCCATGAAAGAGTGGAATGGTCGCTATTAGGAGAAGAGGTGGATAATGAACTACTCTTCTCCCTTGAGGAACTGCACACTGCGATTAATAACCTAAAGCCAAAGCCCTGGGCAGGACCAATTGACATTAGATATAGTCAAAATATTTATAGAATGCAACCCACAACAAACTCTGGAAACGTATAACCAATGCCTGCGCCAGGGAGTCTTTCCAGATATATGGAGGACCGCCAAACTACTGCTAATTGAAAAACCTCGTAAAGAAAATGATACAACTACGGCGTATAGGTTCTGGAAATTCTCCTAAAGGAAAGATTGGAGGCTAAAAAAAAACTTGGCAATACGGTTTCAGAAAAGGAAAGTCGACAGAGGATGCTCTGCATGATGCAGGTGAGGAAAATTAAAGAAAGGATCGATAGTAAGGCAGTGAAGAACAGGAAGGTGTGCGTCATGATTCTGCTCGATATACAAAATGCTTTTAATTCAGCGCTCTGGAGAGGCATAGTAGAGGCACTTATTACAGGAATACTTAGACAGGAAATGGTGGACAGCATAGATGCGATTGCATACGCGGACGATTTTGCCCAGGACATAATTGAAAGAAAATGAGGAGCACGCAGTTAAAGAGATTATCAACCCACTGTGAGACATGGGGATTACGGTTGCCAAACATAAAACGGAAATTGTAATTATCGCCGGAAGACGGAAGCTCAAGAGTATTGAACTAAATATAGGCCAAGTTTGGTTGGATAGGGACCTGAGAATGACAGCACACATAAAAAATCGGACCGATAGAGCTCATGAAGTAATCAACCAGCGTTCGAGTATAGCCCCTAGGATAGGAGGTCCAAGCTTATGTAAAAAGAGTTTTCTGGCAAGTGCAATGATATCACAATTTATGTACGGCGCTCCGATGTGGCAGAATGCCCTAAAATATGCACACTACCGATGACTACTTGGGAGAGTGAACAGAAGGCTGGGGTTCATAATTACGGCAGCAAACAGAGGAGTTTCATCAAGCGTGGTGGAGGTGGTGGCAAAGCTCACACCTCTGGATTTGCTTGTTCGGGAAAGGGCGAAAATGGCAGAATCTGAGGAAGCTAGAAGGAGGAAGACAAGAGACAGACTCTTATTTCGTTTGAATGAAAGATGGTTAGAATACCAGTGATGGGCAAATCATTTTGTTCCAAGCGTGCAGATGTCGACTAACAGAAAGTGGGGGGCTGTCGATCATTTCTCCATGCAAGCGATTTCAGGCCACGGGGTATTTGAATCCTATGTTAAACGGATCAAAAAACAGGATAACGATGACTGTTGGTTTTATGGACACATGGATGATCCAGAGCACACAATATTTAAGTGCATAGAATCCAGTGAGAAAAGAAGAGCGACCGAGACGGGAACACGAGTACCTATAACAAAAGAAAATATTGGAGTGCTACTGCTAAGATCACAATGGAACTGGAGGTGCATAACGGAAATGTTAAGCGAAATTATGCGAAGGAAGTGTTTGGAAGAAAGGAAACGTGGCGGGGAAGAGACTACGTAAAGAAAGGAAGGCCTCCTGAAGTAATGCCTCCCGCAGTCCCAGGCGTGAATACAGAGGAAGGGTTTTTAGCGGGTCGGCTCGGCAGTGCTCGACAATATCAATGCCCTGGTATACTTTGAAATGTATTTTCCAACCTCTAAAAAAATATATATATCTTCAATTGAGCTGTTTACAAAGTTAGTTTAAAACCAAATTAAATTCTCAATTTAAGATAATTAATGTTTTCATGCGCCGAATTTGAAGAGCATAGACATATGTTTCTTTCGAATTTAAAATAAAGCGCCCTTTATTACCCAGATGTTCGAATATTCCCCACTCTCCCCCAATTAAAAAATATGCAATAAAATAATAAAAGTGACTTTATGATTTTTCATAACGTATTTCATGTTCATTTGTGCATCGAAATTGAAGAGCATAGACTCATTGTTATGCTCCGATTGAATTTAAAATAAAGTTCGTTATGTGCCTGACATTTTTCCAATTGTTCTAATATTACCAACTCTCCCCTAACTAAAAAATATGTAATAAAACAATACATGTAAGTTATGATATTTTATAACGTATTTCCTGTTTATTTGTGGTCTTAGAATGACGTTTATAAAGTAAGTTTAAAATTAAATTAAAGTCTTAATTTATGATAATCAAGTTTTTATGCATCGAATTTGAAGAGCATAGACTCATTGTTATGCTCGGTTTAAATTTAAGATAAAGTTCTTTATAAGGAGTACTCCTACGCCCGATATTATTTCAAAAGTCATAATATTCCTCACTCTACCCTAACTATAAACCTTGTAATACAATAATAACTGTGAATTACGGTTTTTTAGTGTTTCATGTCTACTTGTGCTCCTAATATATATTCCATCTTATTGGAACGTTTACAAAGTAAATCTAAAACCAAATTGAATTCTTAAGTTAAGATAAATCAATGTTTTAATGCATCGAATATGAAGAGTATACCTATATTATGCTTCATTTGAATTTAAAATAAGGAAGGAACCCTGTGCTGATATTGTCCCAAAAGTCATAATTCCCCAACTATAAAACATGTAATAAAATCATAACTGTGAGTTACGGTTTTTTTGAACCTGTTCTATGTCTATTTGTGCCTCTGGGATATCTTAATATATCTCTTATTTTATTGGGACATTTACAAAGCAAGTTTGAAACCAAATTAAATTCCTAATTTAAGATCTTCTTCTTCTTCAAGTGCCTAATCGTTCCGAATATTGGCGATCATCCTGGATATGATGGCTTTGTTCACGGCTGCTCTAAATAGTTCGGTAGTAGTTTTTGAGAACCATGTTCTTAAGTTTTTAAGCCATGATATTCTCCTTCTTCCTTATGGTCTTCCGCCATAAACTTTCCCTTGGTGATATTTGCTTTCGTTCCTCATAATATATGTCCGAGGTATAATACTCAAGCTTTCTTCTCTTGATGGTGTTTATTACCTCCAAGTCCTTCTTCATTCTCTCCATCACTGCCTTGTTGGTCACTCTATCCACCCATGATATTCTCAGCATCCTCCTGTAAAGCCACATATCGAAGGCTTCGAGTCTTCTTTGTGTTGCCTCGGTTAATGTCCATGACTTCATCCCATAGAAAAGAATCGAGAAAATATAGCATCGGAGGAGTCTGATTTTGATGTCGGTGTTGAGGTTGTGACTTTTAAACAGTTTAACCATTTGGTTGAAGGCGGCCCTTGCTTTCTCTATTCTACACCTAATCTCCTCTGAGTGGTCCCAATTATCATTGATCATGGCTCCCAGATAGGTGAACTGTCTTACTCTGTCTATTGGTGTGTTGTTGATCGTTAAGCCCTATCTTCCACTAGTTTCTCTACTGATTGCCATGAATTTGGTTTTACTAATGTTAATTTTTAAGCCCTAGTTACTGCTGACGTCTTTTATTTTGTTCATTAGTTCTTGTAAGTTGTTCATGTTGTCAGTGAAAACCACAGTATCATCTGCGTGCCGGATGTTGTTCATTCGTTCTCCATTCAGCAAAATTCCTATGTCGGTATTCTCAAGGGCCTTTTTTAAAGATTTCCTCCGAGTAGAGATTAAGTATGAGTGGTGACAGGATACAGCCCTGCCTAACTCCTCGAAGAATGTTTACTGTGTTGGTTTGCTCTTCCATATTAATTTTAATAGTAGCTTGATTCCAGTAAAGGTTTCGGATGTTCCTTAGATCTTTATCATCCATCCCCGTATTCATCAAGACGTCTATTATCTTTTCGTATTTTATTCTATCGAACGCTTTCTGGTAGTCTATAAAACAGCCAAAAATATCACAGTTCATATCCCTACAGCGCTGGAACAATACTTGTAGATAGAAAAGTGCATCTCTTGTACCCATGCTCTTCATAAATCCAAATTGTGTATGTGACACTCTTTCCTCGCAGATCCTATAGATTCTTTGATGAACGATTTTGAGAAACAGATTTAGCATGTGACTCATAAGACTAATTGTTCTGTAGTCACCACATAAGCCATTCTTTTGGAATGTTCCCAGTATTGTAGATGTTATTAAAAATGCCAGTCAGGAATGTGATGGACTCATCGTCAAGAAGCCTGAGGAATTCTGAATGTACTCCATCCGACCCTGGAGCCTCTCCTTCCCTTAGAGTATTAATGATGTCAGGTCCGGACTCAACCTGAATGGGGGGTAGGTCTCCTCTCTCATCAAAAAACAACTGTTCTAGATACTGCTTCCAAGTTTCTTTAATAACTTCTCTATCCACCATCAACTCACCTGCATCATTTACAAGTTTTCCCACATTTTTCTTTTTGAACTTTCCTGTAACTTCTCTCACCTTCCTATGTACATTGAACTCATCGAATCTGCTTTGCAAAACTTCTATTTCTTGGCATTTCTCGCCCAATTCTTTTTGTTTGGCCTCTCGAATTTTCCTCTGTATGTCCCTTTGTATGCTTTGGTATGTTGAGGAACTGTTCTTTTGTTTTCCCTGAGTAACAAAATTTCTTCTGTCATCCATGATTTATGTTTCGCTCCATCATTCTTCAGGTATCTATCTTTGACATTAGTTGTTGTTTCAGCAAGTATTATTATTTGTTCTTCTGTGTTATCAGTCTCCTCCGCAATCAGTCTGCATTTGTCGTTGATGTGCTTCTTTACTTGGTTCCTTACTGTGTCGTTCTTAAGTTTGCTAAAATTATATTTTGGTTGTTTTGTTTTATGTATAATCTTAAATTTTGTCCTATATTCTCTGACAAGTGGATTGTGGTTCGACTGTATGTCTGCACCCGGGCATGTTTTCACGCTTGTGGAGCTGTTTCTTTATCTTCGATTTATTGAGATATAATCTACATGGTTTCGGATGATATGGTCTTTTCCGTCGTCTCTGGGAGAAGTCCAGGTGTATAGTCGTCTATCTGGTAACTCATAGACGGTGTTTGTTATTACTAAGTCATGTTCGGATGCAAATACACTGAGAGCTTCCCCCCTTACGTTTCTAACGCCAAGCCCGTGAGGTCCAATGTGTTTCCCTTATCTTCTTTTTCCTATTTTGGCATTGAAGCCACAAGTATTTCTTGTTTAGGGAGTTTCTTTATAAGATCTTTAATCTGAGAGTAAAATTCTTCTACTTCCTCCTCATCAGTGGTAGGTGCATATACCTGTACTATGTTGATGTCCACTGATGACGTATTCCATTGTAGGAGCATGACTCTCTCGGTTATAGCCACAAAATTAGTGACGTATCTAGCAACACCTTTTCTGATAATCTATCGCACTCCGTGTTCGTACCTTCCATTAGTTCTTGCAGAATAGTACACTCTATATCTCTCCATCTAATCTCTCACTTTCATGATCTCTATGTTCAATCTTCTCATTTCCAACAGCGCATTCTGAATTTTACCAGCTCGGGCCATTATCTTCACATTCCATGTGCATATTCTCTTAATTTGCGTTGTTTGCAGTTTTTTATTATTCATGTTTCCATTCTTATTTGCTCCCCCCGGCGATCCGATCCTGGAGCTTGAAACTCCGGACTCATTTAATAAGAACATATCCATGATGTCGTACTAATTTAAGATAGAGAGGTTGTTATGCATCAGATTTGAAGAGTCTAGAGCGATTGCTATGCATCATTTATAAGAAGAATCACTTCATCTAATATTATCCCAGATGGCCTAATATTCCCCTAGAACTATATTATTATGTGATCCTGGTATATCTCAATATATCTCCTATTTTATGGGAACATTTGCAAAGCAAGTATAAAACCAAATTAAATTCTTAATTTAAGATAGTCAAAGTTTTTATGCATCAAATTTGATGCATCATTTATAAGACGAATCACTGCGCCCGATAATATCCCAAATATCCTAATATTCCCTACTCTCTCCTAACAATAAAATAGGTAAAAAATAATAAATGTGGGTTATGGTGCTTATACGATGGAAATCAAAATTAAATCTTAATTTCGAAAACTAAGTGGTTTCATGCACCGAGTTTTAGGAACAAATGACCACCCCTTTCATTTTCAATTAAAGTTCGTTTTAGAAAGAGACTCTACCCCCCATATTTGGTATTTATTAATAACATTTTTATAGTTGAATTTTAAATACTTTAAGCAAAAACAGGAAGGTGGTATAAATAAGATTGCCCAAATCCAGCAGTATCTTCCTACGGTTTTTACGTTTTCGAGTGTAAGGGTAAAACGATCTTACCACCCTCGTAGCATAAAATAACTATTGCTACTGTCACGGTCAATTTTCTCTCTACATTATTGACAACAATCAATAGATTATTATCAGCGTAGATAAATCGATTAGTACCTGATACGTGCCTGGACAATGCAAAACAAACATAAAATAAATAAGCCACAAGCCAATTTTTATCATTCGGGACAAATTTATTGCAATAGTCAAGGTCTCGCAAGAGCCTAGACCATGGTACATATTCACGAGATACACTGTACCATTTACCCATTTTAAATGGTGTTGCCCACCATTTATATGAAACATGATCCGTAGTGTAGTGGGTACCACGTTTGTGGTACTGTTTCTCTTGGAGATTTTAGGGGTTCTTAGAGGCGTCGACGGAATCGGTGAAAGAAATAATGTGTGTCCCACCTTCGAGGATTATTATACCATCAAAAATAACTCGAATTGTTGGTACGATCTGGGAGCTGACTATGTGGCAGTAAGTACCGTCGAATTTCGAGATTAAAATAACTGAAAACGGGTCCTGGTTTTTGTTGACTTTATTGTTTTTTGGACTATTTCCTTTTATTAATAAAAAAAAATAAATCACCATTACGAAAGTCGCCCACGAAAAAAGACAAAGGAAAGGGAGATGTCAAAAATAATATTCAAATAAGAGAAAAATTTATCATTTGGAAGTTTTAAAGAATTTTCGAATTGATGGAGGTAGAGAAGCTACCATTGGACCGATATCTTTGAAAATACCTTTACATTTATAAAATACCAAAATTAATAAGTAAAGCGGCTAAAGGGCCGTTAAATTTTACCTTATCCTGAGGAGTCCTTGGATAATATATTATTCCAGTATAGTTGTTTATAAAGAATATACATACAAAATTAAATAGAGGGTTACGAATTTATCAAAATATTTTATAAAATTTTCATTACATTTTATATTGCATTTAAAGAGCTATTAATAAACTGAAACTGAATATCGAATATTAAATTTCCTTAAGGATTCATAAGCATTGTAATAATAATTTTTTGATAGAACTACTAATCTATTTCCCTTATACTTACATATTTCCATAAATTTTCGCTTAAATATTTAATTAAAGCAGCTTAGTATTTTGCTTAGGAAAATTGGATTTCTAGCAATTTTGTATATGTCACATATTATTTGCAACATAAATGGAAATTTAATTTTCTTTGATAAAATATTTAAAACATAAATGCACCGGTTGTTAAATTTTATTATATGAATATTAAAAATGCATAAGACTATTGATATTCACAATAAGCGGGCTTCCTTTGATAAATACCCTAATTATTGATGCTCTAGAAAATATATATGACTGTATCGGACTCGGCATTTTTTTTTTTATAAAAATGTTCTTAGTAAAATTCTGAAATATTAATGGTGAACTATTTTTGTCCCTCTAAATATGCGGCAAAATGTTATGGGTGTTAATTAATATTAAAATTAATTTTCGGGTTAAACTCTACTAGGCTGAACAGGGTAAGGATTGGTTTTTTAGCGTTGCCAAACTTTCGTGCGTTAGAAGTACCTATTTAATTTGCAAATTATATGTACAAACTTGCTATTAGATTCATTCCTTATTTTCAGGTTGATAGCTGATGTTGAGTTTTTTAAATAATACTCTTGAATTTCACAATAATCGTCATCGAAAATTATAATCGGAGGGAAATCTGATATTTTAGATATGAGTGCTTTAAAAGTATCTATTTAATTCGTAAGTTATGTTTAAAAGATTTCAATTAGATTCATTTTCGGCATTCCTTGAATCATCCGCATTCATAGTAAATGTCCTTGTGGTTGATTAGCCCCCATTTAGCTTTATTGGTCTTAACAGGGGCAACTCCTGTTCTGATGCGGTTGAGGCATTTCCAGGTGACCCAATCAAGATGTCGGCCGGTGGGGTCTTCTTCTTAAGTGGATATTGTTTGAACTTCTCAGTGTGTGCAACCATTTTGCGGCGCTGTGATGGGGCTGCGAAACCACAGACTCTGAAGTGTCGGGGGAGGTTTGTAGCTTTCATACACCCAGTTACTATTCGGGACGTTTCATTTAAAGCAACATCAACATGTTTCGCATGACTCGATCTATTCCATACGGAGCAAGCGTATTCTCCTGTCGAAAAATACAGAGCCCGCGCGGTTGTTCTTAGAACCAAAGGGTTTGCGCCCCATTTACTTCCAGTTAGAATATTATTTCTAGCGCTGACCATTTGGCGGGTCTTCAGACCGTGGTACCTATATGTCAAAGTCCTGTCTAGGATAACCCCGAGGTATTTAGGTTTTTCTGTGTATTCCAGTGAGCCACCTCTCAATGAAATGTCAAGTTTTCTTATAGCCTCTCTGTTGCGCAGATGGAAAGCAGAAACCTGCGTATTGGAAGGGTTAGGTTTTAGTGAGTTTTGGTCGTAGTAGTCAGCTATTGTGTTGGGTGCCCCTTCCAGTTTATGCTCGACGCTTTGAAAGTTAGTGCCTTGCACAGCTATGGCCAAATCATCAGCATAGAGAAAATGTTTTGAGTATGCAGGTAGTGGTTGGTCGTTCATATAGATATTGAATAGTGTTGGTGCCATGACGCTGCATTGGGGCAGTTCATTTTTATTATTTCTCCACCTGCTCTTTTTATTACTCAAGGTGAGGTGAAATCATCGATTCTGCATCATTGACCCAATTACCCTCACTAGGTTGTAGTCCTTCTCTCCCTTTTCCTGTTACTCTCGAGAGAGTATGGTGACATCATGTCTCAATGGCTCGGATCGTAGTTTTCTTGAGCTGCAAGAGAAGCCTCCTGCAGATCGTGACCAATGATTTCTTTGGTTTGATCCACCCAGCAGCGCGTCGGAGACCTTCCTCTTGGTCGTTTACCATTGATTTTTCCCTCCACAATAAGTGTTCTGTGTATGATATTCGCAGCATTCTTCTGTAGGCCCACATTTCAAAAGCATCTATTATTCTTCGATTGGCCATTTTTAAAGCCCAGGTCTCAGAGGCATATGTGGCAATAGGAAAGATCGAGGAGTTTAATAATTTCAGTTTGTTGCTTTGAGATATTGCAGAGTTTTCCATATTCGAGTTAGTTTTATTGTTGAGTTAAGTGCTATGACCAGTCTGTATTTGATTTCTCCGTCACAATCGTCTTTTTTGTGATCTAACATTGGCAGGGTTGCGGTCTATTTTCATAATTTTCGTCTTCTTTTTGTTCAACGTAAGACCATGTCCTCTGCTGATCCTGTCCAACTTTCTCATGATTTCCGTGAGTTCTTCTTCCTAATGAGCTAGTATTAAGGTGTCATCTGCATATCTAATGTTAGTAATTCTTCTACCTCCTATGGTTAATCCCCCTCGCCAGCCTTGCAGAACTTTTCTCATTAAATACTCTCCGTATATATTGAAGAGTATCGGTGACACAATACAGCCCTGTCTTACACTGCACTTTGGACTAAAATACTTAGATAGCGTGTTGTTGACTTTCACCTTCCCGCAACTGTTGTCTTACAAATTTTTAAGCAAAATGATCGTATGTTTTGGTACTACCATGTTTTCCAAGATAAGCCACTAATTTTTCCATTTTACACAGTCGGATGCCTTGCTGTAGTCGACAAAGCACAAGTAAGCTTTTACATTAAATTCGTATGCTTTTTCTATTATTTGTCTTTCATTCAGAATTTGTTCCGTTGTTCACTTGTTCCCTTTCCTGGCATGAATCCTGTCTGTTCGTCGGGAATCTGTGGAGGTAAAAGAGGATTTAAACGGTTGTTTATGATATGAAGCAGAATTTTGCTTGCATGTGATATAAGCGCTATTGTTCTGTAGTTGCTGCAGTCCGCAGGAGAGCCTTTCTTGTGTAGCGGCATATACACCGATTCACACCATTATTTTGGCCATACCCCAGTTTGCCAGATTTTAACACCCAATTTGCAGATTGCATCAACACCAAGCTCGCCCATAGCTTTTATTGTTACGGAGGGTATGCCATCATCACCAGGTGATTTGTTGTTTTTTAGAAGACTTATGGCTACCTCATCGATTTTTGATAAACCATGATCTTCGGTTTTATCAGTAGAGAAAAGGTTTTTCGCAGTATTGTCTCCATACTTCTGCTATGTTGTTGGCATCCGTAATTGTCTCTCCATTGTCATTTTTTATTATTTGTGTCTGCGGCTTAAATTATCCAGACAGATATTTGACTGACTGTATCATATAATTCGTGGGATCTGTTTGTATTTGCATGTTCTTGCAATGTGCTGGTTTTTGTCGTTTTTGCGACACGTTTGAATTTCTTTGTCAAGAGCCTTCTTATTTTTCGGAGTAATAGTTTTGGTCAGGATTAGTCTTCTCCGGCCATCTATTAGGGCGATTGTTCTTTCTGTCATCCAGTGTTTTTCTTTATCGGTTTTGGGTTCGTGGTTTTGTTCACACCAGACACAGGCCTGAAGGTGATGTCATATTATTATCTATGCAGAACTGGATAAGTCGTTCACCGGGTTGATTTCTTTCACCCAGTCCATATTTCCCTACAATGTTTCTTATGTGGTAATCGTTTTTGGTATTCCCTATTTTGGCATTGAAATCGCCAGTTACAATTAGGAGGTCCTTTTGCGGTATGTTCGAAATGACTCTTTCTAGTTTTTCATATTCAGCTTCCACTTCGTCATCTGAGTGGTCAGATGTTGGCAGATATACCTGGACAATATGAAGTTTAACTGGTTTGGATTTAAATGATATTCTAATTAATCTATCTTGGATTTAAATGATATTC
The DNA here is from genome assembly GCA_016904865.1 of Pissodes strobi. Taxonomy (NCBI): domain Eukaryota; kingdom Metazoa; phylum Arthropoda; class Insecta; order Coleoptera; family Curculionidae; genus Pissodes; species Pissodes strobi. Next base: position 117,975 of record MU182915.1, read on the forward strand.
TAATTAATCATTTGCTCCCGATATGTAGATAGTGGGGCAAGTGTGTTTCTGAGATCCCGCATACTGATAAGTTTTCTCTGCAGATCTCTCTTTTCAGAATGGGTAGCTTTCCGGTTTGGAGGAGGCCTCGGACATTCCATGTTTCTAGATGAATCTGATTTCGGAGATTACAGTGACTTCTTCCAGTCGTGGTTGCTGCCTGGGTTGCCTAGTTGCCCACATCCGTAGGCCCGGTCGCACATTTCACATTAACCGACCCGGAATCGATTAAGCGCCGGTTGCTAGTCGGATCGCAGAAAGTGTTTTTAGCTGATTGATGACTTTCTGACATGATGTGCATATAGCTTAGTGAGGAGGTGTTTGGGGTTGATGGTATCGTATGCTGCGGTCAAGTCTACAAGAGCGACTCCAGTGATCAGATTTTGCTCGTATCCCCTCTTAATATGTTCAGTAAAGGCTAAGTCCTGTCCTGTACATGCTTTTCCCGGCCTGAAGCCCGCTTGCTGAGAGATAAATTTCGTTTCTACGATTTTCTCTATCCGTTTGAGTATCATTCGCTCGTGTATTTTGAAGAGATGGCACAACAGGGAAATCGGTCTATAGCTACTGGCTAGTTCTAGGTCTTTAGCCGGTTTGAGAAGGCCTACAATTTTAGACTTTCGCCGAGATTTCGGAATTTTGTGACTTTTGGTGCATTCCTGAAACAGTTTTAAGATCGTCTACGCCTTCGTCCTTCCCGCTTTTCATGTTGTTTATGGCGTCGCGTTGAGTTATTTTAAAATTTATGGTTGTTTCAAGAGGTTAATCTCGTTTGCTTGGTCTCTCTCTAGCTTTGGCGTTCTAGTTGTCTTTCCTATTTTTTCATTCTTCAATACCTGGTGGGCGATTTGGTCAGGTTTGATGTTGCTGATTTGTTTCCTTTCATTTGGGTCACCACCGAGTTTTTTAAGAAAATTTCATGCATATCAATTTGCTCCACTTTGTCTTTCCATTTCTGTTGTGAGGCATTACTCAGCTCCTGAAGTAGCATTGAACCATTCGAGGGTGTCTTCGCTGAAATTGTCTCTTTCAAAAAGTTTAGTATACCTGGCTAGCAGCTTTCTGGATTCGTTGGCTACATCCCCTTGGGATGATATTTCTTGACACTAACCTCACCTGTTCAATAAATCGTTCGTAGTTCTCTGGTATGGGTTCCAGGTCACTTATAGCCGAGTCCAGTCGGTTTGAGAAATCCTGCCAATTACCTTTTTTAAAATTAAACCGACGCGACGCCTAAATGGAATAGTTGGTGACTTGACGGCCACATATATGTCCCTTCCTATTGGTCCGTGTTGACTTTTAGGCACGCGATCATATACTCTTTTAATACATTGGCGCTAGTGAAACATATATCAGGGTTATATCCACGTTTCCAGATGTTGCTATGGAAAGAGTGTAGGAGTTTGGTATCGTGGATAAGGTCATATATTTCCGCCCATTCTTCGACCATATTTCCGTTTGTGTTTTATTCGCTATAGCCCCAGGCTGAGCTATGACTATTAAAGTCACCCACGACAAATTTAATCTTCTGGCAGTCGATATTCGATATTCGATGGTGGTGTAAAAATGAGAGTTTCTGCTGGGGGGTTGTAAACGGAGGTGACAGTGTAATTTCCAATCTCTACTATTAGTATTTCGATATTGCTTATGTTTGAGGTTATTTCTCTGTTAGGTTTTATAAAGATTATTGTGGGGCAGTTCGATGACCAGCCGCATGCCAGGGATATTGGGTTGTTTTTGCCTGTGGTCCCAGGGTGTCTCCTGAATGCACAGAATATCGCATTTGTTGATTTTGCAGAACTCTGATAGTAGGTATTTTTTGTTTATCAGTCGTAATACCCTCTATATTTATGGATGCCATCATCAGGGTCGGTTCTGACAAGAACCCTTGATGATTTTTCTCATGTCGCTCTAAGATGTGAGTCTATTGGGTCCGGTGGTGGAAGGATTGGCCGTCTAACAAAAGGCGTTTCCAGGGGACGCCGGCAATAGTATTTTTTTTTGTTCACCGTTTTCTGATTTTGAGACACTATTACGTCCGTGGAGGCTCCTTCCTTGTCCCCCGCGATTTTCACAATCGAAAAAATATGATGGGAGGAAAATCTTTCAGCAAAATATAAATTCGAAATTTTTCTTGAAATACAAAAATCTGTTAGAGATAGTCATTAGACATAGTTTGGATGGAATGTAACACAGTGAATGGCCATATTTTTTTAGTTTTAGCAGAAGTTACGCTTTTGGCGATCTGTTCCATTTGTGAACTAGAAAAGGAATAAAATTTACGCTGAAACATTTTTTAAAACAGTAAGAAGCATTAGTTATAATTAAACTATCTTCAACTATTTTTGGAACATATAAGCAATGGAAAATATTGACATAAGTTCTTTGTTCTTCCCCAGGTGGTGTATTTTATTTCAAAATTTATTATAGTTACATTGTTAGTGCAGCTGTTGCAAAAGCCTTTAAAAGTTTTATTATCCAAGTTTTTGAACGGGTTTCATCTAAACTAACTTCATACATTTGATATGCATTTGGATTATCTTTCTATTAATTTTTTTAAATAGATTCCGTGATGCCCTTGCCCTGGCGTTATCAGGGATTACAAAATTGCTTCTAATGGGAACATAATTCAATTCGTGGCCTGTGGCACATACATAAAAAAAGAAAAAAAAATAGCAAATCTGAAGGAGAAAATTTTCATGATTATTAATTTTTGTGCTAATAGCACTGCAATACCTGCCTTATTTTTCTTCAAATATGTTTGGTGCTGTGTTACCGAATCAAAACTTGGAATATCAATATCACTTTCATTGTTGTTTTCTGAGTAAGTTGCTTTTCACGACGGTTTAATTTTTCGTTTTAAGTGTTTGTTTCTTTCGCCGCTTTATTATTAGTTTTTCTCTTATTTTTGGTATTTTATTCTTCCACTTTTTTGCTTCTATCGTCTTTTTCTTTTTGTCCGTCTTTTTCTATTTCTTTAAGAATTTTAGCTGCCTCCACCTTTTCCTTTAATTCTCTCCAAATGTTCCCAGTTATTGCAAATGCCTCTTTTTACTACTCGTTTTACCTGTTCTGGTAGATGCTTTTGCTAGTTTTTGAATATCTTCCTGTTTTTGTTTATTTCCTCCTTCACAAATTTATTTTGGTTCCTGTTTCATTTTCTTCAAAAGTGCTAATTTCTTCAAAAATTGTATTATTTTCTTCAGAAATTACTATACAATATTGGCAGATATATTCCTTTAAATTTCCCATAATGCATTAAAAGAAGAGCTATCTATTCAGACTCTTAAAATTACTGAGATATCGTACGGAAAATAGTTACAGAATTTGTATAGCAGAGATCACGAGGTTTACGAATCTGAGATTGATTAAAATATCTACGCGCCAAGTAGTTCTTCGAGTAGATTTTTCAAACTGAAAATCAAAAAAATCATCATTTCGGCATTTTTTATTTTTTGGGATGTTCTGCTTATATATACCCTCTTTAATGTACGTTTTATATTAATAATAACATATTTTTATTTTTCTTTACAGCCAGAAATCATTCACCTCCTAGGCTACCCGGTCCAAACATACAGGGTAGTCACAAGGGACGGCTATATTCTCACGCTCTTCAGAATACCAAACGACAGTGCCCGGAATCCACATGCTAAGAAACACCCTGTGTATCTGCAACATGGTCTGGTAGCCACTTGCAACAACTTCTTGGCGTTGCAAAAGGATTCTCTGGGTAACAACCTTTAATTAAGTAAAAAATCCTAATTAATTATATAAAAATCAGGCAAATATTAAAGGATAGTAATTTAAACGTAACATGAGATATTCTGTTTTTATTAATATTTTAGTCATACTTTCTTCAAAAACACTTCATACACAGAATAATCGAGAAATATCAGCAGTTTTTTGAAAAATCCTGATATTATGACCACTTTATCCATTATTTTATGTCTGCACTGTATTTTTGTTCGGACAAATCGGATTTGTTGAATATTTCTTAAGGAGATTTATAAGACCTCGAAGATACAAAGTGATTTTCATCATACAATAATTACTTTTCTTCTAATAATATGTTCGAAAGTGAATTTTTTTATAGCACTTCATCAATTTCAATATATGATCATTACTTTTCTTCAGGCACTATCTACTTGCTAACTACCTTACTCCTCATTTAATTGCCTGAACGAAAATAAATCTTCATCAAGCACTTCGTGTTCTTCAATATATGAGCGATACTTTCTTTATCACTATTTTTTAATCTTCTTCTAATTATAAGTATGAGCCTAAATCCTCATCTAGAACTTCACATTTTTCATCATATGACAGTTACGTTCTCTGGGTAACTGACAATTTTTTTTCAATTTCTATGTCTAAACGTGAATCTTCGTCAAGCACTTGAAAAACTTCAACAAACGATCACTACTTTTCTCCATTCATTTTTGAATTTCTATCAATCCAACAAATCAACTATTGAAAAGCAGATCCTGCTGTACAACAGTTCTCCTATACTTAGACTAACTAAACTAAACTAACTAAATCCAACTAGACTAAATCTAAACAATTACAATTCACTCTACAAACAGAGTAGAATACCTCACTTCCTAGATAGTGACACGCAGACCAATCAATCCCTGCCTGTCAGCAAATTCTGATATGGAGTAATGGTTCTGCTATATAAAAAGTCTTTTAGAGCCTTATTGAACTTTCTTATTAGCATCCTCTTCATGTTATTTTGTTATGAAAATATCATAAAATGTTAAAACGTTTAACTTTTTAAAAAATAACTTGAAAGAAGTATTCTTGGAATGCTTTATATTAAGCTGTAACAGGAAAGCTCGGGAAGAAGCAGCATAGCCCCATAAAGACAAACAATATCGTATGTGGGGCTCAAACAGAGCATAATATATCTCCAAACAAATTTGATGATATTTTTTACAATATAATTTATGTGATCGTCCCAAGACAATCCAGTATCTAACTTAAGGTCCATTGTAGCTTTGTCTTTAAAAATTATGTATTTAGTCTTTTTTAAGTTCAGAATGAGTATATTGGTATAAAACCAATACTTAATCTGTAGTAGATCTGCATTTACCACCTTCTCCGACTAATCTGCGCTATTGGCTGACCAAAATATTGTTGTATCATCTGCGATTAAAGTAAATGATTGACTTATATGGAGACAGGTAAGGCCATCCAAGAAGACGAGAAATAAGAGCGGGCCCAGAACTGATCTCTGTGAAACGCCATTAGTAATCCGTGAGGGTGACGATCTCACAACACCATTGCATCATCTTATTTCTCCATAAAGTTTATGCCCGAGAATAAACCTTCATATAGCCGTTCTTCATCTTAAACCTCTTTAAATTATATGTCCGAAAATGAATCTTCCTTAACACTTCATAATCTTTTTCATTAGATCAAGATTTTCTTCTTCACATTTCCTTGTTTTTATTTATCAATATTCAGTGTCATTTTTCTATTTTTCTTCTTTTTTTTCAATACGGCCAGAGGTGCCTGTAGCTAGAATAGCATGGCACACGGCATTTGAACAGGTTGTCTAAATTCTAAGAAACTTTGAATGGACAGTTTACTCGAGCACATATGCTGCTTGTATAATTATGCGGAAAAGTGGTAATCATGAAGATAGAAAGAAAGTTCAAGTTAAATACGCCTCGTTCAGACTCTCTCTGCTAGCTCAACCCAAGAATAAAAGCTGTTGATTTGGCAAAAGACATCGAGTTTAAAGCAAACAAACAGCATACTCCTGGTATTATTGTCACAAACTTCACATCAAGCCTCCATAGTCAGATTTCTATGCTTTAAATTTCCTTCTAATTCTATATTCTAAAGCAAATCTTCATCAAGCATTTCATATTCTTCATCATTACATCGCTACGTTCTCTAAATACCATCCAATTTCCTTCAAATTCTATGGTGAATCTTCGTCTAGCCCGTCAAGAACCTCCAACAAACGATCACTCATTTTCCCTATTCGTTTTCTGTGCTCGATAATAAATATTTGCATAGTTCTTCTTAATCATCTTCATATTATATGTCCAAAAGTCAATCTTCCTTATCACTTCATAACCTCTTTCATTAGATTAATATTTTCTTCTTTCAAAAAAAATGTGGCTCTAGTAAGAAAGCAGATGCAATAAGCAATTTTATTGCCAGTAGCATTATTTGAGGGAAGGCCAAATAACCTTACTAATATGCCCAAAGGGCCCTCGCAGCACGACTCTCCTTTCAACCATCCACCCACCTCCAGTTCACTCTAGTCATCATGACGTCCTGATGAATTTTTGAATCTCCATCCATAACAGGCACACCATCTCCTGGTCCTGCAATATAGCCTATCTAAAGAAACCGCTTGTCTCCCTAAGGAACTATGTCGTCCTGAATTTATCAGGCTCAGCATTAAAGTTCCTGGCCTAACTGCCCCTTTGAAAGCTTTGGCACTCTCTTAAAGAGGTTGTTGTAATTCTTAGAATGGACAGTTTACTCGAGCACACATGCTGCTTGTATATTTATGAGGAAAAGTAGTAATTACGAAGAAAGAAAGAGAGTTAAAATTAAATACACCCCGTTAAGGCACTCTCTACTAGCTCTTGTCTTTATCAACCCAAAAAGGAAAGCTGTTTGAACCTATTAGTATGGATTTGGCAAAATATATTACGCTTAAAACAAACTTCACAAGTTACGAGAATAACAACGTCAATCGTCTCAATAGTCAGATCTCTATGCTTTCAATTTCCTTCTAATTCTATATTCGAAAGTAAATCTTCCTCTAGCATTTCATATTATCCATCATCCGATCGCTATATTCTCTAAATAACCATCCAATTTTCTTCAAATTATTTCGTGAATCTTCGTCTAGCACGTCAAGAACCTCCAACAAAGGATCACTATTCGTTTTCTGTGCCCGATAATAAATATTTGCAGAGTTCTTCTTAACCATCTTCATATGATATGTCCAAAAGTGAATCTTCCTTAATACTCCGTAACCTTTTTCATTAGATTAGCATTTTCCTCTTTCAAAAAAATGTGGTTTTAAAAGCAGATGCAATAAGCAATTTTATTGCCAGTAAGTATTTGAGGCAAGGCCAAATAACCTTACTAATATGCCCAAAGGGCCCTCGCAGCACGACTCTCCTTTCAACCACCTACCCATCTCGAGTTCAATGTACTCCTCATGACGTCCTGATGAATGTCAGAATCTCCATCCATAACAGGCACACCATCTACTTGTCCTGCAATATAGCCGATCTGAAGAAATCGCCTGTCTCTCTAAGGAACCATGTCGTTCTGAATTTATCAGGCTCAGCATTAAAGTTCCTGGCCTAACTGCCCCTTTGAAAGCTTTTGCACTCTCTTGAGAGAGCTTGCTCAATTGATTCCCTAGTCGCTGGTTTTACTTGTGCTCTAGAGAGGCCTTAAAAGGGCTTTGGGATATTAAGCACGGGGCGCATGTATCGACCGTGGCAATCTCATCTGCCACCTCGTTGCTCACCACTCCCTTGTGTCCCCGCACTCAAACCAGCTTCTTTCCATTGCTCTGTATCAACGGCTTCAGAGCATCTTTAAACTCCTAGATCAACTTAGGGTTAGTCCTGGGTACACAGACTGCTCTGAGTGATGCTTGGCTATCAGAGCAAACTACTACTGGCTCTTCATTTCATTGCCTGACCTCGACCATTGTTTCAACCATCAAGGATTCGTCCACTTCTGCTTGAAACACTGTTGCCCACTGTTCCAGGGAGAAGCTTTCCCAAATGCCGCTAGTCTCTAAGAAGAATAACGCTCCAGATGCAGTGGGTAGTACGACTCTGTATGAGCTTTCTAGAAAAATTCTTCCATGTTCAACCATCGCACATCTTTTTCTCCAGATTATTACGTCATGTAATCGCAAGAAGGATGGCCTCCTGCACGACCCAGGCCTCGAGAGGCTGATGGCCCAACAGGTCATCTAATGCTGCTGTCCAATTTCAACTCCCAGCAACTTTTCATGCTTTCTATCCTTCTCTGATTTTATGTCTTTAATTGAGTCTTCCTACTTCATAATCATGACCCCACGATCACTACTTTTCTCTTAATGTTTTAAAATTTCAAATTGCTATAATAAACTGTCAAATATTTTGCAAAGGAATAAAGATATCGATGCGCAGTTTGCAAAATTAAATAAAAATCGATTCGTTTTTTTTTTTGAAACATCATATTGTCTACAGGGTATAACATACCAGGCTTTCTATACCGCATATATCTTATCGATATAGATCATTTTAATTAATTAATTTATAGTTAAATGATAGATAGTAGGTTGTTTAATGTCTATCGTTTATATTTTCGTTATTTCTCATTTCATTTATTGATCTGCCTATTTTGGTTATCTAATTTTGTGCTTTACATACATATATTTGTGTTGCTTTTCATAGTTGCTACGGAGATACATAATTTTATCTTCATTTTCACATTTGGTTAGTGTCAGGATAGCTGATTTATTTTTACTTTTCTTGGCTGTAAAGCTCAGGGCAGTAATTTGTTGGTCATACCTGAAATTTGTAAATTTAAGTTGTCGTTCTGATATTGAAATCGACTTTAACTCACTACGTTTACCTATAGATATTTAACGGCTATATATGTACATATTCACCTCACAGGTCTCTCTTATTGATTTAGGTTTATGTAAGTTTTAATAATTAAATAAATATGTTATTTGAAATCTTGATGTTCATGTTGGTAAATTGCATTCAAAATAATGCGCGTACCCACAGTTTATAACGATCTGATACAAGGTCTTTTTCTAAATTTTATTACCCTATTTTCAAGGATCAATAATCATTGTCAATTCAATCAATAAACAAAAAATAGAGGCGCCCGCACCTAACTGCCAAGACATAGACCCACGCCTTTAAAAAAAATTGAATCCGCTGAGTAAACTTGGCATAGGCACTGCAGGTGTTATCATTCATAGGTATTGAAATGTGTCAGAATATCTTCACTGGGCTTATCTAAAATTTCACAACGTTTCGATCATCTGCTCTCCTCACCATTATCAAGTGAATATTGATTCTTCTTAGTGTACTATGGAAGGAAGAAATAATTTACGCTCGTTTCTTTAGAATGGAATTGCGTACTCTACCCAAGGTATAAAAATCAACTAAGACCAATTATTATTCAAAATAAAATGTAAATAAACAAGGACCATTTCAGACCATTACGGCAACAATTGCTTTAGGTACAGTTGGTATATTTAAAATTACTGGTTTGCAACAAATTTATTCTTAAGGTCGCAATTAGGATTTCGTAACTAATGAGTACAAAGTCAGGTTTAATTAACGAGATTACGTGAAAACTAATAAGATGCATTTTTCGGTTTTTACGTTGCGGTACATTAGACGCTGACCGCCGGTAACTTTCTAAATATTTTGCTTACTAGCGATGGCTAATGGGAAATTTCTGTTGGTTAAGTATATATTAAGGTTTTTATGGAGTCCCCGACGGTGAACGGAATTTTGCCATTTTAGTCAGTTAACATTTATCATTTTCATACGTTGTGCTTTCGATTGCATGAATTATTCGCGCTGCAGCAAGCACCATCGTCGAAGCCCTTCACCTTGATATTTTTATCCTATTTTTGATACTCTAATGAACTACAGCTAGGCCCTTAGGTTACAGATAGTGAAACCATAAGGGTTTTTCGTAAAAAAAAATATTATCAAGAGAGTACTGAATGACTTAATTATGATGATCGATTGAGCTGAATCGAGATTTTTAAAGATAGAAGGCAATAGTTGAATGAGCTCGATCGTTTAGCTGCTCAATAAAGGCGCCTCTCAATCACAGTCATTAAGTCAATCAATATTCACTTCTTAATAATGAGTTTAAGTCATGTCTAGCCAGGAACGATGAGATGATTTTTAAACGTAAGCTTATCCATTAAGATAGTTGATAATGCAAAATGAAAAGCTTCCAGTCAACTAGGTAGAGTTATGACGTTATTAGGCGAACAAGTAAAAGACGGAAAATACGGCTGGAAATTTATTACAAGTACTCTCTTCCAAACGGATTTATATTTGCGCCAGACGCGTCGTTACTCATCCCTGTTTTTCTACGTTTTAGCGTTTGTTCTATGGGAAGCTGGATACGACGTGTGGCTGGGAAATTATAGAGGAACGTATCCATCAGAGGAGCACGTAAATTTGACGACGCGAGACCAGGAGTTTTGGGCTACGAGGTAAAAATAGCTTCTCTATTTTAAATTAGGAATATATATTGGTTTAACCGAATTTAGGATCCTAAGGACCCAATGGGCGAGGAGTATTTATGATTAATATATAGCCTTATACAATAGGAGGTCTCGTACTTACCCGTAATAATTTAGTTTATCTCATATCTAAAGCAAAAACTTCATGTAAACGTTTATGAGCTATCTCAAAATTTAACTATAACTAACCTAACTTCAATACTAACCCAAACTTGGTTTAATTAGTTGGTTAATCAAACGATTAAATTGTATTAACTTTCACAACAGAGCCGTTTCGGCTATTAAGCCATCATCAGTGTTGTTTGAAAGACGATAAAAAACCATTTTTAGCCCTTAGTTGATTGATGGCAAGTTAAAATTTGTCAATGGTGGGGAACCTTAGGGGATGTTTCTCATGTTTTAATTCTGGATTCTGGATTTAATTTTTATTTAGTTTATTTAACGATTCAATTATTATTGCAAATTATTATTGTAAATATCCATTATTCTAAACCTTCTAACTCATGCCTTCTTCTTTAAAAAAATTACTTAGCCTGCTATATTTGCGGACATTTGCCCCTTTATTTCCAAATCTGACTCGGATCCCCGAAAATAAGAATTGTTTCTAAATTCTGATGTTTCGAACTCGCAGATAGTACTAATTCTGACTTTAAAACTGGGAATTTAGAATTTTCGCTTAAATTCTGAATTTCAAACTAGAATTCAGGGTTGTTCCTTAACTTTAATTTTAAAACTATGAATTCGGCTTAATTAGGTTTTTGAAAATATCCATTATTCTATGCCTCCTAGCTCATGCCTTCTTCTTTTAAAAAATTACTTAGCCTGCTGTATTTGCGGACCTCTGCTCTTTTATTTCCAAACCTGACTCGAAACCTCGAAAATAAGTCCAATTCTCACCTGGTATTTGTCAATTCGAAGTTTTAAGAATTGTTTCTAAATTCTGATGTTTCAAACTACAAGTTAGTACTACTTAGTACCCCTAAGCTGGGAATTTATAATTTTTAAATTCTGAATTTCAAACTTGAAATTCTGGGTTAATCTTTATCTATAATTTTTAAACTATGAATTCGGCTTAAATTAGTTTTTGAAGCTATTGTAAATATCCGTTATTCTATACCGCCTAACACATGCCTTCTTCTTTTAAAAAAATTCTTAGCCTGCCATATTTGCGGACATCTGCCCTTTCATTCCCAAATCTGACTTGGAACCCCGAAAATAGGCCCAATTCTCACCTGGTATTTGTCAATTCGCAGTTTTAAGAATTGTTTTTAAATTCTGATGTTTCGAACTCGAAGTTAGTACTACTTAGTACCCCT